>ML663573.1:13049997-13105067 GCA_007570785.1 Antilocapra americana
CCGGGCGGGGCGCCGGGCTTCCGGGGCGGCGGGCGGGCGGCGGGGACCCCCGGCGCCGGGGTGGGCGGCGGCGGGGGCGCGGGCGGGAACGGCATGGCGATCAGCGCCCTGGAAGGAGAGGGGCGGCTAGCGTGTGGGCGCGCCGAGCCCGGCGCCCTCCGCGCGGGGCCGCGGCCCGCGCCCCGCCCGCCCTCCGCACCCACCTGGGCTGGGCCGCGGCATCTCCGGCGCGCACACGCCCCCCGCGTCCGCGCCCAGGGCCTAGCTCCCGGGCACCCCGCTCTCTTCCTCCGTCCTGCCTTCCTTCCGTACCAGGGGCGCTGCTGGCTCTCCTCCGGGGACGGCGGCTGCCGGTCCACGCGGAGCCCGCGGAAGGAGGAGCCGCTGCGCCCGCACGCCCGGCGCCGCGACTGGGCGGCCGAGGCTCCCCGGGGGGCCCTCCACCGCGGGGCTAATCCATCAGAGGCGGGGAAGACCGGGCGTGTCCTCCGCCCGAGGCGGGGTCCTCGCACGTGGGCCAGAAAGTCGTGTGCCACCTCTCGGTGCCTCGAGGATGGTGCGCAGGCCGGCGGCGGCGGGTGGGGGGCACCGCGGTGTCGCGGGAGGAAGCTGGCACAGACCTATCAGGGCATCCCTCTGATTTTGTTTTTGGATCGTGTTGAAAGTCATTTTAAAATTAAAAACCTCGTATTCCTTGAAGAGGCAAAAAAAAAAAGAGGCCAGTTTCGGTTAAATCGTGATATAGGAACTACCAGACCTTCAGTTCACTTCAGGAGACGCCTGTGAGCACACGGAAAGCATTTACTGCTGTAGCCGTGGTTCAAAGGAATGAGACAGCTTCGCTGTCAACTTAGAATCTAGCAGTAGAGACCTGAAAACACTTTCAGTTTTCAAATGTGTGTTAGATAAATGAATGATTCATTGAATAATTACAGCAGTGAGTCCTAAAGTCAAAATTTTAAATGAGGAGTCCCTGCATTACTTATGGAGAATCATCCATCATTTAGAGCTCAAAAAAATTGTTTTTGTTATGCATAGGATATGGTTTTCTGGGCCAGGAAAAGCGTTAGTCGCTGGGTCCTGTCGGACTGTTTGCAGCCCCATGGACTGTAGCCTGCCAGACTCCTCTGTCCGTGGGATTCTCCAGGCATATTACTGGATATGATCTACTGGAGTGGGTTGCCATTCTTTGCTCCAGGGAATGGAAGAAAAATCTCAGGAATTCTCCAGGGAATTCCTTTCCTCCTGACCCAAGGGTAGAACCTGGGCCTTCTGCACCGCAGGTGCATTCTTTACCATCCGAGTCACCAGGGAAGCCCTTTCTGGGCTAACCAGGAACACAGCTAGATTCTGTGGGTTATGGCCTGGGTTAGCGGAGAGCCCTCAGACGTGGCCTGTGCCCCTTGCCTGGGGCCCTGACTGGCTCTCCAGCTTCCCACCAGCACCTCCCTGCTGTCGGGGCCCTCCCCTCCTTCCTGTTCCCACGTGCTCCCCCAGTCAGGGCGTGGCAAGAAAGAACGTGATGGGTGGCCATGGCCAGAAACTTTTCTAGTGATGGCCGGGGATGAAGGGGTCAGTCTAGGCCCTGTCATCTCCACCATCACCCTCAAACCACCCCAAGTGTCCATATTCTCCATAAAATACAAAATCCCTGCTTCCAGACAGGGCTCCCGGCTGTCCTCTCTCCTGGACCTTCTCCCTGTCCCTGCCAGTGTCTCAAGGCGACGTGTCTCCTCCCGAGGCTCAGGGGAAACACTGGAGACAGTTTAGGTCATAAGACACCTTGGGTGCCACTGAAATCCCACATGCATTTTATCCCAGCTGTTCCCGGGTGGGTGTGGACTAGCTGTGGAAGTTCTGGTGGCAGGCCAGTCCTGCCTGGAGCGTGGAGGGCAGCAGAGGAGGTGAAGCCGGAGGTGAAGCCGGTGCAGACAGGCGGGGTGGGGGTCAGGAGGCGGGAGGACGAAGAGGGCGCTAGGGGACCACGTCTATGGGCGTAGCCCTGGGGTAGCTGGATGCCCAGAGAGGGATTCCAGGAGGGACCTTGGCACTTCAAGAGCTGTGCCAGTATCAGCGATTGGGCTTCCCTGCTTCTTGTTTCCTAATTCTTGAAGTCGCTCAGTCGTGTCCAACTCTGTGACCCCGTGGGCTGTAGCCCACCAGGCTCCTCCACCCATGGGATTCTCCAGGCAAGAATACTGGAGTGGGTTGCCATTCCCTTCTCCAGGGGATCTTCTGGACCCAGGGATTGAATCCAGGCCTCCTGCATTGCAGGCAGATGCTTTACCCTCTGAGTCACCAGGAAAGCCCGTTTCCTAATTCTTAGGATGCTTTGGAAGTGACCCTTGAAGGGTTAGGACAGCCGTGTCCGTCCGTGCAAACGATGGATGTGCTGTGTGGCACGGGCCGCCCCGCCCCTCTGACTGTCCCCAGTCTACTAGAAAACGGGCTCCAGGGCGGAACCACCTCCCAACCTCACGCGCCCTGAGGGGAGGAGGAGATGAGCCTCAGCCCAGCCGTGGGCTCCAGGGCCATGTTTGAGCCATCATCACACTAGAGGAGAGAGGGCCCCGGGGATAAGGAGCCTGCAGCACCCACAGCAGCATCGGGTCGGTCTTTTCCTCCGAGAGAGACTGGGAGCTGTCGGATGGACACACAGTCCCACCAGCCTGGTCCGTGGGCTTCTCCCGGTCCCCCGCAAGGGTCCCAGCCTGGAAGCTTGGGGACTTGGCACGCTACACATCTGCCTGGCCTCTGAGGCGGGAAGGGGAATGCCGCGAGCCGCCTCCAGCACCCACCCCGTTCCTCCGCCCTCTCCCCGCCTGCGCTGCTGCCCCACAGCCCCCGAGGGGGAGAGGAGTCCCCACCTCGTGGTGGGTGGGCTGCCCTCCCAGGGGCCACGGAGGGGTTAGCATTTCTGGAGGGCTTAGGGCCGCAGACTCTGCGAAAGCCCCCTGCCGACAACCTCCTCTGCCTGGAACTTTCAGCCCCTTGACATCGGAGGCTGGAAAGCCGGGCCTGGGCCTGCAGGAGCCTGGGAAAGCCGCCGTGTCTGCCCGGAACCGGCGCGCTGGCTATTAGAGAAGCTGCTCCACGTTCTACTTGGTTGACAGTTACCAGTAAGGAGTCACACCAGGGAAGACAGCCGACCTCCGTTCAGAATAGGGGATGGAGCAGAAAAGGGATCAGTCAAGAAATATAGTCCAATTTAATTCATAATTTACATAGGCTTTCATATAACATGCCCAGAACACAATAGTGGGGATAAACTACTTATGTACTAAATAGTAAAACTTGAGCACTAGAATCCTATGATGAGATTATCAATTCCACAGCCATGTTTCTGTGGTGCAAGAGTTAATCTCCAAAATACTGAATTACATCTTGTCTTAATGATATGAAATTGACTGTTTGAAATAAAGCTAGTTGATTTGAAAGATAAGTTAAAATTAAATACATATATTCAGAACGGTCCATATTTTTTTAATTTTCAAATTTATTTTATTTTCAAATTTCAAATAGACAATAACAATACTTTTCCACCATTTGGAAGTCAATAGTTTTTTCTCCTACTGTTGTAGCAGAGTCAGTGTCTGGACAAAGACTTTTTCACTATTGTGCTGTACTAAGTCACTTCACTCGTGTCCGACTCTCTGTGACCCCACGGACTGTAGCCCACTAGGCTCCTCTGTCCATGGGATTCTCCAGACTAGAACACTGGAGTGGGTTGCCATACCCTCCTCCAGGGGATGTTCCTCACCCAGGGATTGAACACGGATCTCTTATGTCTCCTGCATCAGCAGGCAGATTTCTTTGCCACTAGCGCCACCTGGGAAGCCCGTTTTCATCATAACAACCCTTTAAAATATTTTCAGGATGAGTAAAATAAATGCAGAAAATATTTCAATCACCAAAATAAAATACCAAGAGTATATCCACACTCGAGTAAAATTACAGAGGGCAGTTGTTCCTCAGGTTTGAAACTGAACTGAAAATTATAGAGGCCGTGGAATGATGACCGCACCCCACAAAGAAGGGCCACAGACATGCTCCCACTTCACGCGTGGACCCCACAGACACGTCCAAAGTGGACAAGTGCTGTTTATCAGACAGACACACTGCTTGACTGGTCCTCACCTTGGAGTTACTGGTGGATTAAATTACAGCCAGTGATCACATTAATACCAGGAAACGAGCCGTAACTTCAAGAAATCTTTAATTTTCCTTGTTAATTTTTTTTAAGTTCTTGGTTTTACTAAGGCATATACTTCAATGTTCAGAAAAAATTCAAACAGGAAAACAATACTGTCTTTCCAGTTACACTCTCTTCCCATTTGGCTCTACTTCATTTCTGACTTTTGATTCAAAGTTATACTTGATAGAGTGAAAAGTACTCAAACATCTGGAACTAAAACTGAATCTGAATTTTAAAAGCTCTAGTTTTAAAGAAATCCCAATTTAGGGCTTCTCTGGTGGCTGAGAGGTGAAGAATCTACCTGCCGATGCCGGAACGTGTGTCCAGTCCCCGATCTGGGAAGAGTCCGGATGTCTCGGAGCAACTAAGCCTGTGAGCCACCACTGCTGAGCCCACGTGCAGCGCCTCCTGAAGCCTGCTCGCCCTAAAGCTCGCACTCCACGAGAGAAACCACCACCATGAGGAGCCAGTGTAACACAGCTAGGGAGCGGCCCCCACTCGCTGCAACTAGAGAAAAGCCCCGGCAGCAACAAAGACCCAGCACGGCCAAACAGAAATGGTTTCTTTTCAATGGATTTTAAAAGTCCTATTTTATTAACTGACAAATAGAGAACTTGGTCAATAACAACAACCACCTTCAACAAAAACCACCTTCTTCTAACACTGATCTGATTCGATGAAAGACTTTGAGAGTAGAAAGACATTTAGGGCCTCCCTGGTGGCTCAGACGGTGAGGAATCTGCCTGCAATGCGGGAGACCTGGGTTTGATCCCAGGTTGGGAAGACCCCCCTTGAGAAGGGAAAGTTAACCCACTCCAGGATTCTTTCCTGGAGAATCCCATGGACAGGAGCCTGGCAGGCCACAGACCATGGAGGTTGCAAAGAGTCAAAGAGTCAGACACGACTGAGTGACTAACGCTTTATCTTTTCCCATCATTAAGGTGGCAAGCCACTTTATCTGGATTACTTCATTGAAACCCATTTAGAGTCTGCTGAGAGGAGAACCAGTAATACTTGGATTTTCCAGATGAAGAGGCTAAGGTTTGCCCCGGCAGCCCACATCATGACTGGGGTGGGCTCTGTCCAGGGTGCGAGAGCCCTGGACACTCTCAGGACTGAGACAGCTTCTGTTCTGTGGCCTCTGTCTACTGATGTCATTACTAAACATTTAAACCAAGACTCTAAGAACAACTTAGTAAAAGCGTCTAGTAAAAATGATATTTTCTACAACAAACAGGTCAGAAATGAGTGGCTGCTCTGTGCTCCGTCCTTGTGTGATTTCGTGTTTACAGCCCCAGGACTCCTGTGCTGTACACGGCGCAGTTCAGTTCAGTCGCTCAGTCGTGTCCGACTCTTTGTGACCCCATGGACTGCAGTACACCAGGCCTCTCTGTCCATCACCATCTCCCTGAGCTTGCTCAAACTCATGTCCATCGCGTCGGTGATGCCATCCAGCCATCTCCTCCCGCCTTCAGTCTTTCCAAGCATCAGGCTCTTTTCAGATGCGTCAGCTCTTCGCATCAGGTGCCTTTTCACTCTGTTCATGAGGTTCTCCAGGCAAGAATCCTCAAGTGGTTTGCCATTCCTTTCTCCAGTGGTACATGGTGCAGCGTCGGGGTTATTACCCAGCAGACGCTGAAAGGGTCCCTCACCCGGGCCACGCTGGGCATTGCTGTACTGCCTGCCAGGTGGGACAAGGGACCCGCCATAAGGCCGCTGTCCTAGGAAGCGAACACTCGTAGAACCTCACCTGGGGGCGGTCCTGCTGAGTATTTGAAACTCCGACCACAAAAGGCTGGCTCCCAAAGCGGACCCCACCCTGAAGAAGTGAGGAAGTCTGTGGTTAACAAGAAACCGTCTGTCACTCACACCAGGGCAGGGCCCAGCGGGCCTGGGCAGACCTCTCAGGCCGTCCCTCCCTGCTGGGGCCATGCATCCATCGAGTCCTACTCAGCCCTCAGGCTCTGAGGCCCATCGTGGGGTCCCTCCTCCCTGGTAGGACCTGGCGTGGCATGCCGGAGCATCTGCACCACTGCTACCTGGCTGGACAGGGGGTCCTGTGCGGACGGAGAGCTCGGCCCCATCTCGGTGGACTCTCAGCTGCGCCCCGCCTCCAGGCGCAGGGCTTCCCCTGCAGCCAGCCCAGCCCGGTCCAGGGGTCCTCTGCACAGCACAGGGCTTCCAGCCGGTTCTGGGGACTCATGGATGTGTCTAAGTCGAGGCTCCACCATGGCCTCGGCTGGAGACACGACCCACCCAGGACTGGACACGTCCCCTCTGTGCTCAGCAGCCCGGCCTCGTGCTGATTCCGAGCAGACCCCTCGCAACTCAGGAATCCTCCCCACGCCTCCCGGGAGCCCCTCCAGTCCCGGCTCGGTCACCAAGGCTGGGAAGGCCACCCTCCTGAGGAGCGGGCCCTCACCCTGCGGATGCACCGGGTCAGCAATGGGCCGGGGGCGCCGGGGCGCCGGCGACTTTGCCTGTCTCAACTTCTCCCCAGATCCAGCCCGCCTCGCAGCTCTCCCTCCTGGACGCGGCGGCTCCTCCCTCCAGGGCTCGCCCTGCCAGCGGTCCCCACCCGGGCCTGGTGGTCAGCTCCCCCTGCGCCTCCGCCCCGCCTGACCTGACCTCTCCGGCGTCCGGGCCGCCTGTAGCCAGGCCCACCCTGAACAGCACCCTGAGCACACGCTCCCACAGTCACTCGCTCTTCTCATCCTTCGCTGACCTGCACTCAGTCCCGTTATGAGGACAGAGATCCTGTCTTAGTCGTTTTACTGCAGAAAGAGCGCATAAGTGTCCAAACTACATTTTATTCAATTAATCAATGGACCACCCACTTAAAACATAAACCTGAGAGAGGGAAAAAAAAATTTTTTTTTCAAGAAAATGTCTTTTCCAAGTGTGGGTTTATTTCAAAATTATGAATTTATATATTATTTTGTATTACATACAATAAAGCGATATTTAGCTTAAAGTAAAAGCTTTCACATTTAAAGTTTTTATTTTAAAAAGGTATTTTTAAAATGTAGACCCTTAAAAACCACCAAAAAAGCTGAATATACCTTGACGCGTAGGTTTATCCTTAAATATTCACATCTCAAATGCTGTTTAGAAAAAAAGATTTAAAAACTGGCTAAAAATCATTTACACTTGCCAATGATTAAAATCTCGTCTCTGACAGAGAGTATTAACGGCACATAATGAATTTACTGTCACAAGCATTTAACAGTGTAATGGGTACGTAGGTTTATCAGTATACAAAATGGTCTTAGATGGTCAGTGCCGTTGTTCTGGAGTGATTACTGTATCAGGAAAAGGACACCTCACCAAAAACAGAACATCAACTTTCAAAAGGTCTTTTCAAACAGTTTCCTTCTTTTCAAACAGCTTTCAGCTCAGAAGAGAAGAACAGCACTTAATTACTGCATCCCTGATTTAAAAAAAACAAAAGAGGAAAAACAATATAATAATTATGCCTCCAGAGTGAACTTGCAAAAAGATTCCTGCTAAGAGACACATGCACCATCACCTTCTTCCATCAGAACTCAGTGGAACCCCCAGCGCATTTCCTGGTTAACTAAAACGTTCTTGAGTGTCACTTGAAATCAAGAACTGAGACATGGAAATAATTTATTAGTTGCTGAAATGGTATTCATTTATTCAGAAATCTAACCAGCATTTATTGCTAATTTTTTTGTGAAAAATTAAATACCAAAAAAAAAAAAATTCCCCCAAAAAACAAATTTTAAAAAAGAAATAATGAACAGGACTTTGAAACAAAAACATTTATTTATAACTACATTCTAAGAACTCAAAAAAAAATCCACGTGCTAGAGCTCATTCACCTTCCAGGACGGTTAGTCTCAACATGATCTTGCACAGACTGTTCAGGGTGAGCACAGGCTGGAGGCGCAGGCCCACACGCCTGGGGCGAGAGGCCTCCCTCGGGCGCCTTGCCCTGGCTGCCAGCTCCGGCTGTACCGGAGTGGACATCATCTCCAGGGCCTCTCCCCTTGTGGAGGGACAGCAGGAGCCCTCCCTACTAAGGTCCCCAGGGCTGGCTCTTGTTCTAGGTCACCCTTGTTTGCTTTTTCTCCTTTTTAAGTGTTCGTCAGAAAGACTCACCCATTTGAATAAAAACAGAATTTCTAACAATTTCCTTCACTGTTCTATTAGGCATACAGTTCTGCTATTTTCATATACAACCTACGTTTCCAGGTTTCATGAAGAAGCTGTGCCTCAACAGAATATGCTTCTGAACCTGTCACACTTAAGCCTGCAGTTAGTTTTGCTTTTCCTTCCACAATTATATTAGCACATTTTTCTGAAAAAATAAATAAATAAATAAATGGCAGTTACCTCAGTTTCTGCTGGCTTAAACACCTATGCGTCAGCCTCACTTCCTATTTAATGGGAGTTTAGTCGTGGAAGGATCCAGAAGCTCTCTCCAACACCCCTACCTGCAGGTGCTGAGGTGCTACATCAGCAGTCAGCTCCCAGCCCACCTGTGACCCATGTTCACATGTTTTTACTTTATGTGGCAAGCTTCTATCGAGCTCATTTAAAAACTCATTTCGTTTTGGGAAAAAAGTCAAAATCAATTAAAAAGCCCTGTAAATCATATTTTAATATGAAAATTACTAAAATTCACACATCTTTGCAAAGAGAATGAGAGGAACAGAAACAGGATGAAATCCAAACAAGCTCACCTTGCATATGGGATGTAGGACAGACTATACCTGCAAGAAAAATTAAAAATGTTGAAATTTAATCTAAATGCCGTTTTTCTTTATGCCAAACGGCCATATTCTAACAGCATAAAAAAATGAAGCAGCAGAATATTACACAGTGATTCTCAGAGCATGAGCCGGACAGCATACAGCACCACTGGAGAACTTGCTAAAAAAGGCAAATTACCAGGGCCCACCCTACACCTCCTGAATGAAAACACTGTTGTTTTAATAAGCAATCCGTGTTTTTAACAAACTCTTAAGTGATTCTGATGCCTGCTAAAGTCTGAACTTGTTATAAGAGGTCACTCCTTTTACGTTATTGAGAAAAAAAAAACTATGACAGAGTAAACTACACTCTCCTTCGAGGATAAAACAATCGTTAAGCACACATCAGCAATAAAAAGCAACATATTAATAGGAAGTAACAAGGACTTTAAATTGCCCACGTCCCTGCAAAGGAGTACGGTATCGGAACGTTATTTGCGACAGGCAGCGACAGCCTCGCGGGAAAGGCAGGAACAGCGCCCACACGGGCCCCAGACGGGCCGCTGCCGAGGAGAGACGTCAACCAGCACTCAGGAAGGGGCTTGCTGACCCTCACGGCGAAGGGGACGAGACTCAGCGCGAGAGGAGAGCGCGCCGCTGGCGAAGGCCTTCTGTCAGGGAGACACTTCCGGTCTGAGCCGGAGGCGCGCCAGGGGCACACGTTCCGTCAATCGCACCCTGCTCGGCAAAACCGCACAGAGCGAGGGCTCCCGCCGGCCCCGGGCTCAGCCTGTGGCCGGCGTGGTTCACGCGTGCGGGCGGCAGCCCTTGCACGGCCCTCCTTTTTGTGACGTCAGCGCGGCCCGCCTCCGGAGTGACGTCAGAGGGCCCTAGGGCCCCGCCTACCCCGTGATGTAAGCGCAGCCCCGCCTCCCAGTGTTACATCAGAGGGCCCTACGGCCCCACCTCCCACGTGACGTCAGAGGGCCCTACGGCCCCGCCTACCCCGTGATGTAAGCACAGTCCCGCCTCCCAGTGTTACATCAGAGGGCCCTACGCCCCGCCTTCCCATGGGACGTCAGCACGGCACGCCTCCCTGGGTGACATCAGAGGGCCGTGGCCCCGCCTCCCGCATGACATCAGAGGGCCCTACGCCCCGCCTTCCCATGGGACGTCAGCACAGCTCGCCTCCCTGGGTGACATCAGTGCGGCCCCACCTCCCAGTGTGACATCAGAGGGCCGTGGCCCCGCCTCCCGCATGACATCAGAGGGCCCTACGCCCCGCCTTCCCATGGGACGTCAGCACGGCCCGCCTCCCTGGGTGACATCAGAGGGGCCTGTGGCCCCGCCTACCCCATGACGTCAGCGCGGCCCCGCCTCGCTGCAGCTCTCCCTTGGTGAGTCTCTGCCCGGCCCATCCCCGCATCCCCAGGCACACCACAGACCTCAGGCCCTTGAGCCCGCAGGAGGCCCTTTCCCGGGGGCCAGGAGAACCTCACCGGTGACCTCCCTCGGCTCACAGGCTCCGCTTAGCACTGCTGAGGAAACGACCTTCCCAGTGAGTGCAGACTTACCAGGTCATCGACAGGAACTGCAATATGCAGAATAAGACGGCCAGCCCCTTCTTATGCCACTGACAACAGCAAAGACAAAGTCAGACCAGTGAAGCGTTTTAAAATATTGTTCACAGCCTAGTTCAGTTCCCTCCTTTCAAAGACATAACTGATAGCTCCATTCATTTCATCCATTAAATTTTAGTCTGACAAATTTAAGATTCAGTAGATCTGAAAATTAAATACCACAAATTGTATTTTCTTTCTAGAATTCTGATTCCATTTACTCAAATGCTGCTAAATATATGGCATTAAATGTTAATGAAATAACCGTGCACAGGCTGAAAGTATTAAACCCCTTTGATGTCAGGCCTTTTAAGTCAAGGCTAAGTTTTCTAAAGTTAACATCAAGGGACTGCCCTGGCAGTCCAGTGCCTAAGACTCCCTGCTCCCAATGCAGGGAGCCCAGGGTTCAATCCCTGGTCCTCTGGTCAAGGAACTAGATCTCCTGCACCACAATGGAGACCCACCATGGCCAAATACATAAATAAATATTTTCTGAAAATAAGTAGATAAAATCGACACTGAAAAGCCCACTGGTTAGGAGATCTACATCCTATGTGGAATTTATATATCTTACTCATTGGCACTTCTTTCTTTCCTTGAGTTACCTTTTGAAGTAAAGCTATATTTTGTGATCTTCTGGAATAATATAAACAGTTTCCATGATTGTTTTAAGATGATCCATTTTTAGAATGTGTCCATCTTTATATTTACTTCTTCACTTATTTTTAATCTACTGCTTATAAACAGGCTGCTGGACCATTCCACATCAGAAATCAATTTCCCACAAGGATATGCAAAAATTGCTTAAGAAAATTATTTTAAGTTACAATTGGGAAATGAGGTATTAGTGAATTCTTGTCTAACTAAAGCCCGGTCCTTATATCATTAAAATTAAACTCAGAACACTTTAGGTGGGACATTTCTGAAGTGTATTATACACCACCCCATCATCTTTGAAATGCACTGTGTTCTTGGGAGCTCAAGAACCACTTCAATCCCCTTTGGTAGTAGATCAGGAACAGTACGTAAATACAGTGAAGGATCAGGAGCATCAGGAAGTAATAAAGCAGTAAAGCAGCTTCTCTAGAGGCTACTGAAGAGCTGTAAGTATGCAAAAGTGCGTCCTTTTGTCCCTGGTGCTGTTTTGTCTGGCCTGTTTTCTGGCCCTCTCTCCTCGCTGCCGGGACACCTTAAGCCCGCGATGCCCTCCCGGCCCGAGAGCCACAGCGCAGCAGACCCTCAGCGAGGGCCCCTCAGGCGCCCTGACGACGGGGGCCGTCCTGGCCTGGACGCAGACAGGACCTCCCCTCTGTCCGTTTCGGGTGACGGGCCCCACTGCCAGTCTGACCACTAACTGGACGCTACATGACTTTAAGGACACCAGTCTCGGGGGGCTCTAGGAAATCAGACTTTGAGCCCCTCTGAGATGACGGTGCGATGACCCTTTACCTGGTGAGGGTCCACACAGCGGACACAGACACAGCTGAGGGACTTACCCAAAGAGCGGCGCACAGGGTGAGCACGAAGCACAGCTAGGGAGGCAAGGGAAATGGTCGCTGTGAGTCTTGTCAAAAGCCTAACAAAAATGCATACACCATTCTGCATTCCTTTGCATAATAACACACCACACAGCACAATGAACGAGACACCTTACTCTGAGTGTCCTGATATATCCCGAGTATTATTTTAAAGTCTGTGACTGCAATCTCCGTGGCAAACTGGAGGCACGCAGTAAGTCATCCGCTGACTAACAACAGACTGTTTCACGGATGCATGGAGTGACTACAGCTGTTCTCAGGGGTGTGTGAGCGCTCGCGCTAATGTGCAGTAACTCAGAGCAGTAGCTAGCACAGCTGCTCACGTACGGCGAGTCCTCGGCTTCCCAGAAGGAGCCCACTGTGACCATCTCACACAGAGGGAGCACGGTCACTGCACACCCCCGTCCCCCAGGGCGGACGGGGCAGCCAGGCGAGAGCAGTGGGGACGGGTCTGCAGTCAGAGAGCGGGGCGCCCAACCGGGAAGGGGCGACAGCCGGGCACTCCCCCAGAGAAGGCTCAAGCGGTCCCACAAGTGCCCCGACCTGCCAGCCCCGCCCTCAGAAAGCGCACAGAGTGGTCCAGTGAGAAAGGCTGTGGGGCTACGCTGTTAGAGAGCGCCCGAGGACACAGGACTCCCCAGCCAGGCAGGGAGTAACACTGCATAACCCAAACTCTTCACACACACAGCCTGCAGGATGCGGCTACTACGTTCAGCAAGGGAAATACGAGTTCCTCTGTACACAAGTGGGGGATAATTCATAAATGATGCCCCAGAAAACACCTGCCTATGAAAGGTTTTTAAAATGATCATCATTTACTTACAAGCATAATAACTGTTGCGAGCAGTCTCGTTGTTTCAAACATTTTCTTCAGCTGTTTCACGGGTCCCATTAAAAAGCATGTACTATTTGAACAAAAGAAATGAGAGATGGGTCTATTACTTGGGCTATGTAAAAATAAGTGCTTTTAAGAAAACAAACCCTGTCAGCTAATGAAACAATCTCACTAAATCTGTCCTATGGCAGCAAGTGAGGAATTAAAGAGCCTCTTAAGGAAGGTGAAAGAGGAAAGTGAAACGCTGGCTTAAAACTCAACATTCAAAAAATGAAGATGATGGCATTGGGGCCAACACTTCATGGCAAATAGAGGGGGAAACAATGGAAACTGACAGACTTTATTTTCTTGGGCTTCAAAATCACTGCAGATAGTGACTGCAGCCATGAAATTAAAAGACGCTTGCTGGAAGAAAGGCAATGACCAACCTAGACAGTATTAAAAAGCAGAGACATTACTTTGCCAGCAAAAGTCCGTCTAGTCAAAGCTATGGTTTTTCCAGTAGTCATGTATGGATGTGAGAGTTGGACAATAAAAAACGCTGAGTGCCGAAGAATTGATGCTTTTGAAGTGTAGAGTCCCTTGGACTGCAAGAAGATCCCACCAGTCCATCCTAAAGGAGATCAGTCCTGGGTGTTCATTGGAAGGACTGATGTTGAAGCTGAAACTCCAATCCTTTGGCCACCTGATGCCAAGAGCTGACTCACTGGAAAGGACACTGATGCTGGGAAAGATTGAAGGCGGGAGGAGAAGGGGATAAATGAGGATGAGGTGCTTGGATGGCATCACGACTCAATGGCCATGAGTTTGGGTGGACTCTGGGAGTTGGTGATGGACAGGGAGGCCTGGCGTGCTGCTGTCCATGGGATCACAAACAGCTGGACAGGACTGAGAGACTGAATAACAAAAACTAGGAGGAAACTTCAACCTTTGTGTTTTCTATGACATAGGAATGCCTTTCACAGTGCTTCACAGCATCACGTCTCAGCTCTGGGTCAGCATGACCGCCGAGGTCAGCCCAGGATGACAAGGCAGTGTGCTCTCAGCGACTGTTTCCTTATCCGGATGCACATGACACGTATGACAGGGCGGCCAACACCAGAAGCCCTGTCAGTGTAGAGCTTCTAATAGCCAAACTGTGTGAAATCGCTCCCCGAGGCTCCCCCAGACTGTGGTCTGCGGAGCGGGATGAGCCCAGAGACTGACAGAGCTCAGCGGCGGCTCACGCCTGTCCCCTCACCATCTCTGATCTTGAATGTCCCTGAGCAGACAGGTGCTCCCCTCTGAATGCTGAGAGCTCACAGTTGTGACAGCTACCCCAACACATCAGCACCCCCAGAGATGCGCCCGCGGCCCTCAGGGAGACCCCCCGACACCCAGTGCACAGTCCTCGGGTCACTGCCCCACACAGCCCTGCCCGACCCCTCTGCACAGCACTGCCGCCCCGGATCTGCTCCCGCTGACTGGCCGGGCATCTGACCGTCCCCCTCACGAGGCAGCTACGAGCAGGGACTCCGGAGGGCTGTTGGGTGGGACCCCAGCCTGGTCACCTCACTAGGCACTTCCCCAAGGACTGGCTGCCCCCTCGCTTGTGTTACTACACCTGGATGTACAACGGCAGGGCGACAGGGCAGGGCCTGGCACATAGAAGGGCCTCCAAATGCTGGCTCTTCTCACCATAAACACCATGATGACAACTGGCCCACAGCAGGCGTCTAAGTATTTACTGAGTGTAAATCTTGAACTCATGATGTGCATGTGAAGTCGCTCAGTCGTGTCCAACTCTTTTTGACCCCATGGACTGTAGCCTACCAGGCTCCTCCTTCCGTGGGATTTTCCAGGCAAGAGTACTGGAGTGGGTTGCCATTTCCTTCTCCAGAGGATCTTCCCGACCCAGGGATCGAACCCGGGTCTCCTGCATTGTAAGCAGACGCTTTACTGTCTGAGCCACGAGGGAAGTCCACTGAGCTACCATGGTATGTCTAGACCTACAGAAATATATCCTATTAGAAAAGAAAATTTTGATAATGATAGCAAACAAAACATTTTGAGAAGCCAAACTTCCATACATACCTGGCTAATGCAGCAATATTTCCAAAGGTATAAAACACTGCAAAAAGCTTTATGCCTCCAGGGAGCCACAGCAATCCAGTTCCCTGAGTCAAGATGTTATAGTTATTTAAAAATAATTTTACCATTGTAATAGATTAAGATATAAATCTGCTACTATAATAATAATAGTATAATGTTTAAGTATAAACGTGTTAACATATGGTCTCTAATTATACAATTTCTTAAAAAGTAGTTAATTTTCAATGTTATTTGCTAATTTGAATCTTATGCCTATTTGCATGTAAGTATATATAAATGAGCTAGTACATAATCTTCTTTATATATCTAAGTAAATCTCATTCTATTTAAGTATTCTTTTTATAAATGACAAGTTACACAAGGTAAAAACTCTTCTAAATCATTGACTGCAATTCTCCTAACACACACAGTGGTTTTTCTTCAGTGAAATTATTTTAACAATCCATCAACACCCCCCACATCTTTTTATTGATCTCTACCTCTTTATTTCAAGTGACTAAATAAGTCCCACCAAAACTGTCCAGATAAATGGAATGCTTAGTCTCACATGAAGCAGAAATTATCAAGCAACATAAAGCTTTAACTCACAAGGATGGAGAAGAAGATGCCGCAGACGAAGCATATGGCAAACCACTTCAGCCTGGTGTTGAAACTAAGGGTCGAGGCATCAAGGACCTTAAGGAAGGGGAATTAAAACATGTTTTTAAATCACCACTTGGCCAATCTGATGCTTTATATGACATTAAGGCAAATCTTCACTTTAACAGATGATGAACCTGTTTTACTTTGCGCACAGCAGTGTGGCTTAAGAATCCGAGGACTCCTCGGCTGTGAAGGGGAATATAAGCAGTCTGGGGATCGGGCTGTCCGGAGACACCGTCACCTCTGCAGACAAGGCAACAGCACTGTGTCTGAAAACCCCTACCCATCAGGGACAGGAGGAGCACCGATGGGATGAGCAGCATGCGCGATGAGGCGCGTTATAGAATGCTCACTGATTAAGAAACCAGGGGAAAGACGAGACAAGACGGGCAAACTGCTGACGGGTGCTGAGCTGGGGTCAGGACACACCCCCCGCTCTGTCTCTGTGTCTGAGGGTGTCTGGGCCAGGTCCTACAGGCAGAGCCGGACTCGGGGACGGTCCTGCAGGAGCCACTTCCAGGGAAGCCCTGAGGACCCAGGGAGGCTGGGCAGAGAAGGGGAGGGGCTGCACCTCACTGTCCGCCCAGCCGTGAGGCCCGCTGAGCTTTTGGGACCCACCTCCCACCGGCTGCTCTGGCTGCAGGGTGTGGGGGGGCATGCCTGTGTCACGAGGAGGGCCCAGCATGACAAAGGACCTCCAGAGCGAGCCCAAGGGGACAGCTGTGAGCTGAAGAGCAACGGGTACATCCGCCCAACGGCCAGGATCTGGGGTGCCGCCACCAGGCTCTGCCATGGGGTACTTCAGGTACTTCAGTTACAAAAAGCGCATCTGAAACCAACTAACGCTTCCCTGGTGGCTCAGACGGCAAAGCATCTGCCTACAATGCGGGAGACCAGAGTTCAATCCCTGGGTGGGGAAGATCTCCTTGAGAAGGAAATAGCAACCCACTCTAGTACTCTTGCCTGGAAAATCCCATGGACAGAGGCGCCTGGTGGGCTACAGGCCATGGGGTCGCCGAGAGTCAGACACGACTGAGCGACTTCACTTCACGAAATAAATATATAAAACCAACTCAGGAAAGCCTGCATTTCCTCGGCTTATGTTATTAAAAACATGCTTTGAAATGATATCCAACTCTAGGGCAAAAACATTCCAGGATGCCATGTATATTCTAACCACATCATATGGGAAAAGCGTACTCCACGTATTTCATACAATAGTCTGGCATACAGTAATGACTAAAGCACACATTTCTTTTACTGGAAATACAGTCGGTTTGTAACACTGTATTAGTTTCAGGTGTACAGCACAGTGATTCAGTATTTTTTATAAGTTACATTCCCTTTAAAGTTATTGGAGAACAATGGCCATATTTTCCTGTGCTGTACAACATAACTCGGCTAGCTGCTCATCTGCTTTACACACAGGGGTTGTATCTTTTACCTCTACCCCCTATCTGCCCACACTTCCCCTCCCCACTGGTAACCACTAGTCTGTTTTCTACACCTGTGGGTCTGTTTCTGTTTGCTTATGTACACATGCCATATTTTTTAAGATTCCATGCGTAAGTGATAACATAGTATTTGTCTTTCTCTTTATTAAGTGTAACCCTCTTAGGTTCATCTACATTGTTGCCAATGGTAAATACATATTTACATTACTAAATACACTATTAAAACTGATTTCCCATTAAGGCTGAAAAAGTATCAACACTGGCTGTTTCAAGAAAACTAGAAATATACAGTAAGGATTTATATTTCAAAATTTAAATTTCTAACATGTATAACCATATACTTAAAAGACCACATGCTTATGATATATTTTCAAGAATACGGAAGGAAAAATAGAAAGTTTTATTATATGCAAAAGCTGAAAATACTTTTGTCTACATTCCTTACCTCAACAGATTAGTCTGTGAATCCTTATGTAGCATGAAAAGTAGATAAAAACTAGATCAAGATTCTGCCAACGTAACATCCATCACTTTTTAAACACATTTTAAATGTTTTTTAAATTTGCTTTACAGTCTTGTTTCCAGCAATGTCATCTGTTCATACGAACACTGGCCACTGTACACAAAGAATGAACTCGCCTCTGGCAACATCTAAACTTCCTTTCCGATCAGGAAGAATACACATCGAGTACATTTCAACCACATGGGGGAGAATGAACCCTGAAGATGGCACAGCGCGCAGGGCACAGCACGCAGGAAATGACCTGCCGGTCCGTGAAAGGTTAGAAAGGGTGTCGGGGCAGGGCGTCTGGGTGGTCAGTGGGGGCACACAGAGCCGGTGGGGTGGGGACTCAGCAGGGAGTGAGCGGACGACGCAGTGTCCATTTTCACTTTCTTTTGCAAGTTTCAGTCACCCCGCTGTCTTTGTTTGACTTGGTTTTCAGCGCAGTCCTCTGTGTAACAGCCGATATTTTTCCTCTGTCATCTGCCAGACAAATTCTTTCCATTTGTAAAGTTGGAATATTCAATCCACAAGCAAATGACTTGTCGCAAGCCCTGCAGATTGTCCAGGACACAGAAACTTATCACAGATTCCTTAAGTCCCATTGTAACGTTGGGAAAACATTACAATGCCCATCCATAGTGCCAAAAACCCAGGCACTGCCCTGTCCACGTGACAGACAAAGGGAGCCCTGACCCCGCGGACAGGTGGTGTGACCATGAGCTGGGAAGTGTGATGTGTGGTCCGACCTGGTCAGGGAGTGGCCCAGCAAAAGCAGCAAGCGCTCCATCTCATACAGTGGGTCTAGAAGAGCAATACACACTGAAACCACCAGTCCTTCCACTTGTTACCAAAGGGAGAGGAAGGAAAGAGTAAATCTCAGGAGAGCAGGAGCGACCCTCCTGTTTGCTGGTGTCCTCTATGCTGGAAGAAACCAACAGCACCTGCAGCTAGAACTTAATTAATTTAAAAAAATGAGTTGGAAACAGTAAAGGAAAACATCTTCCCGGCAGCACGGATATCTCAGGGGAAGGAATGAACCACGGGGATGGAGGAGTCCGGAGGAGGGTACCTGCACGAGCGGGCAGTGGGGGCCGGAGCCCACGTCCTGGGCCACCACTCCGTGAGTGAAGGGCACCGACGGGCACTGAGCTCCCAGAGCTGTGTCTGCAGAGATGGCAAGGATGCAGAGCCGCCCAGACGACAGTGGGGGAAGCGGGCGGCAACACCCTCCCCACGGGTTCCCACCCTGAGCCCCCTCAGGTCCCTCTCCCGATCACCCTCTCTTATCAGGACCCCCACTGAAGGTCCTGCCCCCTCCTGGCAGAGCCTGAGCCGATTTCTGTATCCTCTGACAGCCCAGCCTTTCTGCTCCTCACCCCTCGGGGACCCAGGGTCTCTCAGGCCCTGAAATGACCCCGTGTCCAAGCCCAGGCCCCTGCTCTCCAGCCGTGACAGCCTCCTGGGCTCCTGCCTCACCGCTCTGCTAGGCCCCCTTTCCAGCGCAAAAACTGGGGTGCCTCACTTCGGTAAGACAGCAAAAGTTCCCCTTCTCTCCATCCACCTGGCAACACCCTGGCAGGACTCAAGCCCTCCTTCCTCGTCCTCTGGGCAGAGTCACACAGGACGGCATCAGACCAGGGCGTCTGCACTTCAAGGGCCCTGGCCCTGGCCCGCTGGGCCTCCCCCACGCATGGCTGTCCACAGCACCCTGCCTTCCCACTCCACCACCGCCCCTTCAACCTCCAGTTCTGCCGGGCGCCTCTGGGGTGCCAGAGCTTCCTCCCTGGGATTCCTCCATCTCCCACAGAGAACAGACGCCCGCCTACCACCCTGCTCACCTGGGACCCAAACCTCTTCCTCCCCACCACCACAGAGGGCAGAGGTCAACCTCGCCACCAGGCTTCAGGTGCCACGCCCTCTGACCTCCCAGGGACCTGACCCAGAAGGCTTCTCTCCCCACAGCCAACAGAGAACCTCGGGGACACCATCCTCGCACACCGCCGCCCATCAAGGATGGAACATGCTTAATTAAGCCTCTTCCATCTTAAACACACAGAAAGCATGTCTTCACCCTCCAGCCTCTGCTCCTTCATTCACTGATTCACTCAACAAACACCTCTGGGGGGTCCTGGGTGCCAGTGTTAAGTGCCAGGCGAGGGGTCTGGCTCTTGGGAGAAGGTGAGCACCTGCTGCACAGCCCTGCCCGCGGTCAGGGTGGGCGGCCGGCCTGTCCTTCCACCTCCGCTCTCCCAGCCCCGAGACCCTCAGGAGAGCTGGGTGGCAGGGGGTGGCCCGGTGGACTCACCCCTTAGTCCCTGCCCTTCTCACCTGACCCCGGAG
The DNA here is from genome assembly GCA_007570785.1 of Antilocapra americana. Classification (NCBI taxonomy): domain Eukaryota; kingdom Metazoa; phylum Chordata; class Mammalia; order Artiodactyla; family Antilocapridae; genus Antilocapra; species Antilocapra americana. The sequence goes on from ML663573.1 coordinate 13,069,935, forward strand.
GCCATAAAACTGCCTGACCCCTGGCCGTCGCTGCCCCACCAGACCCCTGATCAACACCCACTGCTGGGGGAGGACGGAGCCCAAGGCAGCTGGAGCGTCTGGCTGAGGAAGCCCCTTCAGTTTTGGCTCTCACGTGAACTGATCAGCTGGTCTCTGCCCAGCCCTTGCCCTCTCCAGGGTCCCCCCTTCCTCTCTGGCTGCCCCCCTCTCCTGAGCTCCTCACACTGGAAAGGCCCAGAGGTCAAACCCGAGCCTTATCTCTTTGTCTGCTTACCCACAATCCCCTGGTTATCGCAAGTACTTCCTCCAGCATCTCACACCCAGCAGCCTTCCTGCCTCACCACTCAGCAGCTGGCATCTCAGACTCAACACCCAGACTCTCCCCACTCCCCACCCCACCACCTGCGCCTCCCACGGCCAGCTAAGGGAGACTCCCTCTTTCCAGCTGCTCAGGTCAAAACCAGAGGCGTCCTTGGCTCCTTGAGCACTCACACATCCAACGCGTCAACCACCAATCCCGCCAGCTCTACACCCAAGCCACCTGCAGCGGGGCCACTCTGACTTTAAACCACCGTCACCCCCATCTCCCTGATCTGGCCACTGGGCTCTCCCCAGGGCCACTCCCTGCGTCCTCTGTTCCACTCTTGCTCCTCCAGTCTGTTCTCCACGGGCCTGCATGATCCTTTAAAATCCAAGTCAGTCACGTCCCCGCTCTGCCCATGGCTCCTCAGCACACTCAGTAAGAGCTGAAACCCTCACTGGGTACTGCAAGACCCCACATAATCCAGAGCCCTACTGCACTCTCCCTGCATTCCAGACACTCCGCCCTCTTTACTGGCCCTCAACAAGCTGAGCGCTGTTCTCAGGATCTACATTTGCATGAGTTGCCCAGGTACCCCGGGGACTCTTCAGAGGGATGCCGTAATGTCACCCTGACAGACACGCCCTCGATGACCATCCAACACAACCAGGCAGTCCCAGCCTCCTCAACCTGCTTTACCTTCTTCCATGGCGCTTACCACTGGCTGACACATTTTTATATTTACTTGTTTATTAACTGCTTTCCCCAATTAAAATATAAATTCCATGTGCGGGAAGCCAAACCAAACACACGTAGGTACCAAAATATTTGTTGAATGAATAAATGACCACATCCTCTGAACTCACAGCACGTGTCCCTTCCAGTCAGCCACTGCCAGCTCCCATCAGTGACTTCTCTACGTAATCTTTCTCCCCTCTGGAGAGTGGGCTCAGGAGAAAAGGCACCCTCCCCACCCTGTCCCCAAGGTTTAGAGCAGCTCAGCAGGACTTTCTGAGTGGCATGTCCCAAGCCTGCAGGGTCCTATGCAACAGCCACTAACTTCCGTGCTTAGCCAGCCCCTGAAACGTGGCTGGTGTGGCTGCAAATAATTTAAAATTTTATTTCATTTTAATTAACTTAAAATGAAATAGTCGCAGGTTGCTAGAGGCTGCTGCTTGAAAGCAATGCGTGAGCTGGGTGAGCCACTGCTGCCCAATGGACGTTTCTCATCTTACCATTTACCGGTTCTCATGTTAGGGTTAGGGTTTGTCAAACTGGTTACAGAGTTCACTTAGAGCAGACGCTTTGCTTCTAGTCTCTGAACCCTCACAGAGTAGTCCAGAATCCTGTTCACTAGAGGTGCTAAACAATTATGACAAGGAAGGAAGTCAGGACCGGAGAGGGGACAAATAAAAGGTCCTTCTGTAATATCGCATCCTTCTGAATGTTCCACTTCGGTGACAGGCCAGCATGAATTTGTCTGCAGGCAAATAACACAGATGCTTACAGAGCAGTTCCTGCTGCACTATATTTAACCCTCTAACTAGAGGAAGTAACCCTGATCAAGTCTCGTGGGTAAACCACAGAGACAAGGGTTTTTTTGTTTTTTGTTAAATCTCTTAATAGAGCTCAACAGACAGCTTTTGATGCCGCATTGTTTCACTTCTCAGTGATCTGGTTTTGTTTTTTCCTCCCTCCAGTCTCCCTCCTTCCACAAGACCAGGCACACGACACCGCCTCCCCTAGCTCCAGCGCTTCGAGGAACGGGCGCCCCCGGCCCCGCCGCCGGCCGGGGCTCAGAGTCCGCGGCGGCACGGGGCACCGGCCGAGGCGGGGCCGGCGGGGCCGGGCGGGCCCCGGGGACGAAGACGGGCAGGGAGCGGGCTGCGGGTCTCAGGCCGCCCCGGGGAGAGGCGCCTCAGCGCGAGCCCCGCGGACGCCGGGACGCCCGCGCGCCCGGAAGGCCCCCCGGCAGGCGCCGGCTCCTACCTGCGCGGTCAGGCCCTGCTCCTCGTCGTCCTGGCCGCTCAGGACCCGCCGCAGCTTCTCCATCGCCGCCGCCGCGGCGCCCGGCCCGCCCCTCACTCGCCCCTGGAGAAAACCCGGAAGTCGAGACGCTTCCGGCAAACCGGAAGTCCCGGCCTCCATCTTCCGGCGCGCCGGCCCCGCCCCCCGGCGGCCGTCCTAGCGGCGTGCGCATGCGCTCCCTCCCGCCAGGGCCCCTGCGGCTGTGGGGGCGGGGCTGGGGGCGGGGCTGGGGCGGGGCGTCGCTGCGGCGCTCGCCGCCCGCCCCCCGCGCCTCCCGGGGCCGAGGCGGCTGCTCTGCGACGCGCGGAGTGGGCGTCCGCTGCGCTCGGGTTCAGCCGCCGCTGCCTACCCCGCCTCCAGGAGTCGGGACCCAGCGGGCGCTCGGCCGTTGCTGGTCGGATGAATAGGCCCACGAACGTGGATCCTCAGGGGTGTCCTGGATGCCGGGTGCCTCGGGCCCAGGTCGAGGCCTGCAGACCCGGGGGTCCAGTGCCCGGGCCAGAAGTCTAGCTCTGCAGACTGGACGTGCGTTACTGCAGACCCCCGTCCGGTACTGCAGGCCAGAGGCCCTGCGCCCAGACGCACGTCCAGTGTCTGCACCAGAGTCTGATTCTGCAGACTCCTGTCCAGCGCTGCAGGCCTGAGGCCCCGTGCCGTAGACCCCCGTCCAGGCCTGACGGAAGAGTGCTGGGGGCCAGTACCAGAACGGTCTTCCCAGGTGGTGCTAGTGGTAAAAACCCTCCTGCCAGTGCAGGAGATGGAAGAGACGCGGGTTCGATCCCTGGGTCGGGAAGATCCTCTGGCGGAGGGCGTGGTAACCCATTCCAGTATTCTTCTCTGGAGAATCCCACGGACAGAGGAGCCTGGTGGGCTACTGCCCATAGGGTTGCAAAGAGTCAGACACGACTGAGTGAATAACACTTTCATAGCGTGTACTAAATCAACCTAGCACACACGCGTGCCTGCACGCCTAGAAGGACGTGGGTGAAATGAGCAGAGAAGAGGTAAACCTTTAGGAAAACAGCCTTAGCTCTGATGCTCCCTGTGGCCCTGGAGAGACCCCAATTCCTTTGGGCCATCCCCCATGACATCCCTGCAAACAGACACTCTGAGGGTCCCACCCCAACAGGAGACTGGAGCCATTGCCCCGCTGCCTCCTGGGTCAGCGGGGACCCTGAGATGACCGCCAGACCGCCCACCCCCCAGGGCAGGCAGATGTGGGGGCCAATAAATGACCCGTGGCAGCACTGCCGTCCCGGGAGACGCACGGCGCAGGAGGGGCCGTTGCCAGCTCCAGCCGATCCTCCCGAACTGGTCCTGCTCCGGCCATCGTCCACTCGTGGCCTGGAGGTCGTTTGAAGTCTGTTCATCTCACTTGTCTGCTGAAGAACCTCCAGTGACTCCCCTCCATCCTCAAAGTGAAGGACGATATCAAGGTAACAAAAGACCGGATAAACCGGGTAACTTGCCGAGCTGGTCATGACCCAGCCCAGCTCTTCCCCTCGCTTACACGTCACCACAGCTGCCTTTCTGCGCACACACACACTGTAGGCCCACGCAGACCCACAGCTTAGCCAGGTCTCCCTGCTCAGTCTGCAGAAGCCACAGTCCCGCCAACAGGCCTTTCTACCCTGTTCTCACTCGCAGTGAGCCCCACCCTCCCCGAGCTCCTCCAGACTTCCTTTCTTGGCCAGCTCCCTCGATCTCGGTCTCCTCTGAAGAGCCCTCCTGGACCTTCTACAGCGTGACCAGGGTCCCCTGCCTGGAGCTCTCCGTGCTGCTGCGTCCATCCCTAAGCAGGGTCACCAGTCTCTCCCTGGCTTTGCCTGACCAAGGTCAGCCTTATGTCCAGACCCCACCCTGCGATTGATGCTCAGAGGACATTTTCAGGATGAATGAACGAGTAACAGTTACTGTTCAGTCACTAAACTGTGCCTGACTCTTTGCAGCCCCGTGGACTGCAGGGCACCAGGCCTCCCTGTCCATCACCATCTCCCGGAATTTACTCAGTCATGTCCATTGAGTCGGTGATGCCATCCAACGATTTCATCCTCTGTCGTCCCCTTCTCCTCCTGCCTTCAATCTTTCCCAGCATCAGGCTCTTTTCCAATGAATCGGCTCTTCACATCAGGTGGCCAAAGTATTGGAGTTTCAGCTTTAGCATCAGTCCTTCTGATGACTATTCAGGGTTGATTTCCTTTAGGATTAACTGGTTGGATCTCCTTGCTGTCCAGGGGACTATCACAAGTAATATAACTAGAGCATATTTAAAGAGTCTGGGACATAAGCTGCCTCCATCTGCCATCTACAGTCAGTTGTGGGGAGAAAGCTAGTCTAGTTGTCAGTGTATGAACAGTGCAGAGCCCGTCCTGTGTGTAGCTCCCCCTCAGAGGGCTGGTGAGGTCTAGAAGGATAAGCTGGGTATTCAGACGGCGGACATGAGCCAGGCGTTTCTTCCACCCAGGTGCCCACCGGTCCTCCCTCCACGACTCAGGAGAAGGTCTGGAACCTGTGTGCCAGCTGAGTAGTGTCCAGCAGTGCCCAGCGTGCCCTGACCCTGGGTCCCTGCCCCGGTGCTGAGCCACGTGAGCCCCCGAGTGAGAAGTGGAGGGGTGTGCTCCCCAGGGGTCTGATCTGTTGGAAAATGTCCCACTTGTCTGTTTTAGTCACTTGTGGTTTTCCAAAGAAGGACACACAGTGATTCTTTTTCTGATTTTCTGTGGAGCATTGTGCCTTCCAGGAGAGAAGGTTTTACACCTTGAACTGCTTGACGAGAAAAAATGCCATCCCTGAATCCTGTCTCCCAAGAGCAGAGAGGGCCTGGCCGGTAAGGACAAGACTCTGCTCTCTCTCCACCCTTCGTGGACAGGTGGCGTCGTCAGCATCAAACCGCTGCCGGGTGGGCTCAGCTCTGCTGTGAATGGGGCTTCCGGTTGCCCTATTCGTGTCCGTCTGAGACCTGCAGGAAACCCCTTTGCTGGCCTCTGAAAACAAGTGGACCTCTCACGGCTTCGAATTAATGAACCAGCTATAAACGAGTTTTGGATGTTGCTAGCTTAAGAGCAAAAGTCCGTAGAAACCAACACAACTGCGTAAAGCAACTACCTTCCCATTGAAATTTTTTTAAAAAGGAAATTCAGCTTTTTGCTAATCTGTTTCTCCTGCTCCATTTGCTATATCCCTATTAATTGATGGAAACACGACTGCAGTATGACGCAAATGGTTAACATATGTTCCCATGGCAACCAGGATGCAACCCACAGAAAACGAATGTGTATTAGTGCAATTAACTTACGGTCCAATTAAAAATAACATAATCCTCCCTTTAAGGGATTAGTGGATAAAAATGCATGTATTTTATACTTGGTACTTTGTTCAGAAAAGAAAAAGATACTATCTCACCCATGAAGAATTTTTGAAATGATAGTTAATCAGATATGAACAAAACAAGACAATGCATGGTGAATTTTAACTTAGGACATTAGAGGTCCCTGAAGGCAGCACCTGGGAGCTTGTTAGGGACACAGAGTCTTGGGCCCCAGAGTGAAAGCTTCCGGGTAGCAGGCCTCTGGGAGGACAGACATACGTGGTGAGTCTGCGAGTACTGACCCACTGGGCAGACAGGGCTAGCCCTGCGTGGCTCTACTCAGGCAGCTGCTTTGGAGGAGTACTTGCACAAAAGCGAGGATGCGCTGCCAAACTCCAGAGACTTCAGTTCCCAGGTCTGTATTGATTTCATTCTTCGTTCTCCATCTCAACTCTCTCTTGTCAACCCGAGCCTCGTGCCCTCGTGGTGGGCATTCCTGCCTCTCCACTCCGGCTCTGACTCGACTCCCACCCTGCTGACCGGAGAGATGCGGGAGACGGCCCCTTGGCTTCCACACCTGCGTGGGGCTCCCCGACCCACACGTCAGGTCCTCACCACCTGCCCGACTGGGTCCCCACAGAGACAGAGCAGGCGTCTGTGCGCAGGACGCAGGACCAGCCAGGGTGGCTGGTGATCGAGGCAGACGTGCACTCAGACCATGGAATAGAGTCCCGGCAGCGGCTTCGGGCCCGTCTTGGGGGGCAGCTGTGTAGGGGGGAGAGGTCCAGGCCTCCTCGCCTGCATCCACCTGTCATTAGGTGGGGGCTGGCCCTGGGCACAGGTGTGACCCAGTGCGAGGTGGCCGTTCCTGCAGAGGGACCCAGTGGACACCAGAGTGGCTTAACCGAGATTATGCAGAGAGGGGCAGTCAGCCTGGGGACCGCAGAAAGGCGAGCACCCCTGCAGAGGCGCCTGCAGGGTGAACGTCGGGACCACTCCCAGGCCGGTCGTGGCCATGGCCAGCTGTAGGCAGGGTGTGCGGTGCAGCTGCTGTGTCCAGAGGGTTTCATGACCACAGTGGGGTCAGAGTGATGTTAGACCCACACCCCCGGGTCCTTGAAGCTGGTTTGGCTGAAGAAGAGGAAGTCAGCTTGCAGACAGGTCAGAACACCGCTTATACCAACGCTGGGTCTTTGAACCCTGTCGTTGCCAATGACCCGTTCACTTCATTTTTGTCTCTGCCTCCTTTATCTTTGCTGAAAACTGGGACTCATAATAGGGCCGACATGGTAGGGATGTTGGAAGGATTAAATGAGATTGTGCAAGTAGAGGTCTAGGACTGTGCCTGCTATGTGTTGAGTGCTTGCTCCATGACTGGTGGATATTAGTATCATTTATTTAGATAAACCAATGGTTGCTTCTCAACCGGTCCCTTAGTTGCTGTGAACTTGTTCAGGTTTTTTGCTGTTTATTTTAAATTCTTCATGTTTCTACATAGAAATAATATTATTTCATGCACTTCTGGTTGGTTGCAGCATTTGGAAGTTCTATTCCCTGGATAATAAAATGAATTTCAAATTTGTGTTCCGATGGGACTTTCCAGATGGCACTAATGGTAAAGCCCCCGTGCCCCAACCCCTGCCGACCAGTGCAAGAGATGTCAGAGACGTAGGTTTGATCCCCTGGGTCAGGACCATCCCCTGGAGGAGGGCATGGCAACCCACTGCAGTATTCTTGCCTGGGAAATTCCATGGGCAGGGGAGCCTGGCAGGCTAGGGTCACACAGAGTCGGACACGACTGAAGTGACTTAGGAGTGGGTTGCCATTTCCTTCTCCAGAGGATCTTCCCAACCCAGGGATTGAACCCTCATTGTAGGCAGACGCTTTTAGCTTTGAGCTTCCAGGGAAGCCTGAAGTGACTTAGCACACACACACAATCAAGGGGTAAAAGGAAAGAACAGTTTCGCGTCACTACAAAGGACATTAACCTCCAAGATGCGTGAGGGGGCGTATCTCTTGGCAACCAGCCCTCTCTCTTGCTACTCCACTACCCAGGCTGACTGAGCCGCAAGCTGTCTTCACTCCGGAATAACGCGTGCTTGAACTTCAGAAAGTAGATTGGACATCCATCAGGAGCCTTGCCTGTGTTTGCCTTCATGTCCTCAGAACCGTGAATACATCACAACTCACCACCTCAGCTTTTAAATCTCGTGAGGCCACTAGATGGCAGAAGTTTGCCACAGAAGAGCAAGTCTGGGGTGAGCCTCGGAGGAGGGCCAAGCTGCTCTGGGCTATCCCTGCTTCTGGGGGAGTCTGCTGTGTTTGGGCTCCAGGCTCTGCCTTGGGGACAGAGTCCTTCCCGCTCAGCCTGCTGACTGTGCCCCTGGGGGATCACAACTTAAACCAGGAGCACCGTCCTCCCTGCAGACAGACCGACGGCATAGGGGAGCTCAGTGATTTGCGTGTTTCATTGAAAACCCCAATTATTGAACTGGCTGCTAAAACTGACATAAGGACAAATTCCCTTCTCCCACATCCCTCCCTTCCCTCATCCCTCCTCCTTTATTCAGCAGCCTCCCCTTTACTTCCTTTGGCCTTGACCTTGCAGTTCTGCCTGGGGACCAGCCCACAGGTGCCAGCATAAAAAGGAGAAAGCAGAGAGTGCAGACAGTCCTCCTGGGGAGGCAGGTATGTGCCCCGGGCTTTTTGGAGGGACTTGTCTGGTCGTGTTGTGTCCACAGGATGAAGTGTCTGTTCTCTGTTGTGTGTCATCTGAGTTCCGGTTAGGAAGACTCTAGCTAGATGTAGACGCCTGTACATCCTGCCTGTGGAACTTGAGCTGAGATCAGGTAGACAGATGTGCTGCCTGCTGAGACTGCCGGCATTTAACACGTCAGAAGTCAGAACAGAACGTGTCTTCTTAAACTCACGGTCGCTGTGGGGGGATGGGGAGGAGGGGGAAAAGGGTAGACAGTGAGTTTGGGATCGATATGGACACGGTTGGGGTCTCTCTTGGCAGCCAGCACTCTTGCTTAGTACTCCAAGAAAGTGCTGGTCGCTCAGTCATCTCTGACTCTTTGCAACCCCATAGACTGTAGCTCCCCAGGTCCCTCTGGCCATGGGATTCTCCAGGCAAGGATACTGGAGTGGGTTGCCATTCCCTTCTCCAGGAGACCTTCCCGAACCAGGGATCGAACCTAGGTCTCCCACATTGCAGATTCTTTACCATCTGAGCCACCATACTGTTTTTAAAATAGATATCCAACAAGAGCCTACTGCATAGCACGGAGCTCTGCTCAGTGTTGTGTGGCCGCCTGGACCGGAGGGGTTTGGGGGAGAGTGGATGCGTGCATACGTACGGCTGAGCTTCTGTGCTCTCCACCTGCAACTACCGTAACACTGTCAATTGGCTGTACCCCAGTATAAATGAAAAGCTAAAGAAAAAAAAAAGCAAACTTGTCATCTTAGGTGAGCGCTCCACAGTTACTGGGAATGGAGACTGACCGAGTAGCGTGGTGGCTGGGTGGTGGGTGCTGGTCCCGAATACCTGGGTTCAGACCCCAAGCCCCTTGGCTGTGTGGCTGATCTCAGACAAGCTGTTTGACCCCTTTGTGTCCAGCCTCCATCCATGGAAGAGGGAGGCTATTTGACCCCTTTGTGTCCAGTCTCTACCATGGAAGAGGGAGCACGGTGGTTCGCAGGAGCATCTGCAGTGCTCCCGACACAGTTGCTGTCATGTCCGAGTTTTACAGTAGCTCACCTTTGTCCTTCAGGATGTATCTTTTCAAAATAACTTGAAAATGTTGCAAGCACAGTAGATTTTGCTCATACCCTTCACCTCATTTCTCCCACTCTTACATCACCAGACCACAGTGATCACAACCAGAAAATTCATGCAGATACAATGCGAGTCACTACGCTGGAGGTTTTATTCATGTCTCCCCAACCGTCTCACTAACACGCTTCTTTGCGCTGGGACCCAGTCCCACTGTGATCAGCAGCCCCAGCTGGGACGGGGGTGGTGCAGGGGTGTCTGCTGGCTTCCTGCATCTTTCACAACCTGAGCACGTGGGAGACCTCTGGCAAGCGATTCCGTGGAATGTCTTCTGCTTTAAGATAATCTGATATTTCCTCACAGTTACGTTGAGCTGATGTGTTTGGGGGCAAGAATCCCGCAGAATTCTCTGCATCCTATCAAGAATGATACAGAAGTCTTTCTCTGTAATCAGGGGTTTCAAATCTGGTGGATTCCACCAATGGAAGTTGAATGAAAACATTAAAAAAAAATTTTCTTTTCCTGGAAAGTTGCAAAAAGCAAACCTTGAGTTTCCAGTGCCAGCGCTATTTACATAGTGTTTACATCATACTTACAACTATTTACATAACATTGACGTTTTATTAGGGGATCCAATTAGAACCAATCAGGATGGTTGTTCTGTTAATGTTGATGATTCCCTGGGCTGTCAGTGGGGTTTCCACACTGTAGAGTCCGTTTTCCTTCGTCGTTGGTACACGCCTATGGGCTTCCCTGGCGGCTCAGACAGTAGAAGAATCTGCCTGCAATGCAGGAGACTCGGCTTCGATCCCTTGGTCGGGAAGATCCCCTGGATTCCCTGGGTCAGGAAGATCCCCAGGAGAGGGGAATGGCAACCCACTCCAGGATTCTGGCCTGGAGATTGCGTGGACAGAGGAGCCTGGTGGGCTGTGGACCACGGGGTCCCAGAGAGTCGGACACAGCTGAGTGACCAACACTCACACACTTAGAGGAGACGTATGATTTCTCATCATGCTGACAGCCGCCATGTTTAACAACAGTAGACGGCTCTGGCTTACAAACGTTACTACTGTGGTGCCAGCCTAAGGGAAATTTTCTGTCATCTGCATGCATCTCTGCGACTCTGTTATAAGGGAGAACTGTCCCTTCTCCACTGTCTGCACGCATGTGTGTGTATTCAATCATTCATTTGTTCCCCATGGATGTGACTATGGACTTTGGGCGCTGATTTTATGCAATGGATTAGTAATTACTATCATCGTTTATTTCGTTGCTCAAATTGTCCCCTATTTAACCTCTGGGGCTCCTGTGTTCTGTCCACATGCCCTCATCATTTTTTGAGCACTTGCTTAACTTCTGGCACCATAGCATGTTCCAGGCTCATGGTGTGTTTTCTCAACCCCACGCTGAGTCAACCGTTTTCCAAGCAGTCTTGCTTCCTTTATTGGAGACTTAGAAACAAATGTCTGGCCTCCAGGTGTGCTCACTGGTCCGAGGGTGTCCTTGCCTCTAGGCACCCGAGCAAACAGAGCTGGGGCGAGACGTGGACCCCGTGAGTTTACTCCCTCAGCTCTCATCATTCCCTCCTCCTCTTTGCCTACATCATAACGTCCTTTCCCTGACTGTGAGAAACCTGGTTTTCATCCCCATGGTGTGTTTGCACAGTTGCTCAATCCCAGATTAATGGCACTGCACTTCAGAGTGTCTTGCCCTTCCCCTTGCGGGAAACATTGTTCCCAACGACAGTAAAATATCTGAGTCTGGATCCTTCTGTCCTGAGCTGCACCGGGTGGTCAATAAACCGTTTTCCAAATGTAACAGGTTTGTGATCGGTTCGTTTGGAGCCAGGTGCCCCACACCCTGGCTGATTCTAAGTGTTTATTGGGGGAGTCGTTCCAGACGCACAGCGGTGCCTGCTCCCCTCGCCCCTTCCCCATCCCCTCCCCCTCGCCCTCCCGCCCTTCCTGTGTTGGTGACTAGTCTCTGCCAGGTTTGTGCATCTGCATTTCTTTTGCGCCAACAGCAGATGTGTTCTTTCCCCACCTCCCTTCTCTCTTACAGGAGGACAGGGTACTAAATACTCTAGTACTGTGCTTTTTGCACTTAGCAGTATATCCTGGAGTACCCGCATCAGTTCTTAAAGGTCCTTCTCGTTTTTTTTTAACAGCTGAATAATGCTGCTTTGCGTTCTACAGTTTTCTCAACGACTACTTAGGTTCTTCCTACATTTTTTCAACAGCAAATAATGTTACAATGAATAATAATATATATACCTACACATATACTCACACATACATGCATGTACACATCCATACAGATTTTGATTGTACACACACATATATATCTGGTGGCTCAGCAATAAAGAATGCGCCTGCCAATGCAGAAGACTTAAGAGATGCAAGTTTAATTCCTGGGTGGGGAAGATCCCTTGAAGAAGGAAATGGCAACCCACTCCAGTATTCTTGCCTGGAGAATCCCACGGACAGAGGAGCCTGGTGGGCTGCAGTCCATGGGGTCACACATAGTCTGAAACAACTGAGCACCCAGCCGCACATACACAAGAACACGGGCATACAGATGTACACCTGGAGTTACGAGTTAGCTACTGCTGTATAGCAAGTCACTTCCAAACGTAGTATCTCAAAGCAGCAGATGTTTATCACTTTACAGAATCTGGGGGTCAGGAATCCACGCACAACTCAGCCGGATTCCCTGGCTCGGGGTCGAGGTTCCAGCCGGCGGGGGTCTCACCCGAGGGAGGACCGGCGGGCAGGCTCGCAGGGCGGCTGTGTGCGGGATGCGGGCCTCTGCAGTGCTGGGCTGAGAGCCTCAGTTCCTGCCGGGCTGGGGGCTGCCCTGCGTCCCTGGGTTGTCTGCAGTGGCTCGTGGCTTCGCGGCTGTCTTCCATCCATGCGAGCAAGCAAGACGTAAGTCACAGTCTTTCTGCAACCTAACCTCAGATGGGGCCTTCTATCCCTTTCATCACATTCCGTTAATTAGAGGCGAGTCACTCCCGCTACTCAGATGGTAAAGAATCTGCCTGCAGTGTGGGAGACCAGGGTTTGATCCCTGGGTTGGGAAGAACCCCTGGAAGAGGGGATGGCAGCCCACTCCAGTACTCTGGCCTGGAGAAGCCCATGGACAGAGGAGTCTGGGGGCTGCAGTCCAGGGGGTCGCAAAGAGTCAGACATGACCGAGTGACTAACGCTTTCACCAGGTCCAGGTAACAGTCAAGGAAGAAAGGAGAGTGGGGCACGAGTTCTAGGGTATGTGTGTGTGTGTGTGTGTGTGTGTGTGTGTGTGTGTGTGTGTGTGTGTGTGTGTGTGTGTGTGCCGGCAGGTGGATCACACAGGTTTGCATCCCCTCCAGTCACGTGTAGGAGAGTGTTTGCCCACAGCCTGGACAGTGGGGTGTATCACCGGACATTTCTATTTTTACCAATCTCACAGGTGAAAAAATAGTATTTTAATGAAAAACATGTTCACAATCATTCATAATAAAAGAAATAAAGATAAAACAACATTGAAATACTGGTGTTTTCCTGCTCTACTTTCATATCGTATGTAAAGAGAGAGTTTTTGCTTCTTCTTTGCCAGTTCTTACACCTGCCAGTGAGCCCTTTTTATCTAATTGCAGTGCTGAGCGTGTACTGTGTTGAATAGTTGAGAGAATACCGGGCATACCTTCCTTTGACCTTCCTGGGGGCTCAGATGGTAGAGTCCCCTGCAATGCTGGAGACCCGGGCTTGATCCCTGAGCTGGAAAGATACCCTGGAGAAGGGAATGGCTACCCACTCCATATTCTTGCCTGGAGAATCCCATGGACAGACCAGCCTGGCGGGCTACAGTCCAGGGGGTCGAAAAAAGTCAGATACTACTGAGCAGCTAACACACTTTTACCTTGTTCTTTATGTTAGTAAAAATGCCTCAATGTTTCTTCATTAAATAAGATGCTGGCTTTAGGACCAAAGAATATCTATGTTATTATTATTATATTAAGAAAGTATCTTAAGTAAGTAATTTTTATTAGGAATGGTTCTGAATTTTGTCCAAGATTTTTACTGTGGAGATAATTATAACATGTCTTCCTGGATCTGTAAAAATGCGTATAATATTAATGGGTTTTCAGATATTGAATCAACTTTGCTTTCCTGGAATAACTCACACTTAGTCATGGCGAATTTTCTTAATGTGGTGCTGACTTCTACTTGCTAACATTTTATTTGTATTTTTGTCATCCTTTATACTCAATCTTTCAATATCTTTTGTTTTAATCATGCCTCTTCTAGACATCATATTATTGCATATATTTTTTCTATATTTAACATGTCTTTATGTTTTATATTTGGCAAGTTTTATCTACTTATAATTATTATAGTGATCGTATGTTAGGATTTTGTTTTGTGATCTTACGCTTTGCTTTTATTGAACTTTTTTTTTCTTTTGCTTCTTTTTATTCTCTTTTCCTGCTCCCTCTTGGTCATTTGAGTTTTCTGCCAGTTTAAAAGGTTAAAGATTATATTTTTGTTCTTACTGTGGCTGACCTCAATAAAAACCTACAATTATGCACATTTACCAGCCATAAGCTTGGCAATATCTTACTGTATCCTAGGATGCAGGACATTCTGCTCGTGGTCAGCCCCCATGGTGGTGACGTCTAGTTCTGGCTGTTGTGGACACAGCCTGCTGCCCACTTGGTTCCTGTCGTGGACCTTTCCTGGCGTTTCATCGCCCTTGACTCTGCATCTCTAATAGTGGTCCTCTGGACTTGTCTCTTTTCACGTCTAATGCCTCCTTCAAGAGCAGTTTTCAATGGATGGCAACATTTTGGGGCTTTGTATGAGTGAGAATCTTTCTATTTTCACATCTGAGTGACAATTCAGATTTTAAAAAACTAACATTCAAAGTCCTTTTCTTTTACCACTTTAAAACCATTAAAGCGCTTCCTTGGTGGCCCAGTGGACAAGCATCCACCTGCCAATGAAGGGACGCAGGTTTGATCCCTGGTCCAGGAAAATTCCTCACGCCATGGAGCAGCCAAGCCCATGCACCACCGCTGCTGAGCCTGCGTTCTAGAGCCCGAGACCACAGCTGCTGGAGCGCGTGCACCCTAGAGCCGGTGCTCCCAACCCAGAGGGGCCACTTCAGGGAGAAGGCCACACACCGCGACTAGAGAGGAGCCCCCTTTCTCTCTGCAGCTAGAGAAAACTGGAGCATGGCAGTGAAGACCCAGCACCGCCGAAAATAAATAAAATCACTAAAACAAACAAACAAACAAACAACCCATTTCACCAGCACTGTCTTGTACTGTTTTCCTACCTAGCTGCCTCTTACTCCTTTGCAGGTGGAGTGAGGATGAAATTCAACCACGAACCTTCTGCGAGTGAAGGGGTGCTTCTAGTAACGAAACTTGGGCCGCAGATGTAAGCTAGAAGGGCCTGGGGTAAACAGAGACACATGCTCTACTTACTTAGGGGTTGTTTAATCACGCTGCTTACAGATGCTTAATTCTCTCTGCAAGCTTTTAGAATTTTCTCCTTGCATCTGATGTTCTTGGGTTTGGTTTTAGCACTTCCAGGTGCGGATTTGCTGTTGTTCCCCTTCTACGAACTCTTTCCGTGTGACCCCCTCTTCCTCCATCCCTCCCTGTCCCCCACCCCATCTCTGTTTCCCTGCCTCCCTCCCTCCCTCAGTCTGGGTCCCAGTGATTCCTGCTGTATTTTTCTCCTGGACTCTTTACTGTAGTCAAACGTAACTACTCATCCTGCCTACAGGAGCAGTTTCAGTCCAAGTGAAATGGATTTATTATCACAGATTTTTAAAAAGGCATTTTGTTTTATTCCCCTGTCTCCAGCACATTTTAATTTTCAAGTGCTTTTGCAGCCGTGGCACTCTGGGCCTGTGGAGTCAGGAGCCCCGCCCCTCAGCCTTCCTAAAATGTATTTACCTTTATGATGGTAAAAGGTATTTCCAGATGCCCCTGGCGCTTCCACTGTCTCTCCAGGAATTGTGGACACGAAGTCTCAGGCTCCATTTTCCTTGTCTCAGGATGGCTAGAGCCTCTGACCATGAACAGCAGAATCTCCCCGGACCAATCTAAGCAGAAAAGGGATTTAGTAAGTGCTCCGAGATCCATCAGAATCGTGCAGATGGGAGTGCCGTGTTAAGACTGTGTTTCCTGGGCCAACACCCGGCCGTGTGATGGGCGTGGACAGGTGAGAAAGTCGTTCCCCTGATCCGTGGTGGAGCCCTGCTGCCGAAACCGGCCCGTCTTCTCAGCGATGAAGCTGCCCACATGCTGCCCACACAGTGGGCCCTGCTTCTGGGGCGTGCGCATGGGAGGCCTGGGGGGGCTGTGGGAGACCCACCCCCACCCCCTGCCCGCCGGCTGCCAGGGAGGCCTGTGAGGAAATGGGAAGTTTGGGAACTTCCTAAAATACACTGTGGTGTGTAAACAAAACAGCTTCCATGACAGGCTGCTGTAAGATACAGCCTGCCCTAGTTCCAGCAACCTCCCCCACCCTCACCTCATACCTCCCCCTACAAGCCAGGAAAGTCCCGCGCGCGCCAAGAAATAGACCATCCAGGGCAGATGCGCAGTTTAAACTGACCAAACATTGACTGCCAGCTATACCAGTGCTGTAACAAAGAACAGCCTGTATAAAAGCAACTGTGATCTGGAGCGCGGGGCTCTTGTCGGATTCCACTGCGTGGATGAGACTTGCGCCCTAGCCCGGCTAGCAATAAACCCCTTTATGCTTTTGCATTGCTGTGTGGACTTGGTCTCTTCGGGGGCTTGGGACCCGGAGTTTGGACTTAACAGCACAAAGGCTGCTTGAATCGTTATGGGCTCTGGTCACAAGGGGCCTACAAGCCAGCGGAGGAGGAAGACCAGCGAGCTTCCCAGAACTGCCCCCAGGAGGACAGGAGCAGACCCCGATGGTGCGTCCAGTCTAAGACCTCGCTGCCAACTGGGGACAGCTTCGCGTTTCTCCACGGGCTTGCCTAATTCTCCCTTCTGCATGGAAAGGAAGCCTTTAAAATTAAATTTGCAGGGTTGTCGCTCATGTGTTCCAGAAGTCTTCAGACTATTTTAAATATGCTGTAAGCCAGCCATTTCCACGGAGACGTGGCCTCGTTGATCAGGCGAGCTTTCAGAGCACCATTTATGAAAACCAACTGCTAAGTTTCACTGCCCGCTCAGGAGGCTTAGGTGCCCAGATTGTGTTGAAAGACTTACTCTTTGCTCTATGTAGCAACTTCTGAAAACTGCAATAAACAACTATGAGATAATGTAATTCCTAATTACAAAGGCTTTCAGAAGAAAGGGGAATGCGGTTGTGTTTAAATAAAGCAAAACTGGAAAGACTGGATCCATGCACTGTAGACTCATTATCATCTACACCACCGAGTTGCATCCCCAGCACTGGTTTCCAAACACCCAGGACAGACGTTGGCAGGGCTGGTGGTGGGAGCCTGCTGTAACAGCTTCACCCCGTGCTCTGCTCTCGCTCTTGGCCAGAAGCAAAGACACTACGATGAAATTCAACAAAACTCACTGCAGCTCGCGCTGGCCTTCCCTCCCTCTCACTCTGACCTTTACTCTGACTCTTGGCAAAAATTGTGCCAAGAGCGGTGCTGCGGCTACAGATTAAGCAAATGTGATCCAAGAACCCTTGGGTTCTGTCTGTATTTTTAAGTACCTAACTGGTCACTGTAAGGATTGCGGTGGGTGAACTACTTAGCAGGTATTTGCTTATGCTAGAAAATATTCGTGCGCATGCAAGCTCAGTCACTTCAGTCGTGTCTGACTCTTTGTGACCCCGTGGACCGTAGCCCGCCAGGCTCCTCCGTCCATGGGATTTCCCAGGCAAGAATACTGGAGTGGGGTGCCATTTTCTACTCCAGGGGAGCTTCCCAACCCAGGGATCGAAACTGGGTCTCCTGTATCTCCTGAATTGCAGGTGGATTCTTTACCTGATGGGCCACCAGGGAAGCCCGGAAAATATGTAGAGGAAGCAAAGCTTGCATTTTGACTTCTGAATGAAGAGAGGGTTTCAGATCCAAAAGAGAGAGGGAGAGAACTTGCTTTTACACATGTTGTTTTTGCTTATCCTGTGGCGTCTTTTTTTTTGTTGTTATTTATTTTTATTTATTTATTTATTTATTTATTTTTCCTGTGGAGTCTTTCTAATAAGAAAAAAAGTATCTATTTGCTTGGCTGCAGCAGGTCCTAATTGTGGCATGCGAACTCAGCTGTGGCGTGTGGGATCCCCGACCGGGGAGCGAACCCAAGCCCCCAGCACTGGCAGCACAGACCACCAGGGCAGTCCCTATCCTACGGAATCTTAAGAGCATCTATCTCCTCAAACTCTCCCTACAAGAAAAGTAAATGGCCTGCCCAGGTCTAGAGGATATTAACTGAGAATTATGGTGTGTGCAGTGTAAGACTTGGTGTGAGAATACAGAGCGCAGTGTGCAGAACGTGTGGTTCAGTGCAGTTCAGCTGCTCAGTCGTGTCTGACTCTGTGACCCCATGGACCGCAGCATGCCAGGCCTCCCTGTCCATCACCATCTTCCAGAGTTTACTCATACTCATGTCCATTGAGTCGATGATGCCATCCAACCATCTCACCCTCTGGCATTCCCTTCTCTTCCCACCTTAAATCTTTCCCAGCATCAGGGTCTTTTCCAAAGAGTCAGTTATATTATTTTTATTTAAATAGAATGTTGATAACTCAAAAATGGTACAAAATAAAACTTGCCTATCAGAACAAAATTAAAAAATTAAACCGGACTTCCCTGGTGGTCCAGCGGTTAAGAATCCACCAGCCAGTGTGGAGGACATAGATTCGATCCCCAATCCAGAAAGATTCCACATGCCACAGAGCAGCTAAGTCTGGGCATTGCAACAAGAGAGACCATGGCAAAGAGACGCTCGCCCTTTGCAAAAAAAATAAATAAAAGCTAGTTAAAATAAACTGTCGAGGCTGTAACATTACTAGAAGCTAAATATCAAAGAGTAGAGTCGATTTGTTTAGCCAGAGCTCACGAGTGTAGACAGACCTCACCCTCTTTACTGAAGAATCGATGAGGTCATAGACACTGAATTGTCTGGATGATCGTGTGATTCCTGGCCTGATTTCCAGCTTCCTGAACTGGGAGCATGAGCCTAGAGCTTCCCCTTCTAAGAACTACCACCTCCTGGAATGCAAAAGCCTTCACACTGAAAATAAATGCAAACACCATGTTGAACTCTACATTGGGTGAGTATTCATGGAGTACAGAGAAAAGACTGTCTCCAGTGAATTTAGAACTATTACTTGGAACTTACATATTGAGGACGTGCATTCCAAGGACAAAGAACAAGGGTAATTGCCAAGCTTACGTTCAGTAGTTTCATTGTTTGCTGTAATAATGGAACGATTGAGAAACTATTTTTATATTGTTGGGTAAAGCAAGTAAGGAATGAAATGCTTGTGTTAGAAATAATGCAATTCCGTATAAATGATTCAATTACAAAAATGAAAGAAACTAAGTAGAAGTACTCTACAAGTGCTGACCTGACCTGCCTCCTGAGAAGCCTGTGTGAGGTCGGGGGGCAACATGGAGCTGGACAGGAACAGCAGACTGGCTCCAAATAGGAAAAGGAGCACGTCAAGGCTGTATATTGTCACCTTGCTTATTTAAGTTATATGCAGAGTACATCATGAGAAACGCTGGGCTGGAGGAAGCACAAGCTGGAATCAAGATTGCCGGGAGACATATCAATAACCTCAGATATGCAGGCAACACCACCCTTATGGCAGAAAAAGTGAAGAGCAACTAAAGAGCCTCTTGATGAAAGTGAAAGAGGAGAGTGAAAGAGTTGGCTTAAAGCTCAACATTCAGAAAACTAAGATCATGGATATGGTCTCATCACTTCATGGCAGATGGATGGGGAAACAGTGAAAACAGTTGCTGACTTTATTTTTTTGGGCTCCAAAATCACTGCAGATGGTGATTGCAGCCATGAAATTAAAAGACATTCCTTGGAAGAAAACTTATGACCAACCTAGATAGCATATTAAAAAGCAGAGACGTTACTTTGCCAACAAAGGTCTGTCTAGTCAAGGCTATGGTTTCTCCAGTGGTCATGTATGGATGTGAGAGTTGGACTATAAAGAAAGCTGAGTGCCAAAGAATGGATCCTTTAGAACTGTGGTGTTGGAGAAGACTCTTGCAAGTCCCTTGGAATGCAAGGAGATCCAACCAGTCCATCCTAAAGGAGATCAGTCCTGGGTGTTCATTGGAAGGACTGATGTTGAAGCTGAAACTCCAATACTTTGGCCACCTGATGTGAAGTGCTGACTCATTTGAAAAGACCTTGATGCTGGCAAAGATTGAGGGCAGGAGGAGAAGTGGACAACAGAGGATGAGATGGTTGGACGGCATCACCAACTCAATGGACAGGAGTTTGAGTAAACCTCAGGAGTTGGTGATGGACAGGGAGGTCTGGTGTGCTGTGGTCCATGGGGTCACAGAGAGTCAGACAGGACTGAGTGACTGAACTGAGCTGAACTGAACTCTACAAGAACTGACAGGGAAATACCAGTGTGAGCGCATGATCATTTTTAAAGTCCTTTTGAGTGCTGTGGGCTGAACTGGCCAAGATAGCCTGCGCCTCCAGCAGCAGGAGGGAGCCGAGCTGGCGTGTGGGCTGACACAGTCCCCACCCGAGGAGCTGGGCACTCAGGGGCACTTGTGCCCGGCTTAGCGCGATCAAAGCAGAGACCTCGGACGGGGGCTCCCAGAGGCCAAAGTGATGACCGTTGAGCGGAAAGCAGTAAACATCACTGACGGAAACATTCCATTTGTGACGGTGCCCGAGTCAGCTCTGCTCAAAAGGGAAAACACCAGAACAAACATTTCGAAATAATCTGTTACAACTGAAATAACTATTGAACCAATTATACTCAAAAAAGCAGGCAGAAAAGGAAAGAGTTGAGTGTTTATCCTGCCTCAGTGGGGTCCACGTCCAGGTATAAGTGAATAGTTTAGTTAATGGAATAAAGCTCTACCTTATAGTAAAGCTCTGATAACTAGACACAGAAAACCACTGTCTTGCTGCCCTGTGCCTGTCTGGGTGAGAATTACTGGTCGGGGCTGAAGGACTGTCTGGCGGCCTCAGCTGGACCTTGAGAGCAGCTGAGGGGGCTTGGGCCGGCTTTGTCAGGACCACAGACAAGTCACCGAAGGAACACCAGCGCGAGGCGCCTGTTGGCGAGGTGATCTTGGGTTTGAGAGCATCTTCCCTAGGAAAGCTGTCAGGGAACGGCTCGTGCTCACACAGCGTTTCTGAGGTTTCTGTTACCCCCCAGCAGACCACCGCGATCCAACCCCTGGGGCCAGTGCCGCCCCCCGGGTCAGCCTCTGCCCTCCTCGCGCCCCACAGCTCCAACGCCAGGGCCCTGCCTGGGCGACAGACCCCACGTGTGACTCTGCTCTGTCCGCTTTCTCTGAGCCTGAAAACCGAGTTCTTCTGAGACAATGACAAGCCATGTGGCGTCAGGTGTCGGCACCTCAGGTGGTGTGACAGCTCGTGTTTTGGACACCCTCGGCCAACATCCGGCACAAACACATCTGGGAAGATGGCTGAGAAGCCCTGGGTGAAAACCTAAGAAGGCACCGTGCTGAGCTTGGCCGGAGGTCCCGAGTGGCCCTGCGGCGGGTGGGGCACCTGGCAGGAGGTGTGGGGCGCGGCCGGTGAGGCGGGAGGAAGATCACCGGAGGGGTCCCGTGGATTTCCCGGCTGCCACCTCTGTGCCCGGGACGAGCAGGTCCAGCCCGGGGCAGTGCAGGACACTCGTCACGGCGCCCACCTCTGCCCCGTGACCCGTCAGAGGAAGGACGTGTCCTGTGGTTGAAGCCGCCGTGGCCATTTCACACACGACAGTTGACGTCACTGATCACCAAAGTGTCACAGCGCAGGCTTCGAACTCCGCGTTTTATTATCTGAAATGAAAAACATGTTGAGCTGGGAGTATTATTTTTAGACGAAACGTTGTATGTGGTAGTTTAAAAAATTGAAAATGTGTTGCTACTGTTGACTAAAAAGAGATGTACAACTTGAGAGCTGTGAGTTAAGTTTTATCTGGGGCAAAATGAGGACTGCAGCCCGAGAGGCAGCATCTCAGATAGCTCTGGGAGCCTGCTGCAAAGTGTCGGTGCGGGAAGTCAATACATAAGGTTTTGGGGAAGGGGGAGTTCACTACTGTGAAGCTTTTCTGTTAGTCCTGACGACGGTCTGACGTCACCATGAAGGGATTTGGTGCTTCTCTAGATACGAGATGCAAGGACTGAGATCATAAAATCTGTTCCTAAAAACATCCAACTCTCTGAAGACCTGTCCGGCCAGATTCCCTGGAGCACAGAGCGCCTCACTCCACCCTGAGCTCCCTCGGGGGTGCTGAAGGTCAGCAGCTAGAGCAGCCAGGGGTTCAGTCTCCATAGAGGCGGCTGGGAAATGCCTTGGGCATTCAGTCACTGGCAACGCTCTTGGTGAGGGCCAGTTTGCAGTTGGCAACCCCAACTTGGGTCTCCTCGCCCACACAGTAATGCCAACCCACTGACCCTGGGCTGCGGGGAAGGAAGGGCAGTGTTTACTGCAGGTGATGAGCAAGGAGTCTGGACAGCTGGTGCTCCAAATAGCCCAACTCCCTGGGGGTTTCAGCAAAGCGTGTTTACAGGCCAGGTTGTGGGGGGTCCCAGGGAGTGTGACCAGTTCTCTGGTTGATGGTGAGGTCACAGGGTGGGGTCGGGTGTTCACATGATCACTCCTCAGGCGTCAGTACGTCTGGGGACCATGTCCTCTCGGTCATCAAGTAGCTGACATCTTCCTTTTGGTGGGGGTTTAGCATCTGTGAGCTCAGGGATGAGCACCAGACACCTGTCTGGGGGCTTGAGAGGGGGCTCAGCGGAGGACCTGGGGGAGGGGTCCGCCCCAGAAGGCCCATCGGGTCCTGCTCGACTGGGCTTTTAAAGTAATCACATTTGCACCAAACAGATCCCTGTCTTTTCCTGTTTTAGTCATTATTACTGTGTATGTAACCATATATATGCTTAACATATTTACATATTTATGTTGGTTTGTGTTTTCTACTGACACTCTGCCCAATAGCCAGGTGTGATGCCCTGAGGGCACCCTGTAGGAGGCAGGCACCGCGCCTGGAGGGCAGATCAGATAGCCACCTTGTTCTGTGATAACTCACTTCCCGCCCCCAGAGGAGCAGAGCTGGAGGGCCTGGAGTCCACACTCCCAGGAGGGTTCTGTCCAGCCTGCTGGGAGAAGTTTTAATACCATTTGGTATTAGATACCATTTAATACCAGTCTCTTTGGTGAGACTTAGAATGCCTGCTTGTTCTAAGTGTCCTTTCTGCTAATGATTCAGGGGTAATTTTAAAGGAACCGAGAACCTTTAAAAGAATAGATCTGGTTCTGGGACAGCTCTCCTGGTGGTGCTGACGCTGAAGGGAGTTAGGAGACGGATTCCAGCCAGGAACGCTGCACTGCCCTTTTCTTGTCCTTCCTCTGGGGTCCTGGCCTGTCCTCGCCTGACTCTGTTCAGAGAACGGGGAGCTGAGGGCTGCCTGTGACTTGGTCAGGAAGCTGGCCCCCTGGGCCGCTCAGCACTCTCTGATGTGGGCCCCTTCCCTGAGCCCCGGGCCGGGGCACACAACCTGCTCGGCCGCGTCCACTCAGGGCAGAGGTGACCCTGCCTGCCTGTCCGCATTTCCTCGCCAGGTGCCCCAGGCATGACAGCGGCTCAGGGATCAGCCTCCCAATTGACACCTAGAGCTACCTCTTCGCTGGCACTAGACGGGTAGGATGGGTTCTCCAAGGTGCAAGGGGGAGGGGAGGACCCCAAACCGCAGACTAACAGTGGTGGCTCCTTTACACACACCTGGATGGTTTGCATTGCTTACCAGCCGTGTTACTGGGGAAGCAGAATGCAGTTTTGATTAAGCCCATCTAGGATCTGATCGAAAGTTCTTTGAACCACCGTCACCTGCAGGCAGCCATGGAGGCATGAACTTGACAGAGGCTTGTCCCCGGGCCCCTGTCTCTGGCAGATGTAGCCTCGAGGCAGGCGGCCCCCTCTAGTCACACAGGCCCTTGCCCCCTCGCCTGGAGCTGCTCCGATGAGAATCTACACGAGCAAGCCTTGTCAATTATTTCGCACCTTCGAAGGGAAGTGACAGAAATGGCTCAACGGGGACAGGCTGGCTGAGAAGAGAGGACACAGAGCCTGCTGACTCCTCTGTCCGTCTGCCTCCCCTGTCCATTACCGCCAGAGCACAGCCAGCTGGCTCCTGTCCACGGGGCAGCATTAGAGAAACCCCCGCCGTGCTGCGTGCTAACCCACAGCATCAGGACAGGCTCCTCGGGGTTGACCCCTAGCCGCCCTCCGAGGGTGCCCCTCCCGGGGTCAGCCTCCCCTCCTGGTGCCCTGCACAGCGCGCCGGCCACATGGTGTTGACGCATACTGGGGGCCTGCAGTCCCCTCGGCTTCCCTGGAAACAGCACAGGAGGGGACCGGCCTGGGGAGGGGGCCCCAAGCCCAGGACACTGCGGCAGGGCCAGGGGCACGTCTTCCCACTGCCTGCCCACAAGGCGGAGGGCCGAGGAGCAGAGGGGGCGGGGGTGCCCTCCAGAAGCGGCCCCGGATTGTCACGGCCGGCTAACCCACTTTCAGGGAACTCCGGTTCTCACCTGTAATTGTCTTCTCTGGGGTACGGTTCTTCAGTTTCTTAACAAACACAGCAAGGTATTTAATCACAGTCATTTGACAAATATTTAAATCATTTATTGCCATTAATTTACAGCATTTCGATATACACACTGCACGGAAGTACAAACAGCTTTTCAAACACTGGCAGTGTGCTTCCAGGCACGCGGCCAGCTGTCAGGGTCACGAAAGCGTGCGGCTTCTGAGCACTTAACCGCTAACGGCTACGGGTTTTGTTCTCCTCAGCTTCCCACCAAGTACACTCTGATAGGTGATACACGCATTACTGCAGACAAGACCTCCATTGAGAATTATTGAATTGATTGCATATTTGTGCTACTCTTTCTGAAGAGAAGGAAAATATCCAGTACTCGTAAGGCAGCAGAGAGTTGGTTTACGGACTCTGCTATGTCTAGAAAAATAGTCTGGTTAGTAAAAATAGCATTCCGCATATTTTCCTCAGTGAGACTGTTCATGATGGTGGAATCCGTGACTCTGGCAAGGCCGCTGGCGATGCAGTCCCTTCAAAGGCCGGCTCTTCATCTCCCTTTGTTACGCGGACGCCTTTTTAGACATCCTGGGAAGAAGCACAAGGCAAAACCCAGTGAGGAAACAACTTTTCCACCAGCCTCAAAGGTCAGGAGGGCTTTAAGAAAGGTTATGGAGAGCTTAATGCAACACTTATTTCAAGTCAGGATTTCACAGAAACAGTGATCTCCTACTTCATGCCAATGCTCCTGTTTTAATAGGTGACTTTTCCCTGTGCTGTATTAACCGCCCCGTCACTGTTTCAAATTCTCGGCATGTTTTGCTCTGAATCGAGTCTCCCCGGCTGCTGAGGCACTTCAGTCCACACCCACACCCTAGAGGTCTCGCTCCACTCCGCCCCGCTCCTCACAGCACAAAGGGTGGGGGTCTGCTCACTCGTGTCGGATCAGGCGTCCTCCCTGGATGAGCTGTGCTACTTCGTTGGTGGCGTGGCAGGCAAACAGGAGCCAGTTCCGAGGCTGCACCTTGTAGGCGAATCTCATGAACGTGAGGGAGTAACAGCAGAGGGCTGTCAGGACACGCAAGACAGACAGTGACTGACAGCCGCCAAGGTCGGGGGCTGCTGGGCCGACTGCCTCAGAACAAGAGCCTCTTCTGCCACAACCTCTACATGCTTCCGCAAGCGGGAAGCTCATGAGACCGTCTGCCCCGTTGCTGGGTACTCTGTCATTTATTTATTAAAGTCAGTGCGCGGACATCAGTCCTGACCTCCTTTTCTGTCCCCTGGAGTTGTTTATAGTCCGTTATCTGAAAGAACTGCCATTTAATCCCGTCAACATGTTTTAGGGTCAAACATTAGCGTTTCAAGTAAACTTATTTTTTCTGAATAAAGCTCAGGAGGACACAATCTCCAACCGGGGGTACTGAATCTGAAAGGCAGACAGGACCCTAACAAATGCATCTAAACACAGCAGCCTGTTTCTCCCTTGCTGTGTGGCGTGAGGTCTCTCGATGCCAGCAGGCTCTCTCTGGTACTTGCTCATGGTGACTGCAGGATGTGGGGTGACAACCTTGAAATGTACACAGGAGCCGTATCATGCTATAATTATACATTAAAATCCTCCCAATTATTCACATCTGCATCCTTACCAAATGTCATCCGCCCACTGATAATCTCTGGGGACTTCTTCATGTCGTTGATGGCGGCAATGGGAAGACCCCAGTTGGCTACCGGGCCCCAAAAGTGCTATAAAAAATGAGGAGAGAAAGGAGAGGAGAGGTGAGATGGAGCCATGAACAGCTGCAGCCTCTCCACCTTAGATGGCAGCGCGAACTCTGCGGCTAACCACCGGAAGGCCACCAGGCAGGCAGGCGCTGGCTGTGCAAGCGTTGGCCTATGAATCAGCAGTTCTTACAGGTGAGACCCCAAACCGAAGGGAGCAGGCACTTTACCAAGCTCTCTGCTAACTTCCAGATGACAGTTAAGTAATCTCTGACCATCTCAATTAGAGAATTTTCAAATGAGATTAACTTCTTGCATAATTCAACCTTGCCACAACTTAAGCCTTGTTAGAACTATTCCCTGCAATGTTTAAATCTATCAGAATTTTTTTTCAAGTTTTCATTAAGATATGTGTCAGTATCTCTTATAATACAGACCCTAAGTTGGATACTTTTTCTGAAGAAAATAGAAAAGGAAGAAACTGCTTTCAGTTCATAGATCATATTCAGACCAGAGAGCCAAAAAATCTATACTTGGAACCTCAGATGGTATGAAATAAAGATTGAAAAATACCTTTTTTGAACAATACTTTTAAAATAATAGTAGCAACCTATATTTAGAAAATGGATCAACTGTTTCTTACCTACAACCACAACTATCACAGGACACCAAAACTTAGTTGTCCATGATGAAAAGCAGTGACAGCCAACTTAATTTCTGGTGCTGAAATAAGCCCAGGGGCTTTTCCTATTAAATTAAAACTTGTCTGATTTATGCACAATTTGCAAATAACACTTGAAAGGATGAAGGAGGGAATTCCTGGCACCAGTGGTTAGGACTTAGTACTCTCACTTCTGAGGCCCAGCTCTGATCCTTGGCTGGGGAACTAAGATTCCCACAAGCTATGCAGCACAGGTGAAAAAAATAAATGTAAAATATGAAGGAAATCATACATCATTGGCTAAAGACATTTTTTGGTTATCAGAACTTTAAGCAGTGCCTGTCAGAGCATTTGAGATAAATTTAGGCTGCAGAATACATTTCTAGATCTGCATTTTTAATACTGACCAAGAGTCATTAAAATTCAAAACCTCCTGAGAAAGAAAGGAAATGCAAAAAAAACAAAAAGGTGAGAATCACCTTTGTCACGATCTAATGTTCTGAGACCTCTGCATGATACGCTTGCTGTAAGCACGAGGCTGTGCCTTGAGAAGCTCTCCAGCCTCAGAGCTGCCCTGTGGCCAACGCTGAGAACTGCAGCGTCCACGCCTGAGTTACAGACCCTGTAACCTGTGCACAGCTGGGGCAGAGAGCCTCTGAGGTGCTGGGGTGGCTCCTTAGCCCTGCTTTCAGACTGGACTCTGTCTGAGACCCCCAGGGCTGAAACCTCCCTAGATCTGGTGTCTAGATGCGGGCTGGCCGTCTCTCGTCTTCCTCCCCCTCCAGGCTCCCGGACATAGTGTCTCCCCCCCCTCACCCGCTTACTTCAGGGAGGGACCTGTCCTTTCCTGTGGCCCCTCACTTAATCCCACATCCTCTTCTTCTCCGCCTTTTTTGACCGCGTCAGTCTATCCCCATCACTTGCTGTGTAGCTGTTCCCCATCACTCTGCTCTGCTCTGCTCAGCGGCTGCACATGGCTCCCTGTGGGGCTCGGCCACCCCAGGCACCTGCTCACAGCTGTGGCAGACAGTGCAGGCTGCGGCGTGGATCTGAAACCCGAGGCAGGCCGGGGACTTCCGGCCACATGGCAGTGCTCACAGTTTCACTGGCCCGAGTGCCAGGTTACATGACACAGGGCTCTGCAAGGGCTATATATACACTCGTCTTATAAGCACTGAGATACATTTATAGACACTGAGGTACACTTAAGAAACAGTTCTTAAAACGAACATAAAGGGTAAACGCAATTTCAGCACTAGTTACGGAATTATCTAACCGCAGAATACATCTTCTCTATCTAGTAG
Organism: Antilocapra americana; assembly: GCA_007570785.1. Lineage (NCBI taxonomy): Eukaryota > Metazoa > Chordata > Mammalia > Artiodactyla > Antilocapridae > Antilocapra > Antilocapra americana. Next base: position 13,097,790 of record ML663573.1, read on the forward strand.
GAGGTTCCAGATGTCACCTCCCCGCTCTGGGACAACGCCTGGCCTGCGCTGTCGGATGGTCGTAGGTCAGCGCACCGGTCCTCCAGGGAAGTCAGCGTCCAGAGGGGACCCTGAGGATCCAGGGGGCCCTGGAGGCGACCGAGGCAGGATGTGCCATTTCCTGTCCATAACTCTGCTACCGCACGAAGTCTGCAGAAGCCTCAAGTGAAGGAGAGAGAGGCTCTTACCGTACTGATTGTTGAGGAGCCACCGATTCGGACAGGAGGCATAGGGAAGGAAAAAAAAAAAGATCAGATGCTTTGAAACATTTCAGTTTCTTTAACGTCACATGTGTCCACATTTCAGTAACAGAACTACAACACAAGCAGCACATTTTTTTTTAAAGATGATTTAGTGATATTTCTAACAATAACCTTGACTTAATGAAAGTAAACCTTAATTTTATCAAATATAAACTTAATCCTTAACGCCAGGCTATCCAAGAGGAATATAATGCAAGTCACACACAAGAGCCACACAAGGAAGTTAAAGATTTCTAGAAGCTATGTTAACAAAAATGAAAAACAGGAGTTAATTTTATTTATTCCAATGTTTCAGAATATTTTAATTTGGACATGTAATCAAGACCCACCTCACAATGAGGCATTTACATTCTTTTTTGGCTCTAAGTCTCTGAGACCCAGTGGGCGCCAACACTCCCGGGACACCTCAGCCTGGACTGGCCACCCTCCATGAGCTCTGCGGCCGATGGGGGCTGGGGGCTCTCAGACTGGACAGCATGGGCTTCGAAGGAGCATTTCTTTGAAAACAACTAGCTGGACACAAGCACAGTGCTGCAGAATTCTATCCACAACGAACTTTCCACTCTTAACTGACTAACAGGCCATCACCAGAACACAGGTCCCTAAAAATAGGCGTGTAACTCTATATTCTGTTCATGACTGAAACTCTGGTCCAGGTGATGCCCAGCATTCACAAGGCATTCAATGCGTGCTGAATGAGGAGAAAAATCTTCTAATGTTAAGTGAATTGTTTTCCTGAATGTTAAAACTAATGCCATTCAGAAATATGTCGAGTTACTTTTATTGATGAAAGGTTAGTTCTTCTTTTCAGGATATAGCTGAATAGTTCTGTTAAGGCAAACTCTTATTAAAGCACAGCTACTGAAAGAACCACTGGAATAAAATGATAAAAATCTTTATACACACAGTCACGTCCAAAGAACTCGTCTTGTTCTTTCATTTCTGGCCATGTCGCACGATCCCCCCCACACCCCGTGCACTGCACCCTGCACTGGAAGCAGAGTCTCAACCACTGAATTACCGGGGAGATCCCTCCTTTAGATGTTTTGAGTTAGGACTCAAGGAGGTTCTAATTTCCAGCATGAGTCCTCGCCAAGGTGCTAATAATACTTCAAACAGCTCCACTGTGAAATGCCACCAGCCTAGAAGGGGCCCATATTCACAGTTAGCAGCTGTGCTAACAGACGACTGGTCTCCACTGTGTAACAAGCAGGCCGCAGCTGGGTGCAGGGCTGCACTGGGGGCAGTGTTCTGACCCGGTCAGGGCAGGGTGCCCCAGTTCACAGGCTGCAGTCACCTCTGGGGTTGCTCTCCTCTGTTCAGGGTCTGAACACAGGCCTTTTATTCATCGATCAATGACCAATGACTATTTTTTTTTTTCCTTCAAATTATTTAAAAAATATTTCAAGATGTAGTTCTTAAAATCCAAAATGCCAACTTGATAATTTAGTTTTCAATTCAGAACTCTCTCCTTGGTTTGTTCAATAGTTCAAACTCTACCCTATTTTACAATAGGTGACCGTACGGCAGATTATAGAGGAATGTGAAGGAGGAATTAATTTCTGTCGCCATTCCCTGCTCAGTACAAAAGTCCTACGTGAAACTGATCACAAAAATAATGTTGATCACATCACTTTAATAGTGGTTTAATGATTATAAAACAACCTCAAGAATAAAACTGTTCTAAACATCCCTGGCAAATACAAAAATCCACAACTCAACATCCCTTAATTCTGTGTCAGAGTTGTCCAAAACGTGAATCAACTACCAAACTAGAAAAGAAAAGTTTCCCAGTATGTGTGAGTACCTGTCCTAAGAAAGACAGACCTAAAGCAACACAAACTGCACTGGGGACAGGAGTGTAAGACTGTGGGGAACACCCTCGGCTCTCTCTCCACTCCGGAGGCTGCCTTCACTCCAGTGAAGGTTAAAAAACCTCAAAACAGATGCATGTTTTCTTGGTTCACTTGACCTTACATTTTCGTGAAGGAGAAACCAGGTAAGAATGATGGAGACTTCCCTGATGGTCCAGTGACTACGACTCTGCACTCTCAATGCCGGGGGCCCCAGGTTTGATCCCTGGTCAGGGAACAAAACCCCATCTGCCCCAACTAAGATCCCACCTGCCACAACTAAAGATCTGGCACAGCCAAGTAAATAATGTTTTAAAAAAGAGGAAGAATGATGGTGTGGGTGGCAGAGGAGGAGGACCAGGACCGCCCTTTTCCCCTTAATCTGGAAGGCTGCTGGTCTGGCCCCAGGCTCCCTCCACGCCCAGGCTCCCTCCAGGCCCACTTCTATTTTTACAAAGCCTCCTGGGCACTGCCAATTTGCTTCTTCTTCTCCTAAAATCACTGACAGTGATTGTTAGCTTCCTCTGCAAGTACTCTGGGTAATTTAGGTAATAACTTGCTTATACACTACTAAAAGGATCCTAGCATAGTCTGTCTAGATCGCTCCTGAGAGTAGAGTAAGATTCTGAGATATTCTAGACTGTGATTCTCTTAGAGGCTGAAAATGGTGACCACCATTTCATTTATTCTCACCAACTTTTATCTGATTTTCTACTTCGAGTTAAAATCAGGGAGTTTTTACAAATCAGAATGTGTGATATTCAACTGGTCAAAACTAAACTGGAAGGCAGAAAAGAGACTCTTGTGGCCAGTTCCACTTCAACACTCAGCCTCAGAAAGTGTTTGAAGGTCATTTACACGACAGGGAAGTAACTCCAAGGGCAGGGTTTGGACGCTCACGGCAGAGAAGGGAGACAAACACAGGAAAATGGGGTGCAAAGAAAGTACTGAAACCTTTTCAAAACCATTTTTGTGCATAGCTATTTCCCTTCAAATCATAAACAGACATTCCTGTTTTGGCTTCACAAGTTTGGCATCAAGAGGGTCTCAACGTCTCAACTTTCTTGCATTGTTTGAATCTTAGTTTTCCCATATGGCCAGTAAAGCGCCGGACCATCTGATGTCTGAGGACTATTCAGCTCTAACATTCTATTCTATTTGGAAAGATTTCTATTTCCCCCTGCAACTTCTCCCTTGGGTATTATGTATAAATTCTTAAAGCTCTCCTGGAAGCTTAGAAGTTAAAATTAACAGAATAGAAAACCTTATTAACTGGAGAATACTCACTGCAAACACCCAGCTTGCCTGAGGTTTATAAGAGCACGCTGACTGATAAAGTGATTTTCTAACATGCATGATCTACGCTTATTTAAGAAGACCTCCTTTGCACATATGTGCACACACACATCCATTCACTCCTCTAGGAAGGGGAATAAGTCTCTAGCATAAACATGCACAGACCTTGACAGACCACAAACACAAGTCTTATCTCCAAGCTTAGCTGCTCCTTCTAATTTATTTTTCTTAATTCAGGAGGGAGAATAAGAGGAGAAGACCAAAAAGAGAAAAATAAGAGCTATCTTCTTTTGCTTTCCACTGATAAGGTATGTGAGGAAATAATTTCTTCTTCTTTAAAAAGATAACAGAATGGAGATCCAGAAAATTCTTGATTCAAGATTTTCATTAAGGTAAGAAGAAATCAGGGACAGGAAAGCTGAAAGGGACCAAAAGGAGAATACCAGGAACCCAAGGACTAAGCACGGAATAGTCATAAAAATACAAATAAATAGAACGTTTCTTTTGGTAAATATACACAGCACTATGCTGTGTCAACAAACAGCTACCGAAGCACAAATATTAAGAAATTTGTCCAAGACTACACAGCTGGAGAGCAACAGGGCTCGGATTCAAACCTATCATTCAAATTCAATATGAGATGTAATAATACTGCCAGCACACACAACAAAAACTATTGCTAATTACTTAATATTTTAATACTGAGACCCTATTTTAATGTCCCAGTTGTCCAAGTAATGCCTTTTAGAGCTGTTTTCATCCATACTAGATCCAAACAAAATCCACACACACTGCCTTTGGCTAGAGCCTGCTCTTTCAACTCAGGTTTCTCGACCAAAAAAAAAAAATCAACATTTTAAAATATACTTGAAAATTCACTTCAGTAAGAAAGGCATTTCAATTTTATTCAGAAAATGTAGCCGACAGGAGTTTATAATCTATGTGACACATGACTTTAAATTTTTGCTGCAGACGTCAACTCTGTCATAATAAGGTGACTCTAAAATTCTACAACAGCTTTAGTTTGGAAAACCTCTCTACCCCTTTGGCAGGCTGTAAGAAGAAGGCTGGAGCTCTTGAGTAATCCAGGTTGCAAAGAATGTAGAACTGATGAGAAGGCACAGAACCCCATTTCTGACTGGAGGTGAACATGAAACTGTCTTCTGATTGCCTCACTTGCCTTTGCAGAAGCAAAGCAGGGGCTGTAAGGAAGACTGGAAGAACAAACAGGGGAACTATCCCTCTAGTAAGTTCTGGAGAGAGGTCTGTCTTTCTAGGGGAAAAAGGTTATAAAAGAGCTTCTGATGAGCGTTTTGATGCCAGTCCTCAAACCTGTTCTCAATCACCACTTGGCAGACTGGCATGAGATCCCACTGCAGCCAAGAACAGCAGGGAAAACAAGCCCAGTAGGACACTCACTTCCTCCGTTCAGTCCACATAAGCATTTCAAGGTCAAAATACACAGCTCCACACCTCGTAAAAATGAGCGGAACCCTGTAGGGCCTTCCTAGGTACAAAAGCCCCTCCATGACCCCGTTTCTTGTTACAGAAAAGGGCTTTAGTCTCCAAGGCCTTCCTGAAGTTCCCAAGGGCAGATTCAGGCAGTTACTAACTGGGAAAGTGAGGAAACACGGTAAGAAGGAAATGTCAGCAAGAAAAGTAATGAAAGATTAAACAACAGTTCAGCAACAAAACAGTCCTAGCTCCTCCTAAAGGGGTACACAAAACAGTCTAACACAAACCTCTGAGTCGTTCTGTAGGAACAAAGACTCCACCCATGGTGGGGGTGGTGACTACATTCCCACCACAAGAAGTTGGAACTAGAAGGCTGTCACTAAGATTCCCCATGTCACCTGGTTACATCACCACCCACCAGTCAGAGGTCCACAAGCTGACCACACATTCTGCAACCCTCGCTCTTTCGTGTCTTTAAGAACCCCTTCTTGAGAGTCATCTGGGAGTCTAGGTCTTTGGAGCATGAGCCACCGCTTCTTGGTTTGCAGGGACCCTGTAACAAACACAGCACTTTCCTTCCCCACGATGCGGGGTCAGGAGATTGGCTTTGCTGTGTATCGGGTGCATAGACTCAAGCTCTGTTCAGTAAAATCCACACTTAGGATTTTAACCTTTCCGATAACAGGAAACTTTTAAAAATGTTTCTGCTACAAAGACAGCAAGATATGACAGAAACACATAGTGATTTGGGGTTTCCAACTATTTTCACACCCCTCACCTGGTTTAATGTTCTCAACAGCCCAGTGACACAGGACATTGTGATTGAGCCCGTTTCATAGATGGGGTAGCTAAAGTCCAGTGAGAGTGACTGCTGGGGACCCCCTGGCCTGGAGCTGTTCTCTGGAGTCCTGGCTGGGCGCCAGCCTGGCAGCACTCTCCTGGGCACTGTAGTTCTCTTCCTTGTTTAGTCAGAGCCTAACACAACGAGAGCAATGCTGAAGAAGGTGTATGAACATTAAAGCTGCACAGACTCAACCTCTGAAAAAAGGTCAGACCACAGATCAAAGCATTCAACTGAAATGCCTGGCTCTCAGACACCTATCTAGAAGAAAAGATATAAATTTAGAAAAGTGGGGCTAACTCTCTTCCTTAAAAACACATAAACTCTACAAACTCTTCCTAGGTGATCATCAGCATATTTCTAATGTGGATAAGACTTTATTCTTAATTACACCATACAGCTTTATCCTTAGCTGTCCTTAACTATTAGGAAGGCTCATACACAGGAGAAAACATCAGTAAAACCTAAGGTAGTATCTGAAGCCATAGGGAAACTTAACTGCAGGGACCAAGCACACTGCCTCACATGACTACTTTGCTCGGACTTTCCAGCACATTAACCTGATAAACACTGTACCCCACAGTACTAAACATCTATCTTAATTAACCACAGTCCTATACAAGTACAGAATGTTTCTTTTTGTAGAAAAACTTCAAGAGTGAAGTTCTTGATCCCAAAGTTTATGGCTGAAAATTATTTTTCTCACCCTACTGATCTTTAAAATTAGAAGTACACAGTATTTGCAATAAGATTCAGAATTTTAAAAAACTATATATATTTTTTTACTGGTAAGTGAAGCTGCCTTCACACTGTACCCTATGGATGATTACAGTTCTTAGCTGTCATCACCTCTTTACTACGTTAAACTGTTGAAAAACACTGCAGCCCTACATTTACCTAGGTTTAACAAAATCACACAAACAAAAACTGAAATTTAAATTTATTCTTCAGGGAAGAATACTGGAGTGGGCTGCCATGCCCTCCTCCAGGGGCTCTTCCCCACCCAGGAATCGAACCTCTTGAGTCTCCTGCAGCGGCAAGCGGGTTTCTTCACCACTAGCGCCACCTGGGAAGCCCCCAAATAAACTACATAAAACGGCTTTAAAGTTTTATTACGTATTTTGAAATACAAAGCAGGCGTCTCGAGGCTAGAGACAGAAATAAAATACAGAAAGAGTCTTTAGAGCTTTCATCCCGCCAACGCCCTCTCTACCTGGAAAGAGTCAACGGAAAATACCCTGTAAAAGAGCGTGCGCCCGGCTGGCGGACACTCGTCCGCGAGGCCGCGTCGGAATCGGCGCCCTCCCACCCACGCCTGACCTCCGGCGGCGGAGACGCCAAGGGCGAGCCGACCGGCGCGCCGGGTGCCCCGCGCGGAGAGGGGCCGGGCGCCCGCGCTCACCTGCCGGGCCGGGGCCGGGCGGCCGAGCCCTGGAGGCCGAGCCCGGCCCGCCCGCGGACCCCCGGGCCCCAGCCGCCGGCCGCTCCCCCGGGCCCCGCCCGGCCGCCCGCACTCCCGCCCCGCGGCCCC
>ML663573.1:13105467-13124296 GCA_007570785.1 Antilocapra americana
GGCCCCCGTCACGCGGCGCCGGCCCCGAGCCGGGGCCCTCTGCGGGCCAGGGTCCGGTCCCGGGGGACGCGCCACCCCAGGGCTGACCGGACCCCGCGCCCCCGCCCCGAGCCGGGGCCTCTGCGGGCCAGGGTCCGGCGGGCGGACTCGTCACCTCATGAGGTAGTCCCGGAAGTCCTTGCTCCGGACGTAGTCCGCCGCCTTCCGCACCAGCGCTCCCGCCATGGCCGTGCCGGACAACCCGCCGCCCGCGGTGCCCTCGCCGCGGCACCTCGGAGCCCAATGACACCCGGCGAAGCGGACAGCGCGGACACCGCACCCCGCCGCCCGCGCGCGTCGCGACGGCTCGGCCCCGCCTTACGGCCGCCGCCCGGCCCTCGGCCTACGGGGGCGAGGGGGGCGGGAGGCGACGGCGCCGATTGGCTGGCGCCCGCCGCACACCTCCGCCCCGCCCCTCCGAGGCGGTGCGCGGGGGGCGGGGGGGCCGCTGCCGTAAAACGGCCGGGGCCCGGCGGCGATTGGCTGGCGGTTGCTAGGCAGCCGAGCAGGCACTCGCCCGGCGGCCCGTGACAGCTCCGGGGCGCGGGGTCTGTCCCCGCCGCCCGCCCGGGCGCACTCGCCGCCTCCCGCGGGTTTTTGCGGCGGCCGCGGGCTCCGGACCGGCGGCGTCCCCAAAAGCCGCCGTCTGCACCGGCCGGGGAGCCGCGTAGCCACGCGCGAGGCGAGCCGCGGGGAGAGGGAGACGAGGGAGGGCCGGCTGTCGGGGTAGTCCTGTTTTCACTGTGAGCGTTTTACACGGGCCCGGCCTTGGAGGAGTGAGTCAGTTAAAAGGCCTTGGAGGGGAGAGGGCAGGGAGGGCGGCGGGCCGGAGGCCCTGGGGCGTCTCTGGCAAAGGCAGCAACTGGAACGCAAACACCATTATTATTTACTATTTTTTTAATATGAGAGAATGGGAAACGAATTCCGTAGGCACCAAGGGAGAGAGTCAGAGAAATCGGCCTGCCTCCTTTCCACGGAATGCCTAAAAGTCAAGGGGGCTGTGCCTTCTGATATGAAAATACGGCCGCAGGAGCCTGTGGGGCCTCCTGGGGAGCGGCCTTCCTTCCCCCTCCCCCGTTCTCCGCTTTACCAGATAATAGTATCTGATGCACATTTCCGGAGTTGCTTTATAGATATGAAAACACCCTACCACGTGGAAGATTCAGCTACTGTGAGCATATAGCCCCAGGCTGCCTGGAGCCAAGGACTGATAAACGTAACCCCTCTGACACCACCCTGTTCCCTCACTATCAGCCAATCAGAAGACCGTGCACCAGCTGGTCACTGTACCTTGCTATTCCCCTGTCTCACCCGGCTTTTCGAAGTGCTTTGCCAAAACCCTTCAGGAAGTTCGGGTTTTCTGTTTTTTGTTGTTGTTAAGGCATAAGCCATCTAACTCCTTGCCTGGCCCTGCAGTAAATCTTTCTCTCCTCCAAATGCAAAGGTTTCTGTTTGTTTGGCCTCAGTGTGTGGGGCACAGGAACTTGTGCTAACAGAAAGATCTTTAAGATATATAGGGAACAAATTAAGGTGCACAATCACGTGTGTAGTATGCTAGTCATTTGTGCGTAGAGACAAGGAAAATATATAAATTTATGTTTCCAAAGATCAAGAGAAATGTTGGCAATGGCTGCCTCTAAGGATGTTAAGGGGGTGAAGGTTGGAGGGTATTTATTCTCTGTGTACTCTTTGTTCCTTTTGAAACTTGTACAACTGTTAGGTAGTTAGAATAGGAAACAGGAGTCCAAAATGGCGGCGGCTGAAAGACAAGGAAGGGAAAAGCCCAAGAAAATAGAACAAAGGTCAAAGGAAAGTCACCTGAGTGAGGACTTCAGGTAGAATAAACAGCACTCCTGACTAGCCTAATTTGCATAAAACAGGCCCAGGGAGAGGAAAAAAACACATAAAAAGAGGAGCCAAAGGCTCGGGCGCACGGGGTGGGGCGTTCTTCTCTTCCTGTCTTTGAGTCAGCATACCCTCACGCTTTGAGGATGGATTCTCCTGCTATTATGTAAATAAAATGGAGCTGTAACCCTGAGCTGTAACACTGATTTGTCTAAGAGCTATAACACAGTCTGCCCAAGACCCGAGAGCTGTGACCCGCCCAGGGCTTTAATGTCGTCACTCCAAATCTTTGTTGTGATGAGACAGAACCGAGGAGCATACACGTGCCTGACATCTGTGGTGCCATGACTTGGGTTGAACCTGGCTGAAACAACCTCGGTGCAGCCCCGCAAGGAGGAGGCCAAGCACAGCAGGAGCCCAACTCAGGGAAAGCACCCGTGGTTGATGCGGAATGAGAAGAAAACAGCGCAAGGGAACTGACAAGAGGCCCAGCGTGCTGGGAACCGGGACAGCTAGAAACGGACTCAGCGGGAAGCTCGCGTGGCTCAGCCTCAGGTTCCAGAAGACCATAGGAGGTCCTCACTCCTGTGGCTGGAGGGACGTGCCTAACAAAATCTGAATTCCTTTACAGTCTCTCGTTTCTTGTTTCCTTGAACCCCCTGCGAACAGATGGGCTGCAGTGGGTGCAATTGAGGGACTCTGGAGAGGTTACTCTTTGGTATGTCCCAAAGGCACTATCTACTGGGACCCAGTAGCTGTTATGCAAGCCAGTGGGGGTTCTTCTGCCCTTACTCTTCTCTATGCCAATGATCAGGCCAGTGAAAACTGTGAGCACAGGTCAGGTATTTACAGATTTTCCAGCAGGCTATGAAGGGATCCCTAGACACGTTTTTCCCATTGCTTTCCCCTCCTGTCCTTCAGCTCTCACCCGGGCCTTGAGCCAGACCAACACCCAGGATCCTGGCTTCAGGATTTGTTAGGATTCAGACTCTTCAGGGTGTGGGCAAGGGCTCGGCCATGGAATTCAGTCTGATTAGGTTTTGCAAGTGAATTAATATACTGATGAGGAGGAGAATCAACCCAACCTCCTCCTTCTTTTGACAATGCCTTGGAGCTGTCCTACCACCTCTGGGTGTGTCTTTTGGTTTACAGGTTGGGGGTTAAGCTTTACTTGAATTTGACTTGTCATCTTGGACCCAACTGATTTTAATTGGTTTACGAGCTATGTCATTGTGCTATGTCATTGTGCTATGTCATTCTTTCAAAGGTTGTGCCCTGCCTCCTTCCCTTCTCTTTCATGCTCCTTTCCTCAGCCCCATCCAGGCCCTAAATGTTGCCTCTACAATCTTCTGGGGACTTCTAGGGACTTCCCTGGTAGCTCAGATGGTAAAGCATCTGCCTACAATGCAGGAGTCCCAAGTTCAATCCCTGGGCTGGGAAGATCTCCTGGAGAAGGAAATGGCAACCCACTCCAGCATTCTTGCCTGGAGAATCCCATGGACGGTGGAACCTGGTAGGCTACAGTCCATGGGGTTGTAAAGAATCAGACACGACTGAGCAACTTTACTTTACTTTACAATCTTCTGGAGGGACAACCAGAAAATAGCTGGCCGTTGGTTGGGAAGGAAATACTGTATAATATCCAGCCCCTTAATCCTACCTAGTACTGGTCATGCTGGAGACCTTGGGGATGCCCAACTCCAGTCTGGGAGTTCTAGGAGGTCAACCTGCCTTGACCTGCCTAGGGATCTGGTCCTCAAAAGGTTGTCACACCTCCACTTGCTTGGGGATCTGCCAGTCCCAGGGTCCCAGGAAGTTGTCACGCCTCGACCTGCCTGGGGATTCGATCTCTAGGAGGCTGTCACGCCTCAGCCTGCCTGGGGATCTGCACTCTGACCCAGGGATGCCAGCCTCTCACGTTGCAACAGTACTAGATGGGATGAGCTTACATCATGATATCTATTCCCATCCATGGTGTACAAAGCAGCAATGAGTTAAGATTACAACCCCTTAATACTACCCAGCACTGGTCATGCTGGAGACCTTGAGGATGCCCAATTCCAGTCGGGGTGTCCCTGGAGGTCAACCTGCCTTGACCTGCCTAGGGATCTGGTCCTTGAAAGGTTGTCACGCCTCAACCTGCTCGGGGATCTGCTAGTCCCGGGGGTCCCAGGAGGTCATCATGCCTTGACCTGCCTAGGGATTTGGTCCTCAAAAGGTTAACATGCCTCAACCTGCTCGGGGATCTGCTAGTCCTGGGGGTCCCAGGAGGCCGTCATGCCCTGACCTGCCTGGGGATTCCATCTCTAGGAGGCTGTCACGCCTCAGCCTGCTTGGGGATCTGCACCCTGACCCGGGGACGCCTGGCTCTCAGGTTGCAATCCTACTAGGTAGGATAAACTTCAGAAAGACTCACCCCTAAGGAAGTCCACCCAAGGAAACAGAAGGAAGCCTATTACTTGGGAGACTGAGGATCGAATCCCCAGGCAGGTCTCAGCAATAACTCAGGAGTCCAATGAGAGCCCCATTTCCTTTCTGGAAAGGCTAAAAGAGGCCCTTCAAAAGTTTACCAATCTTGACTTAGACTCTTATGAGGGACAGGTGATTTTAAAGGACAAATTCCTGTCCCAATGTGTATCAGACATCAGGATAAAGTTACAACAGCTACAGCAGCAGGTCCCTGCTTCCTCTTTAGATGAGATGGTCCAGACAGCCACCAATACCTTTATAACAGAGAACAGGAGAGGGAGGCCAAGGCCCAGGCGAGGGAGAGAAGGAAAGAGACAAGGCATGCCCAGACACTGGCCGCCCTCCAGGGAAGCCCTATGGCAAACCCCGAGTCCTTGAAGGACAAGACATGAGGCAAATGTCTGTAGACAGGTGGGGATTGGGTCAAAGAGTGTTCAAACCTTGACAAGTCTCCTAAAACAGCTTATTATAAATGCCATCAACTGGGACATTGGGTGGCACTCTGCCCTGGGGCCCCAAGAGCCTCAAGGTCAAGCGCCAAGCTTTCCCTCACGATGGTTCAACAGGACTGAAGCAGCCCGCTCCAGCCAGCCTGCCTGTCACAGATAACCATCACGGGGCTGGAGCCAAGGGTGCAACTGGATGTGGCAAGTAGGCCTGAGAATTTCTTTGTTGACACGGGGGCTATCTACTCTATCTTGATCTCCTACTCCGGAGCCTTCTGCTCCCAAACCTGTACCATTTTGGGTGCTACAGGAAAAGCAACTACTAAAAGATTCACCCAAGCACTTCTTTGTTGCTGGGATGGACGAATATTTTCCCAACAGTTTCTGATGGTCCCTGAGTGTCCTACTCCCTTATTGGGAAGAGATATACTCACTAAACTGGGGACCACCCTCATGATGGAAAGCTTTTCAGCTCCTAGGGCCCTACAGCTTCTGGTTACTACCAAAGAACCCATTACACCTTCTCCAATAGAGAGGGACCAAAAACTATGGGAGCACCAAATTAACCCCCAGGTGTGGGACCAGGGAATTCCTGGACGGGCCCACCAAGCTGAACCAGTCATCATTGTCCTCTGAGATCCCACTAGGTTTCCTAACCAGAAACAATATCCCCTCAAACGAGAGGCTCGGGAGGGACTACAGCCTTTGATAAATAAATTCCTTGCCTGCGGGCTACTGGTCCCCACCAGTTCACCATGTAACAGCCCAATCCTCTCAGTAAAGAAAAAAGACAACCTGGCGAATGGTTCAAGATCTCTGGATCATAAATGAAGCTGTATTCCCCTCCATCCCACAGTACCCAATCTCTATGTAATCTTGGGAGAAATCCCACCCAGTGCCAAGTGGTTTATAGTCTTGGATCTCAAAGATGCATTTTTTTTTTGCATACCACTGGCTAAAGAATCCCAGTATCTTTTTGCCTTTGAGTGGGAGGCCCCAGGAGAAAAACACCAACAGACGACTTGGACAGTATTACCTCAGGGGTTCAGAGATAGCCCCCACCTGTTTGGACAGGCCCTTAGCCAGAATCTCCTAGATCTGGACCTGGGACCTAATGGAAAAATATTACAATACGTAGATGACCTACTAATCTGCTCTCCAGATGAGAAAAATGCCCAACAAAATGCAATTCAGGTTCTAAACTTTTTGGCAGAAAGAGATGTAAAGTCTCCCGCGCTAGGGCACAAAGGGTCAAAACAAGGGTCACTTGCCTGGGAGTTCAGATTACACACGGGTCCAGGAGGCTGTCCTCTGACAGAGTACAAGGAGTCCTCCACTTGCCCTCCCCCATGACTCAAAACCAATTACGAGCTCTCCTGGGGCTAACTGGGTATTGTAGAATCTGGATACCCAACTATGGTCTGATTGCCCAGCCCTTTTATGAAAGCTTAAAGGGATGGGATGATTCAATCCCACTAATGTGGGGAACTCCTCAAAAGAAGGCAGAGGCTACACTAAAACAAGCCTTAACTCAGGCACCTGCCTTGAGGGTTGCCAGACCCAGAAAAAGCATTCCATCTTAATGTCCATGAAAGAGAGGGAATAGCCTTGGGAGTGTTAACTCAAAGGTTTGGATCTGAGCCCCAGCCTGTAGCTTACTTATCCAAGAGGCTCGATCCACCCACCCAAGGCTAGCCCCCTGCCTTCAAAATCTTGCAGCTATTGCAATCATGATAGAATATGCTTTGAAACTCTCCTCTGGGGCAAACTACTCTTACCAGCCACCAAATAAAACAACTCCTAAATGGGAGAGGCCACTTATGGATGTCTGATCAAAGAATCCTCAGATATCAAGCAATGCTGATGGAAAATCCAGGCCTCACTATATCCCCTTGTGAGGTTCTCAACCCAGCCACCCTCCTGCCTACCCCCGAGGGCTCTCTCCCCTCTCACTCTTGTCTAGAAACCTTGGACCGCTGGACAAAACCCCCAAGAGGGATTATCAGAAGATCCTCTGACCAATCCTGAGGAAATCTGGTACACTGATGGAAAAAGAAGAGCCGGATATGCAGTAGTCTCCAATTTTGAAATCACAGAGGCTAAGCCTCTGCCACCAGGTACTTCAGCCCTATTAGCTGAGCTCATAGCCCTGACTCGAGCTTTAGAGCTGGAAAAAGGAAAAAGAATAGCCATTTACACTGACTCCAAGTATGCCTTTCTGGTGCTACATGCACATGGGGCTATTTGGAAAGAAAGGGGCCACCTGACCACCCGAGGGTCCCCAATTAAACAAGGTGACCAAATTCTTAGACTCTTGGAGGCAGTCCATCTGCCCACTGAGGTTTCAGTCTCCTGCTATAACAGACACCAAAAAGGGAGCATGGAAGTGGCACGAGGGAACCAAGCAGCTGATCAGGCAGCTAAGAGAGCAGCACTACACAGCGATGACTAATAGGGGTCGCCACCCTAGTCCCACAGACTAATTTTCCAGAACCTCTTTCATATACTGAAGGTGAGACTCTTAAAGCTAAGAGTGAGGGCTTTCAAGAAGATCATATGGGGTGGTTCCTAAAGGAAGGACTCCTTTTTCTGCCTGGAAACCTCCAATGGAAGTTGGTTAACTTCTTACATGCCACCACTCATTTAGGGGAAATGGCCCTCCAAAGATTACTAGAAAGGTCCTTCAGAGGAACAGGCCTCCAAACAACTATAAGGCAAGTGGTCTCCTCTTGTCCCACTTGCCAATTAAACAACCCCCAAGGAGCTCGAAGACCCCAGCTGGCCCAGTCCGTCCAATGACGTGGGACCTATCCAGGAGAGGACTGGCAGATGGACTTCACCCAGATGCCAGTCTCTCAAGGGTATAAATACCTATTAGTCATGATAGATACATTCACAGGGTGGATTGAAGGCTTCCCTACCCAGACTGAGAAGGCTGAGGAGGTGGTAAAAAAAAACTGCTCCATGAAATCATTCCAAGATTTGGTCTGCCCAGGTCATTACAAAGAGACAATGGGACATCATTTACTTCTAAGGTCAACCAAGGGGTCTCTAAAGCATTGGGCATTACTTATTATCTCCATTGTGCCTGGAGACCTCAGTCTTCAGGAAAAGTAGAACGAGCCAACCAGTTCTTAAAATCAGCGATAAAAAAGATAACCCAGGAGACCTCCCTGGGATGGAAGGAGGCTTTACCAACAGCTCTCCTCTGCACCCGTATTGTTCCTAAGGAACAGGTTGGTCTTAGTCCTTATGAGATGCTATATGGGAGACCTTTTGTTTATGTCAGTGAGCTCCTCCTAGATCCAGAGGCCCAGACCCTCCCGTCTTATACCATGGCCACTGGGCAATTCCAACAGGATATACGCTTGTGGGGTATGAACCAGGACCCAAAAGATTCTAAGGAGTCACCACTATATGCTCCAGGGACTCAAGTCCTAATTAAAGTCTGGAAAGATGGGTCCCCAAAGGCTCAACTCCAGCCCACATGGAAGGGCCCCTACCCTGTAATACTTTCTGCCCCGACAGCAGTCAAGGCACCAGGACGTGACTCCTGGATTCACTTCTCACGAGTCAAGCCGAGGAAGAAAACAAAAGAGGACACTCAGTACACCTGTGAGCCCCTGGGAGATCTCAGATACTATTCAGAGCTACAAATGAGTGCCATTCTAATGAACACCCCAAAATCTGGTTTCTTGGGATAAGATTCCTCAGGATAGCTCTAAAGAGCCAACACAGCTTGGCAGGGACTGTACTCCAAAACAGACAGGAGATAGATACTCTGATCCCTGAACAAGGAGGGACTTGAGCCATCCTGGTGATGGGAATTTAGAATTGGCTAATGCCCCTACTAGTCCCTGTTACACCATACTGATGCTGCTTATGATTGCTCCATGTATTATCAATTGTATAACCTGTTCTGTCTCTGCTCAGGCCAACAAGCTACAACATGCAGTGCCAGTTCAACAAGTACATAAAACTACAGCCGACCATGGCAAATATCACTCGCCATTAGATGGACACTGCTATGAGGACTCTGAGGCCTGAGACCTGCAAGAGGGGGAGGCCCACTGCCCCTCGCCGTCCCAGTTCAGCTGGAAAGACCTCGACGCCCCTATTCCCAAAGAACTGGGCCTCCCATCTCTTGAGGGGGGAATGCTAAGTAGTTAGAGTAGGAAACAGGAGTCCAAAATGGCGGTGGCTAGAAGACAAGGAAGGGAAAAGCCCTTGAAAATAGAACAAGGAAGGTCAAAGGAAAGTCCGAGGACCTGAGTGAGGACTTCAGGGAGAATAAACAGCACTCCTGACTAGCCCAATTTGCATAGGACAGGCCTGGGCAGGGGGGGAGGATGAACACATAAAAAGAGGAGCCAAAGGCTCGGGCTCCCCCCCACCCCCCTGCGCACTGGGTCATCAGCATGCCCTCACGCTTTGAGGATGGATTCTCCTGCTACTATCTAAATAAAATAGAGCTATAACACTCATTTGTCTAAGAGCTATAACACGTCTGTTCGAGACCCGGGAGCTGTGACCCGCCGAGGGCTTCAGTGTCTGTCACTCCAGATCTTTGTTGTGACGAGACAGAACCGAGGAGCATACGTGTGCCTGGCAGTCTAATGTATAAGAGATCATAACTAGATAAGAAACCCAGCTACGCTATTTCCTAAAGCTTCAGAAAGGCCGCCCCTCTGAGGTCCCTGCATGGACAGCGTGTGAAGTGAAGCTGCTAACGTCACTGGCTACGCTGGAGCTCAGGTTTGCGGAAGCCAGTGCAAAGCCCTCTCAGCTCGTGGGAGTCTGGCACGCCCACCCGGGTTCAGGACAGGCAGCCACCGCCGAGCCCCAACAGAGTGCCGAAGCCCGAGGCTGGAGGGGGGCCGCCCCGCAGCTCAGAGCACGTGCCCCCCAGCGCTCGCTCTGCTGGCTTGTTTACACACGCAGTGAGCAGTGTCAGCACCTGTCGTGTCGGGGGCCCCCTGGCTGGGTGTCCCTCTGGAGGGTTTCAGGGCATGTGGCTCTGAGGTGCTTTGTACAGCAGAAGAGCCTCCACGTGGGATAAACAAGCTGCAGTTTCTTACCTATCAAAACAGAGAAAAAGCAAAAGCAAACAGTAGATCTAATTAGAAGCTAACACATTGAATTCCACAGGTTACTAATCACAGAATCTGTTCTTCAGTTGTTATGATGAAAGAGGCAACTTCTGAAGAAGTTCTTGCTGCTGCTGCTGCCGCTGCTAAGACGGCAGCCCACCAGGCTCCCCCATCCCTGGGATTCCCCAGGCAAGAACACTGGAGTGGGTTGCCATTTCCTGAAGAAGTACGTAGTGAATGATAAAAGTGTTATAAATAATAAACAGCAAAGTCCCATCATATAGCACAGGGAGCTCTTCAATATTCTGTGATAAACCATAATGGAAAAGAACATGAAAAAGCCTGTGTACCTATGTATAACTAAGTCACTTCGCTGTACTGTGGACATTAACATTGTAAATTAACTGCACTTCAGTAAAATAAGAAGTTTTAAAGTGTTTTGTCCTGCTGCCCATTTTTTATTTTGGCCAGACATATGCCCTATTTTTGGTTCCGGTCAGGCAGGCACAGGTCAGTTTGGTTAGCTTAGTATAATAATTTAAAGAACGTGGTAAATGAGTAAACCAAAGAATCCCGGAGTTCAGAGAGGGCCTTGACACTTAAATTCAAGAGCCAAAGTACGTGTTTGAATCCGAAGGTAATATATCTCAGCTGAGTTTTCGAATCTTAAGGTAAAATATCTCAGCCGAGTTAGCCCCTGCCCTCCCGCCTGTAATGAATCTGCCACACTGCCCCCAGGGCTTGGGGAATCCTTTCAGATTCCCCCCAGGTTTCTGCTATTTTTCCTAGGTTACTCTGTACTACTTAGCACAGAGAAATCCCAAAGAATCTTTCACAGCAAGGAGTCTTCACCCTGCCTAGCAGTTCAATAATTGCTAGTGCGCGAATGGCAAAGAATAAAGAAAATAGAGCCATCACTGACTGGCCTTTTGGCCGGTTGAAATGTGCGACATTTCAGGCTCCAGCATCAAGCCCGGCCCCTGCAAGGTGAGAGGGGCACCAGACCAAGGTGCCTGCCCTCTCCCAGAGTCGCTGCTGCTGGCCACGGGAGAAGCGGGCTTCACACAGCCTGAACACAGACAGCCTCCCCAGCCCTGTGTCGCCTGGAGTTTCAGGGGGGAAATGGTGAGGCCAGTTTTCCAGGTCAAATGTATTTGAAAACTTACTTGAATCAGACAAGGTTATTTTCTTCTGTAGCTCTTCCAAGTCTTTACTAAGGTCCTGGGAATGATGGGATCATAAAACACGCTTGTTCTGCATAGCATTCCCCAAATTCCTTCCCCACGGAGCCCTTTGGGGAGGAGCATCTTGCGGACTGTCCCTCTGGGGTGTGGGGGGCGGCCAGGGTCCGGGTCCCTGCCTCCAGCCTTCCCGGCCAGGGCACAGGAGGAGCTCAGACCTTCCGTTCAGGCCGACACCCGGCTCTTTAGCTGCCTACAGGTGGCAAGTTCCTCGGACACTCAGGCTTCAATTTTTTAACCTATAAAGTTGAAGCAAACATCGCATCATACACGTTGCTGGGTTTTTGTGCAAATGAAAAGCAGTGATGACTGTGGGAAGACTGACACTGCCTACAGCTGATTTGCTCCCCGGGGGCCCCTTAGGGTATAAAGGTCCACTTCTTTTTTGTGCCCCCCTTCGCACAGCTTGGGCCTGGGATCCTGCCTGCCCACCTGTCTTTTGCTACTGGCTTGCTTGTTTGGTTTTTCTTTTTCGGGAGAGGTTGTACCTCGCACCAGCCTTTAATCCTCTGAGTTTTATCTACTTTCCAGAAGGACAGTGGTGGAGAAGTTGTTGTTCAGTCGCTCAGTCGTGTCGGACTCTTTGCGACCCCTCGGACTGCAGCCCGCCAGGAAGACAGGGTGTCTGTGTGCATCTGTGTCCTTGGAGGGAGCTCGGGCATGTCGGAGCTGGCTGGGTCCTCATCTCCGCCTCCCCTGCTCGGTCATTTGGCTCTCTGTGTGCTGCAAACCAGGCTGGGGGAAAACCAGACCTGCAGAAACGGTGGCTCCCTCTTCCCACACAGACAAAGCGGGCGGTGGGGGCCGCCCACTTGCTGAGACCCCTGCACGCTGCAGGCAGAGCGGTCCCCAGCAGTAGGGGCAGGCTCAGGGGTCATCTGGAGCCTGAAAAGTCCTCTCATTTCCTGCTGACACTGACCTGAAATTCTACCTTTGTGAGGATGCTGATGGAACGGGAAGCTATGCTTGGAGGCTCCCGCCCCCTGGT
The DNA here is from genome assembly GCA_007570785.1 of Antilocapra americana. Taxonomy (NCBI): domain Eukaryota; kingdom Metazoa; phylum Chordata; class Mammalia; order Artiodactyla; family Antilocapridae; genus Antilocapra; species Antilocapra americana. The sequence goes on from ML663573.1 coordinate 13,117,586, forward strand.
TAACCGCAGGACAGTCTGAGCATCGAAAGTACTGACTCTGGACAGTGGAACTGTGGGAGCAATTCTGTGAATTCATGATCCTCAAGGGAAAATGAAAAGGTAGAATGTCCACAGAATGGGGTATTATTATAAACCAAATATCCAATAAGGGGCTTGTATCTAAAATATTTGAAGAACTTCTACAACTCAATAAAACAAAGACAAAAAAACCCCAAATAACCCCGTTAAATAATGAGCAAAGAAGGACTTCCCCGGTGGTCCAGTGGTTAGGACTCTGTGCAGGGGGTATGGGTTCAATTCCTAGCTGGAGATCTAAGATCCTGCATGCTGTGAGGTGTGGCCAAAAAAAGATCGAATAGACGTTTCTCCAAAGAAGGGGTACAAATGGCCAATAAAAGTATGAAAAGATGCTCAGCAGCATTAGCCATCAGGGGATGGTAATCAAATTCGTAATTAGATACCTCTTCACACTCTCCAAAATAGCTACAATAAAAAAGAACAGAAAACAGCGGGTGTTAGTGAAGATAGGAGAAATAGGAACCGTCATGCACAGCTGGAGGGAAAGGAAAGTGGTGCCTCTGCTTTGGCAAACAGTCTAGCAGTTCTTCAGAGGATTAAACACAGCGTTGCCTTGTGACCCAGCAATCCCACGCCTAGGCACACACCTGAGGGAAGCAAAAACAAACCTCCTCACAAAAACTTGGCCAGAAATGCTCACAGCAGCATTCTAAACAAGAGCAAAAAAGGGAAAACAGCTCAAATGTCAGATCAACTGAGAGTTGGTCAATATTAAATATTTGAGACAGGCTACTTCATGGCTGGTTCTTGCAAACACTGCTGAAGTACAAGAAGCCAGACACAAAGGACCATCTGTCCTTGATTCTGGGCTTCCCTGATGCTCAGCTGGTAAAGAATCTGCCTGCAAGGCAGGAGAACCTGGTTCGATTCCTGGGTGGGGAAGATCCCTGCAGAAGGGAAAGGCTACCCGCTCCAGTATGCTGGCCTGGAGAATCCGACAAAGAGTCGGACACGACTGAGCAGCTTTCGCTTTCGCTTTCGCTTTATCCGCGATTCCACTTGTATGAAGCATCCAGAGCGGGCAAAGCCACAGACACAGTAAGTTCCCTGGTGGCTGCCTGGAGCTGGGAGGGCTGGGAAACAGGGATGTCAGCGCCGCCATGCTCTCCTCGTGGGGTGATGAAAATGGCCAAACGCTGGTTGTAGTGACGGTTGCACAACTGTGACTGTGCTAGAAACCCCTGGCTTGTATACTCTAAGGGGCCAGTTGTGAACCCATATGTGACCTATGTCCCGACAAAGTTAGTCTTTAAAAACTTAACAGAGAAAATAAATCTTTAAAACAATGCAAAAGGAATTCCTTGGTGGTTCAGCGTTTAGGACTCGGCGCTTCTATTTCAGGGGTTTCAGGTTTGATCCTTGGTGGGGAAACTAAGATCCCACAAGCTGTGCGGTGAGGCCAAAAAATAAATAAAAAGATTAAGATGCAGAAGGGAGTAAACAGAGCAAAAATCCAGACACTGGTTTGCTGGTAGCTAAAGGGGCATTTATCTGCATGAACTGTTCCAGACAGCCCTAGTCACAAAGGAAAGCTCTTCTTTCTAGAATGAGCACAGTGAATAAATATGTAGGAATGGCAGAATCAAAACAACATCAGCGTGTAAGCCTTAGTGAATTATTATTTTGTCATGTGGCTTGTGGGACCTTAGTTCTGAGACTAGGGATCAAACTTGTGCCCTCTGCAATGGAAGTACAGGGTCTTATCCACTGGATCGCCAGGGAAGTCACTCTGCCCCCCCACCTCCTCTTTTTCGGTCTGTAATTCTTTGTGAAATATTGATGCAGACAAAGATCATCAAGGATGCAGACCTGATTTATTCAGTAAGGGGATGCAACTGGGTCTCCACAGGGCAGGTCTCCCAGGTCTGTCTGAAAGGGGGAAATGCCAGTTTACAGTCAGGGGTGCAGCTGGACCCGCTCAGTATTGCAGCTCTCTCTAAGTGCCACCTGGCCCACATCTTGATTCTGAGTCCAGTGAGACCTGTGGGTACATGTTCCAGTTCCCTGGAAATGAAACCATTGATGGGGCGAGTTAAGGGAAACTCTGAGGAAGTGACCCAGCTTCTCCAGCGAGTGAAAGTCGATTAGTCGCGTCTGACTCTTTGCGACCCCATGTACTCTCCAGGCCAGAACACTGGAGTGGGCAGCCATTCCCTTCTCCAGGGGATCTTCCCAACCCAGGGCTCGAACCCAGGTCTCCTGCATTGCAGGCAGATTCTTTACCAGCTGAGCCACCAGGGAAGCCCTTCTCCAGTAAGTGGAACACTTAATAGGACAACGCGGGCATGCCACGTCACCCCAGTGTGTCCAGCTCTTTGTGACTCTGTGTGCTGTAGCCCTACAGGCTCCTCTGTCCATGGGATTCTCCAGGCAAGGATACTCAAGTGGGCTGCCATTTCCTATTCCAGGGGATCTTCCCAGCCCAGGGATAGAACCTGCGTCTCTTATGTCTCCTGCATTGGCAGCTGGGTTCCTTACCCCTGGCACCACCTCGGAAGCCGTAATAGGGCAGTAGGGCAATGGAATGCCTCTCTCCCACACGCCTCTGGCCTTTGGAAGGAGGACAGTCTGGATCAGTGGTGCCCAGGAGAAATGTAAAAGGAACCACAGCCTGAACTTTGAGAGTTGTAGTAGCCGTGTTAAAAACGTAAAAAGAAACAGGTGAAGGTGATTTTAACAATGCAGGCTATTTAGCGCAATATATCTAAAGTATTATTTCAATGTATGTGAAAGTCATTCAGTTGTGTCCGACTCTCTGCAACCCCATGGACTGTAGCCCGCCAGGCTCCTCTGTCCATGGGATTTCCCAGGCAAGAATACTGGAGTGGGCTGCCGTGCCCTCCTCCAGGGCATCTTCCCAACGAAGGGATCAAACCCGAGGCTCTTATGCTTCCTACCCTGGCAAATGGGTTCTTTACCACTAGTGCCACCTGGGAAGTGCATGGACTCACACAGTCCAAGGAATTCTCCAGGTCAGAATACTGGAGTGGGTAGCCGTTCCCTCCTCCAGAGGATCTTCCCAACCCAGAGGTTGAACCCAGGTCTCCCCCATTGCGGGTGAAGTCTTTACCAGCTGAGCCACCAGGGAAGCTGAGAATACTGGAGCGGGTAGCCTATTCCTTCTCTGGTGGATCTTCCTGACCCAGGAATCGAATTGAGGTCTCCTGTATTGCAGGTGATTCTTTACCAGCTGAGCTACCAGGGAAGCCTCAATGATAAATATTATAGAAATATTTCATTTTCTTTTTTTCATACTATGTCTTCAACATCTGGTGTGTATTTTACACTTACAATTCATCTCAGTTTAGATGCTGAGTTTTGACTGCCAATACTTGATCTCTATTTAAGTTTCATAGCATTTATAGTTTAACAAAGTCTACTCACCACCCAAGTTGCTCCAAACATACTGAAAAAGTTCCAGAACTGAACTGCATACCGAAAAGGAAACAGAAACAAGAAATCATTTTTCTTATCATCTGCATTCTCATTGACAAAAGTAGTTTACTTCTGAAAAAGAATTTGAAGGAAAAGCATATCAGACTCAAAGTTATATCAAGGACTTCCCTGGAGGTCCAGTGGTTAGGACTCTATGATTCTACGACAGGGATCCCGGGTCCAATCTCTGGCTGGGGAACTAAGATCACACAAATCTAGGGGAAAAAAACCCCAAACCAACAGTTAAAGTTAAACGAATTCACCTACATTGTTTCAAGTCAGTTGTGTTAACCTTGACGTCAAAGGTTAGTGATTGACTAAATGGAAAAGTACTGCTTCAACTTGGGAGTGGCTGTGGAATACGTAATACCATTTACTACTCTTAAAGCATTCTGCCTGTTTATTCATGTTAGGAAAATTTGTAATATCATTATCATTGATTTGCATTCCAAAAATTTCAATTGCAAATAAATTTGCGTACCTGTCTAGGTAGTTCACAAGTTTTTTTTCTTTTCTTTTTTTTTTTTTTTTTTTAGTATTTATTTATTAGGCTATACCAGGTCTTAGTTGCAGCATGAAAACTCTTATTTGTGGCTTGTGGGACCCAGTTCCCTGACCAGGGATTGAACCCAGGCCCCCTTCATTAGGAGCACAGAGTCCTAGCCACTGGACCACCAGAGACGTTCCGGTCAGGGTTTTCTAGATGAAGGCCTTAAGCTTCGGGTTTAGCTCCGTCTTACAGTGAGCTGTTGGGGAGAAAACATACGTCACACTGCTGTTTATTGCTTTGATTACTGAGCATTTGGCAAACATTCCCTTTATGTCCAGACATTCTTGAGTTAGAGGAAAAGTAGGGGTAAATCTTTGTAAAACTCTTTCGATGAGCACTGGCAAGCAGCATCACACTCATTGCCTTTCATTTCTCTCAATAGTTCTATAAACTCAGGAAGAGTCATAACACTGGCACATTTTTAATTAAAAAAATTTGAAAGAACACTATGACACTCTTCACAGTGTCTACTTCAGAAAGTCAAATGTGAATATTTTCAATGTGCATTACACAATGGAATAAAGCAATAAGAGAACCACCAGTGTCTTATTTTAAAATTCCCATAAATTCTTGATTTGTGGCTGAATAGTTGAAGCATTGTCTGTTGTAATAGAAATTACACCTGTTTTCCCACTTGTAGCTGATACGCTGCAAGGCTGGAATACGTCCACCATGGGTTCTGTTTTTCAGGCCGTGTCTTGGCAATGTTCCTTGGTGTGTTTGGAAGTCTGTTGTTGGCCTGGGGCGTGACTTCAGCCCCAGCCCAGCTCAGCGCTTCTTCAGTCATTTCATATCTTGTTCCATATCTGTTCCTTATGCTTAGGCATGTTTTAGATCACTTACTATTATCACTTTTTTTAAACCTAAATGTTTTAAGCAATTGAAAAATGATGTTTCAAACAGTTGAGAAAAGGTGTATATTCTGAATACCTAATACTGGCAGCTTGTCACATTTTTCATGACTACTAATTTTTTTTATCATAACAAGGGATCCCCAACCTGCTGTGTCAGCTGCCAGTTTCTTCAAGACACACGGCAGCTGGTGGCCTCTGATGCTCTCTGAGGGTCTCTTCCTGTTTTACTTAATACCCGTGGGCGAGCTCAGGGGTTTCCACTGCAGTGCCTCTTCGGAGCCTGAAGCCAGGAGGCTGGGAGCCTGGATCCCAAAGGCTCCGACTGGCCTCAGTTAGCACATCCTCTAGATGGGATGAAGGGCAGAGATCAGAGTAGCCAGCAGCATGCAGGCGAGTTGAAGCGTACACTGCGAGTGTCCTATGGGTACACGGGCTAGTCACAGACCCTGAAACACAGAGGAAGGTCAGTCTCTGCAGAACTGCCTCACCCTCAAAGCGGGTCACCATTCAACGGGGTCAGGCTTGTTGACTTGACCTCAAAAACACTTCCACGTGGGCCGTGCCCTGTGCTCTGGATTGCAGCTCTGAGCAGCGAGTCTGAAAGCTAATATTTGGTTTGTGCTCATCTTTTATCCCCGGCCTAGTTCTTCGCTTTAAAGAAGAAGAGGCAGCTTTACAGAATTTGATGCTGATCAAGCAAACGCTCGGTGTCCTTGGGTCATTTCACTGAAGGGGCCGCTGCCTGCAGCAGCAGTAAGAGGCGTCTCCACCGAGAGAGGAGGGGAACTCGTGTGGTGCCTTCTGGGTCCCCAGTGGCTCCTCCAGAGGGGAGGGACAGGACAGCCCCAACGTCACGCCTCAGTCCCTTCCGCTGCTCAGTCCTCTTGCAGCTCAGAAGGGCCCAGGGTCAAAGCCTGTGGCTTCCAGGTGCCTGAGCGCCTGTGGTTTTCTGCTCTCACACACGGCTGCTACCAGGTGTGGAAACAAAGTTTTCCAGTTGTTGCAGAGAGGAGACAACTCTGACTCCATGTTGGAACTGTTTCTTGAACTTGCTGTTCCTCGCTTTTGTTATTGTAATCATACAGAGCGGCCTGCCTCAGAGGACCCCGTCCCTCTGCCTGTTGACCAGCGGCCTTGGTTCAGAACCCTGTCCGCCTGTCGACAGCAGGAGGAAGGAATTAGCACACCCCCCCACCGAGGCTTGCCATCCTAGGAGATGTGTGCGACGTTAATTGTCTTTTTACTTTGCTTCCTCACCTCCCTCTACGTTTGATCTGTAAAAGGTCCTGGCGTCCAGCCCCCGATAAGATGGTTATTTCGAGGCACTAGCCCGCAGTCTTCTCCGTCAGCTGGCTTTCTGGATCGAGCCGTTTTCCTTGCCTCCACACCTCATCCCTGGGATTCACTGGCCTGGCCGTGGGGCGAGGAGTGTGAGCTCGGTCTCAGGAACACAGTGCCCTTGGGGTGGGGAGGGGGTCAGGCCCAAGGGGAGGTCGCTCTCACGGGAGCCCCTGGCCATCTCTGCGCTGCTCCCCACCTGGGCCAGCCTTGCCTCCGTCATCCTGCAGGCGCTGCTGGGACCCCGGGAGACACCAGGCGGTGCCCCTGGGGTTCAGGCCAACACAGACGGTGAGGGCTCTGCTCACGGTCCAGCAGGAGCAGCAGGCGGAGAGGGAGACAGAGAGGAACAGAGAGAGAGACAGAGAGAGACACAGAGACAGGCAGAGAGAGGAACAGAGAGAGAGAGAGAGAGAGACACAGAGAGACAGGCAGAGAGAGGAACAGAGAGAGAGA
>ML663573.1:13124306-13399679 GCA_007570785.1 Antilocapra americana
AAACAGAGAGAGAGACAGAGACAGAGAGAGAGAGACAGACAGAGACAGAGAGAGACAGAGAGACACAGAGAGACAGGGAGAGAGAGGAACAGAGACACCAGTGGGGGGGCCGTAAATCAGTGCGCTTACGCCCAGTGTGAGGGCAAGGCAGGGTGATGAGAGAGAGAGAATGCGGACAGGCTGGGGTGGACGGTCCTCGGCAGCCTCAGACGGGACCATTGGAGAAAGCGCCTCTGAGACCGAGGCCCGAGTCCTGGACAAGAGCTGCGGGGCAGGGTGTCCGGGCAGAGGAGACAGCGAGCAGACCAGGACTCTTTTGGAGTGGGATGGGGGTGGGGGGCCGCCCAGCACAGGAGTGGTGTGTGAGCTGGTGGCTCAGCCCCCAGCACCCTCCCCGGGGCCTCCTCCAGGGAGCCTGCCCTGACCAGCTGTGAGCCTGGCTCCTGACAGCCCCGAAAGACCAGCCGGCCCCATCAGGCTTCTGCGCGCGCTCACCTGGCGCTAACCACCCCAGACCCTCTTGTTTCTGCCCGGGGCTCAGAGCCAAGCGGGTGCACGGAGTTGTGTGCCCTCAAACCCACACGGTGAACCCTCACCCCGCTGTGATGGCATTTGAAGGGGCTTCCCTTGTGGCTCAGCTGGTAAAGAATCCGCCTGCAATGCAGGAGACCTGGGTTCAGTCCCTGCGTTGTGCCGGGGTCCAGCCTCGGCGGGGTCCAGGAGTCTTGAGGGATGAGTGGCGTCAGCGGAAGAAGAACTGAGCTGAGTTGATGTGTGGTGATGGAGCAGTCTCTCTTTATTGCTGTTAGTTTTCTGGGGTGATGGAGAAGTCTCTCCAAAAGGAGATGGAGAAGTCTCTCGTATATTGTTGTTGGTTTACAGTTTTATAGCCAAAAGACATCCCCATTACATCATTACATCACCTATCATTCTATACAATTTTTTTGTTTTTTACCTTCCATAGCAACCTTATCATAGAGCTCATTCCCCAATCTATCATGAAACATTCCCTTTGCAGAAGTCAGAACAATAGTATGTTTACCATTTGAATGTCTTCAGTAGAGCTCATTCCATCATGATAAGTACATCAACCTAAGTAGAAAGGTTACATTTCTCTTATCAGGTACAACTGTGTAGAAGCTAGAGGGAAGGACTAAAGCTTGAGACTGTTTATTCTAGTAACCTACTCCGGTTCTTAGGAGGAAAGAGGACAAAGAGACAGTTTAGAAAGAGGAAAGAGGACTAAGAGACAGTTTAGGAAGAGGAAAGAAGACTAAGACAGTCCAGCACCACTGCTTTAGCAATAAAACCCTATTAACCTTATAACTACTATAAGGTTATAACTACTATAACTATAATGAATTCCTATGTCTACACTATTCTAAAGCAATCAGTATCTCCAACTATGCTGGCCACAGTTATGAGCATTCCTAAGTCCCATTCCAGCCTGATTTCTTCAAGGAAGCGAGCCTCCTCCGTGGAGTGGTCAGGGGAGTGGGAGGTGGAAAGGTGACCCAAGTACGAGCTTTTCTGGTGGTGGCCTTGCCATGATCCCCAGAGAACTCTTGGTAAACTCCCTAGTAATTAGTAGGAGGAGTAGTAATCTATTTAAATGTCCCTTTCATTCCTCCTTAGCCCCCGGGGAAGGTGATCCACCTTCCCGGATCCTCTAGTCGATGATAAGGTCTGGGGGGATTATTTTAGGACAAATTCTTTCCAACTGTGACTGACCTACTGAGATGAGCCAATGTTCCGAGCATGGACAGAACTCCCAAGAAAGATACCAAGGGGGGCCTAGCCCGGGATGCCCCGATAAAAAAAGTCAGCTTTGCAATTTCTTTCTTAGTCTCGTGACCTTGTCATCCGAGCAAGGGGGCATCCTGACGGCTCCCAGCAGCGTTGGGAAGATCCCCTGGAGAAGGGAAAGGCTATCCACTCCAGTGTTCTGGCCTGGAGAATCCCATAGACTGGGTAGTCTGTGGGTCGCAAAGAGGCAGACAGGGCTGCAGAGGAAGCCCAGGCCGGAGGTCAGAGCGCCGCCCAGGTGAGCGGAGCGACGCCCAGAGGGGAAGGAAAGGAAGCCCAGTCCAGGAGGTGACCTAGCAGGACGGATGGATAATGCGAGCCGGGGGGAGGCCCTGCAGTGAGGGATGCAGGGAGGATGCTTGGGAAGCGGCAAGCGGCGCGCCAGAGGGCTTCAGTTCCAGCTGACTTAGGGACTCAGCAGGAGCTTCCAGTCCGGGAGGCCGAGCGGCACCGCAGGTTCAGGGGTGACGGACCAGGGGGAGGCTTGCCAGAGAGCAGCCTGCAGGGGCTGGCAGCCTGGGGGTCAGGGCGGGCCTGGGCTGAGTGTGGAGCTTGGCGGCGCTTGTGGTACTCTGCGTCTCTGACAGGACCAGTCCACCGAACCACAGGGGTGCTTGAGAAATACAGGTGTGATGTCTGAGCCTTTTTCCAGTGGTTACCTGAGTCATTTGCACCAGCGAAGACCTATTCTGAAATTAAATTTTTCTTACGGACCTGTTAAAAGGTTTTATCTAATAATTAGGTAATTTTTCTGCTCCTCTACCAGAGTGTTTTAATTAATTAATTAAGCCATGATTTGCGGCATTTCGGATCTTAGTTCCCTGAAGAAGTGAGTGAAGTGAAAGTCGCTCAGTCATGTCTGACTCTTTGCGACCCCACAGACTATACAGTCCATGGAATTCTCCAGGCCAGAATACTGGAGTGGGTATCTGTTTCCTTCTCCAGGGGATCTTCTCAACCCATGGATTGAACCCAGGTCTCCCGCATTGCGGGCGGAGTCTTTACCAGCTGAGCCACCAGGGAAGCCCTTAGTTTCCTGACAAGGGATCAGACCCACGAGTCCTAATCACCAGCCCAGCAGGGAATTCCCTACAGGAGTTTTTTAATTTCTTGTTCTATTTTTTAAAATTTAATTCTTAATTGGAGGAAAGTTGCTTTACAGTGGTGTGGTGCTTTTTGCTGTACAACGATGTGGATCAGCTCTGTGCTGTGTCGTGTTCAGATGCTCAGTCTTGTCCGACTCTGCGACCCCACGACTGCAGCCCACCAGGCTCCTCCGTCCATGGGGTTCTTCAGGCAGGAACGCTGGAGTGGGCTGTCATTTAAGGAGAGATTTTCTCCTGTGTGTGAGACAGCCATGCTAACATAAAATTAAGAGGAACTGAAAGGATCCTGACCTTTTGCCCTGTATAGATTTATGGTGTGTCCGTCTGTGCTTCCCAGAGCTTCTGGCAATGTTGACAGATGCCCAGTTCTGTGGCGATCTCAGGTCGGCAGCTCGTGCCGGGGCATAAGGAGCAGAGGCAGGGTCTGGGACAGCTGCCCTCCTCCCAACACGTCCCTCCATAAGGAAAGCGTGTGATCTGGGGGCGCAGGGGGCGGGAGTGACCCTGTCCACACCTGCAGGACCCACACTGTCCTCTGGTGGCATGTTCTGAGAATTGAAAACCCACGGGAAACCCTTACTCTGTGCGGGGGTGCGGGGGCGGGGTGGGGGGGGCGCGGCTGCAGCGAAGCTCTGGGAAGAGGAAATGAGCGCATGCAGTCTTGCCTCGCAGTCCCCTCCCTGCTCTGCAGCTCCTCCCCCAGCCCCCAGTCCTGCAGCCCCCACCCCAGCCCTGCAGTGCCCCTCTTCCCTGGCCCACCAGCTCCTTCAGAGCATCTTCTCGGTGAGAGCCTCTCGCTCTGTCTGAACGTGCTCCCGCTGTCCCCTTGGCCCCAGTGTCCCCCCACAGCACTGGTTCCCTGTGATGGCCACATCCTTTGTGTGACTTGCTTGTTTCTTCTGTTTCCTCTCTCATCAGGAAGAAAGCTGATGGGGGCAGAGTTCTGTTGGCACCCCTGGGGCCTGGCGAGGAGCTGGTCTGACGAAACGTTTCTGTGAACGACTGAGCACCTCCCCCCTCCTCACCCGTCCTGGGGCGAGCCCTCCTGACTGAGCCTTAGGGTGCCCCCTTTCCCGCTGGACTTTCCTGCCGTGCATCTCTCTTCTTCTCAGCTGTTGGGAGACCGAGACCCCACCCCGGGGTCACCAGGGCTGTGCTGCTGCCTCCTCATTTCACAGGGGATCCTAGAAGGTTTTGTTGGAGGAAAGGGAAGTCTGAAGCCACTTGAACTTTGGGGGGACATGGGAACCCGAGTCCCAACCCCCTGGACCGTGGCCTGGGGACCTGGGTCGCGGCCCCATGGACCGTGGTCTGGGGACTGGGGTCCCAGCCCCGTGGACTGTGGTCTGGGCAGCCTGCTGACCTCTGGCCTCCTTTTGTCCAAAACATCAGGGACAGTGGCTCGTCTGGTGGCTGTGAGGCTGACATTGATCACTTTATCGTTAACCTTCTCAAGGGCTTAGACATTATGCTTTCACTGTGGTTCCTGCCAGTCTTTTGGATCAAGTCCCACGTGATTCTGGATTTCTCTGGATATTTTCTAGGTCTCACTGGGGATCTTGTGTAACTAGGCCAGAGTTTGCTGTTAGCAAAAATCTTAGGCTCTGAAAATGTGCTTTAAATTTATGTGCAGAGCCTAACTGTGATCTTACTTTCTCTTTAAAAAAACATTTTCTTCAGTCTGAGCATCTACCTTTTCAACTGCGATTTACGACTAAAAACAAACCCCATCAATCCGGTTTCCAAGTCCATAGGTTTACCTGATAAAGAAGCAGAGTTGGAAAGAAAGTCTGCAGGCCTTGACGTGTCGGTGGCGTGATCAAAGTCTCCAACTCCACAGTCCATCCCTCAGCCCAGAGCAGAGCCCCGGAGCCCTGAGGTCAGGGTCAGAGGCTGAGCTGACTTCCCGTTCCCTCAGGGAAGACACCCTGAGCGATAAGATTTGTGGGAAACACTGAAATCATGGTGCTGTTTCTGAGCTGAGACCACACCTACGATTTGGAAATTGTGACTCTCTTGCCCAAGCGCAGGTGCGATAAAAACAGCATACTGAAAATTGTCTGGCAGTGTTTATGTGGCATTTTCCCTCAACACAGTAAAGTGACAAACACCCGCCCAAATTGGACACGCGTCATACACGAGGGCTGTTGATTTTAGATCCCGAATTATAGCCATCGTTGGGGAATCAACTAATAGAACTCTGAAGTCACAGGCTCGACACTGAAGGGTTGAGAAGAGCGGGCCATTCTTAAGGACTCCGCTTTCCCTTCCTGAATGAAAGCGCGGCTCCCGTCTGCAGAGCAGGCCTGCCGCTGGGCTGTTACTGCTTTCCCTGTTGCGGTTTATGTTACTGTTGCACTGTTCCTCTCCAGCTGGAAGCTCGGGCCCTGCCCCGCGGCTCGGAACCTCTCGGGACCGTGATGGGCATGCGGTCCCTGCTCAGGAGGTGTGCTCTGACTCAGCGACTCTGCACGGGGACCACGTGTTGAGTCTGCGTGTCAGTGACGAGATGACCGCCACTGTGTCAGAGCCTGGATGAGCAGGGGCAGCTGGGGCGGGTGCCCTCCCGGGAAGGGAGGCGCCCTGGTCCCGCGTCCAGCCCGGGAAGCCGAGTCCCGGGGCAAGGCCGCCTCCGTCCAACCACTTGAGCAGCAGAGCTGGATCCCACGCCCGGTGTCCGACTTGGGGTCCCGGGTCACGCGCTGCCTGGTTTCTGGCCTCGTCCACGAGCGGTACTCATTACCTGGGGGGTCTCAGAGCGGATGAACACCGGGATCTGCTGGGCCCCACAACCGAGTGACCCAGGGGTGCCCTGGAAACCAGGGGTCCAGGCCCCAGGGTCTTGGGAAGCAAATATGGCTATCGGCCTGGTTGGTAGTGCTTAGGACAAGTGACAAGCGGGACTGGAGAACATAGACAGGCTATTCTGCAGGAAAGGCGTCTGCAGGCCTGTTTTACATCCTGCAGAAGATGGCGCACTGGCCGGTGAGGGTCAGCGGGACGTCGGGTGTGCTAAGGCCACAGACCGCCGCCCCAGCCCGGCCCCTCTCCCGGCCTCTCGGATGACCGGGGAGGACAGTAGGTACAGACCGGAGCCGCCGGTGCTGGGGAGGGTGGCCCCCCGGCCGTGCTCACCTGCACACGTGTGAGCAGTCACGGACCTGCCCCTCACGGACAGCACACGGCCGGGGCACAGAACCGTCCCGTCCTGGGCAGAGGACGGCAGTTTGCCTGCAGCCCTTGGTGGAGGCCTGGGGTTCCCAAGCCGGGCCTGGCAGTGACCAGCCCCTGTGTGCACCCTCGGCCTGCACCACGCCCCCCACCCCCGGAGAGACCTGGCGGGCAGCAGGGGAGTGACGAACATGGGTCTTGCTGTTGGCTTTGGGGAGGGGCTCCTGACCCCGAGCCTCCTATCGGGGTCTGAGTCCACGAGCCTGCGGCAGGTAAGTCATCAGCTCCTGAGAAGCAAATCCTGAACGTCACAGTTGCCTGGGATCTACACGCAGGCTGACCTTTGCTCGCCCGCAGACAGGATGTCAGGCCTTCAGGATGTCGCCGCTGGTCCCGGGGCAAAACGGGGTTGAGATAGCAGGAGGAGTTCAGGCTGCTGTCAGCTGGCCTCACAGTGGGGAGCACGTCCCGGGTTCTTGTGGGGAGGGGGCAGCTGGGAGGATGGTGGACGCGGCTCTGAGGCCACAGGGAGCGACCAGGAGCCAGGGCGTGCGGGCGCCTCCAGAAACTGCTCGGAGCCTCCCGGAGCCCCCAGAAGGTATGCAGCCCTGACTTACTCCGTGGGACCCACCGCGGACTTCTGACCCCCAGAACCGCTTCCCAAGGGACTGTTCAGCACCCCCAGCTGCGGGGGCTTGTCACGGCAGCAACAGGCCATGCGTGAGAGTTGCTCTCTCCAACTCAGTCTCTTTGTTTGCTGGGCACCCTCTGGACCACAAAGAGCTCCTTGTGTGTGACCGCTGGCCCTGAATGCCAGTGCGCCTCCTCTTGAAGGCTCTCGGGAGGGACCCTCTGCTACTGGGAAAGCAGCCCCGAAAATGACCACAGAGGCGTGTGTGTGTGCACGCGTGCGTGTGTGTGTTGGGGGGCTGGGCCGTCCTTCAGAAAGAGACGTGTGTGTGTGTGTTAGGGTGGGGTGGTCTGGACTGCAGACAGAGAGGTGTGTGCGTGCGCGTGTGCGTTTGTGTGTCAGTGGGGCTGGGCCGTCCTTCAGAAAGAGGTGTGTGTGTGTGTGTGTGTGTGTCAGGGTGGGGCGGTCTGGCCCACAGACAAAGAGATGTGTGTGTGTGTCGGGGTGGGGCGGTCTGGACTGCAGACAGAGATGTCTGTGTGTGTGTGTGTGTGTGTGTGTGTGTGTGTGTGTGTGTGTTGGGGGCGGTTGGTCTGACCTGCAGAGAGACAGAGGTGTATGTGTGTGTGTGTCCCTCCTGCAGGTGAGGAACTGACCAAGAGGGAAGAAGAAATGAGGTTGGAGAGCTGATGACCAACAGCAGAGCTTCTTGTTTTATTTCTGTACAAAGAAAAGATGGGTGTGAAGGGGCACCTGGTAGCGCCCAGGGGAGTCCTTGGGGGTGGAGACCAGCAGCCCTGCCCACCCCCCCGGCCCCAGGCCTGCTTTGCTGCCAACACAACCGTCCACTGCCTCCTGCCTGGTGCCCGGGGCGTGCACACACAAACACACACGTGCACGCACTCAACACTCACACCTACATGGGCACAGACACAGCCACGCCTCCGGCCCCCAGGACAAGAGGCGGCCGCGGGCGGCGGCAGAGGCCGGCAGGAGGCGGGGAGGTCGGACGCCTGGCTGCAGACCATCACCCGTAGCAGTACAGAAAGGCCAGTGGTAGAGCTGTGCTGGAAAAACAGTGCGCTCCATAAAACCCGTGTTTATTAAAAAAACCTATTCAGAAAGTCTGGAAAGCGTAATAAATACCGTAGGGTGGCCGCCCATCTCCAACATAAAATGTAAAGCGTGAGCACAAGAGTCCCCTGTAAACATGGACGCAGGCTGGGCGCAAAGTGCTGGGCGTTGGGGCAGAGCGCAGGTCCCTTCCCTGGGGGCCTGAGCCCTCAGAAGCTCAGCGCCCCCTCCAAGCTAGAATCCCAGGGCCCTCGGAGAGGCGCGGGGAGCCAGCCCATGGGAGCAGAGTGCAAATCAGATCCTCCTGCGGGGTCATGCTGGGGAGGCGAGGGGACCCCCGAGGGGCGAGGCGATCCCCGTGACCACTCTGGCTCCATCAGCGCTAGGAGTGCTCGCAGGCCGAAGGCCTTCCAAACGGCGACGGGGTCTGGGGAGGGACGGACCGCCCGACCTGGAGACACAGGAAAGCCCGCCCTCCACTGCTCTGACACGGGGGTGCGAAGCTTTCACTCCGGGGCGGCGAGTCAGGTGTTTCACTTAAAGTGGGGGGGGGCAGGATGGATGAGACTAGAGTGGGCACCCCAGAGGGACCAGCCGGGCCAGAGGCCTGAGATCCAGGGCTGGGCATCTGTGGTTTCTATGAACCAGGGGGTGTCTGGCTCTGTGAGAGGCCAGGGAAGCCGGCTGGCCTGCTGGCGGCCACTCCAGGAGCACACAGCCCGCGAAGCCGCGGGTGAGCGGTGGGGGCGCAGCCAGCACACCTGCCCTCACAGCCCGCCCGCCATCAGACAGCCCAGCCGCGGCCGCCTCACTCAAGACTTCTGCAAGTTCAGCTGAAAACAGGCTCCTGGCTTCTCCTGGCAGACTTTCTGGGGAAAGCCTCGTCTCGGAGGAGGGGGAGGGACGGGGGCACTGCACGGACAGTCACGTCGGGCGTTCAGCAGAGCCAGGACGAGCCTGGGTGGGGTGGGGGGTCCCTCTCCCCCAGGCAGGGCCGGGGTCCCCGCGGCGCTCTGAGAGGTCGGAGTGGGAGGCGGCGGAGCTGGTGAGCTGAGCCCGGGGGGCGCTCAGAGGACATGCCTCCCAGCGCCGCACCTCCTCCGCCTTCTCTCTCCCTCTGCCTCGAAGCAAATGAATGAAGCTGCCCACACGCCCAGGACAAAGGTCCAGGGGCCGGGTGGCCTGGACATCGTCTGTGCGGGAGGGCAAAACCTGTGACCTGGGGCCACTCGGGTTTGCCCAAGTGTCCAATAACAGGTGAAACCGTTCTGACCTAAGACAAAACTCTTCCGTGTAGAAGTCTCTTGAGCCTCGGGGGGTGGGGGGGGAAGCAGTTTCTATTGAGAAACATGAGCATTGCCTGAAAGGGTTTTGTGGGAAAACAGGTACAAGGATCTGTTCCCATCTTTTCATTCTGTGTGGTCCTGAAGGGGAAGAAAGCCTCTTGGGATAATTGAAGCTTCAGCACTATGCTTATATTTTAAGGTCTGAGGACTGTTAGACCGAGCTAGGGAGCCACAGTTTTAGGGTGCGGCATTCCTTGATTTGGGGGTTGGGTGCTGGGGTGAGTGGAGATGGAGGGACTTTTAAATCCTGTCTTCTTGGTGAAAACCTGGTTGAGAACCACAGGCGCGCCCTCCCCGACTGAGTGTGGGGGCCAGGGCTGCCGGGCGACGCCCACTCCCGCGTGCACACAC
The DNA here is from genome assembly GCA_007570785.1 of Antilocapra americana. NCBI lineage: Eukaryota > Metazoa > Chordata > Mammalia > Artiodactyla > Antilocapridae > Antilocapra > Antilocapra americana. The sequence goes on from ML663573.1 coordinate 13,133,792, forward strand.
CCGGGGGAGACGCTGAACATCCCCGACACTGCGGGTGAGGACAGCCCTGCGCGACAGAAACACAACACACAGCACAAAAGCACAGCTTCCACGAAGGGCGCCCTGCCCTCTGCAAGCATCCTGCTGCTCCCCCTGGCCCCGGGCGGGGCTGGGGGCTGTGGGGAGAAAGGGCGGATAGAGGCAACCGAGCTCGGGGCTCCCTGTGGCCCCCGCGGTGCTTCCACGGACCAGGAAAGGGACAGCCAGCACTCGGGGGAGCCCAGGACCTCTCGGAAGTTCGGGACAGGCGTGGAGCAGCCCTCCCCCCGGTCCTCGTCCGGGAGGCACAGGCTTCGGCTGGCTCCTTCCCAGGCGGGGGAACATGAGTGATGCTTGTGAAACGCGGCCATTGGTTCTGGGGTAGCCTTGCCCCCCACCCAGCTCTGCAACAGGAGAGAAGGCGGGGGCTCAGTCCAAGCGGGGGAGGAGGAGACAAGGACTCTTTGGATCATTCGGAAGGACCAGGCATCTACCCGCCGGTCACTCAGCCTTGGGCACAGGCTGAGCGCAGGGGCCGGCCCCCAGGGCGCTGCTGTAACTGCCCCCTCTCACTGTGACATCCAGGCCGCGCGTGCTGGAGGTGGGACCAGGTTGCTGACTTTACAGCTGGAGGAGGCGTCTCTCCAGAGAAACACAGCCACGTGCAAGGCCCACGGGCCGGGAGGAGCGCCGGTGCTCGGCGCGGTCGAGGGTGCAGGGAGGACTCCGTCTGGTTGGTGGGGCGGAGGGGCAGGTCGGCCCAGCTGCGTCCAGGGGCCGCGTCAGGGGTCACCGTCGGATCCGCTCCGGGCTGCAGAGAAGGCGCGGGGCCCGGCTACAGCCGTGTGGACGTGAGTCTCTTCATGCCCCGGCGCTGGGCCAGGTTGGACGACAGCACGGGCTCCAGCCGCGGGGCCTGAGGGGCTCTGTTGAGAGCGAAGTAGGTGGCGGCCATGGCCCCCTGCAAACCGAGAGGGAGGCGGGCTCGCTGAGCCTGGGCGGCCGGAGGCCCTCCTTCAGGACCCAGGTGGGAGCGCCGGCACTCAGACATCGGGACGTTGCTCTGACCGCCGAGTCCGCCCACCCACCGCCCGCCGCGGACTGCGCAGTGACGCGGACCCACCGTCCAGTGAACTGGACGGACACCTCGGGCTCCCACAGAGCCCCTGGGTGAGGCCTCCCGACGCCCATCCTGCTGGGCCCCTGGGGTGCCCTCCTGGCAACCGCTGAACCTGTCGGCCTCCAGCTCTGCCTGTTTGGAGGGTTTGGGACCCACTTGGGGGCCGGGGCTGCACCTGGAGCAGCTCTAACCCCCCGGAAGGTTTCGGGCTGGGCGGCTCCTCACAGGCGCCCCGGTTCCTTCACAGCCTGGGCAGTGTACCCCTCCCGGAAGAGGGTCCCATGGGAACTCACGGCTCCCCGCAGACGGGTGCTGGCCTCACATGTCCTGACAGGGCGTGGGGCTCTCTGGCCAGGCTGTGGTGGGCCAGGCTGCCTGAGGAGCAGGACTGGGCTGCGGTGCCCCATGTCATCACTCCAGTGGCGCCGATAAGGCGGGGTCAGCCTCTGTGGGCGACCAGGAGCACCAGGGCCTCCGCCCTCCCCACGCACAGCCCGTGGGCGGGACCTCCTGTCCCCACCGTGTGGAACCCCTGGTCCTCTGGACGCCGTTCGTCTGTCCGTGCTGCACCGCCGGGCCCGGGGCGTCACCAGCGGGGTGACCGGCAGCCACTGCCTGGCTGTATGTAGGTTCAGTGATGCACAGCCACAGGGGCCTGGAAATGCCAGCCACCCCACAAGGGCAGAAGGGCCGAGGCGGCGAGGGCCCGCCTAAGGCGAGGCTGAGAGGAGCGACGTCTCCATGGGGCGAGGCCTCCAGACCCCCGAGCAGAACCCCTGCGGCAGGCCGCCTGAGCCCCGCGGGCGCAGCCCGTCTTCCGGGCTTCCTGCACGGCCCCCAGGGTCTGGAGGTGCCCTCAGCTAAGAGGCCATGCCAGCTGGGGCATGAAGGTGGTGAGCAGCCAGAAACGCAGGCTGCAGAGGGCGGGGGGCGGGCAGGGGTCGGCAAACCCCGCGGGGCCCGGGGTGGCCACTGTCTGAGGTAAATAAGCTCTTCCTGGAACTCAGCAACCATTCAGGTGCCATCTGGGGGGTTTCTGTGCTGTGACACAGACCTGGGCAGCGACAGCCGTCTGGAGAAGCCTCAGCTGTGTGCCGTCTGGGGTTTACAGAGGTGCCTGCAGAGCCCAGGTTCAGAGGGAGGGCCCGTCACCTGGCCTGGAACGGGGCCCTCAGCCTGTTTCTCCTCTCTGTCTCTCACACAGACACACACACGCGCAGTGAGGCTGCTTAGAAGTTGCCCCTTCGTCAGTGGGTCTGGGACCGCAGGTGTGGGGCACACCCGTCTGTGCCAGCTCCCGGTCCCCCTCCCGCACCCATGGTCCCGGGGCTTAACCGGGCAGCGAGGCCCCCTCCCGCGCTCTGCCGCCCCGGGGGTACCTTGACCAGGTGGACGTCCTGTCTGCTGAGCTGGTTTGGGGACAAGTGCTCCCTGTCAACGACCCAGGGGTGTTTGAGGACCTGGACTGCCGTCAGGCGCTGGTGAGGGTCCACATGGAGCATCTTGGACACGACGTCCTGCGGGGGGGGGGCGGGGAGGGGGCGGGTGAGGGCTGCTCGAGCTCAGAGCCCTCCACCTCCTCCCTCTCACGGCAGAGCCTGACCACCGTCCTGGGAGTGCCTCTGTGCATCTGGGCTCAAATGTTTGCTTTCAGGTTTATAAGAAGGTGAATTCTTTTTGAAAAAAAGTTTTAACCATCATCAACATGGTGGGTCCTCCAGGTTTATTTATTTTCAATTTATTTGGCTGTGCCGAGTGGCTTGTGGGATTTTAGTTTCCTGATCAGGGACAGAACCCGAGCTCTTGGTTGTGAGAGCCTGGAGTCCTAACCACTAGGGAGTTCCCACTCCAGGTTCCTATTGTAGTAAAGATTTCACACCTAAAGATAAATCAGATGTGGAGATGTTCAATAGTGCATGTAAGTTTCTGCAGTACTGAATCAAAATGATAATCTTCCCAAGGGAGAAACTGAAATAAGGACTATCCCACAGGTACAAACCAATCACAATTTAAGTGACTGGTTACATTTTAAGACATGTAATAAAATATTACTGTCCTCAACTCCACACATCTTTGGTATAGCATTTGCTGCAAATAATTGCCAATTATGGAATTAGTGGTCTGGTTGCCATTATATGTGTTCAAAGGTTTCATGTTCCATAGAGGTGATTTTCTTCTTTGATTATAAGGTAAGAACAACAAAAGCTCCTAAAATGGGTTTAAAGACTGAGCTCGTCTTTACACAAACGTGATGTAAATGTAATACAGGCAAATGTGTTTATACACAGGTAAGGTTACAACTGTGATTGGCGTCTGATGGAGTGCGTGAGACTGTCTTCACACATTTGAAGCACCTGCTCCTACGAGTCATCAGGGCTGTCCGTGGGTCCAGGGGACCGTCCAGGCAAGGGGCTGAATGTGATGCCCCTGTGTTGTCGGGGAAGATGTGCACCACGGGCCCAAGGAAGGGCCCGGGGAGAATCCGTGGGTTTCCAGCAGCCTGCTCCCCTGCCCTTAGTGTTCCCACCACATTCCAAAGCAAAGTGAAGTCTCGGCACTGTGTAAGATGCATCACTCAACAGAACTTGTGGGCATCAATTACCACGAAGAAATACCGTACACCCTCAAGCACCTCCTTCTACAGAGAAACCCAAAGCCTTTTTACATTTGCTGACAGTAGTCTTGGTAACTTCTTGAGACAAATATCTCCTAGAAGGATTGTTCTTCCCATTTTCAGGTGTGAAAATGAAAAGTTAAGAGAGCTTTATTGACTTGCTCAAGACCTCACAGGGACCTCCTTGGTGGTCCAGTGGTTAAGAATCCCCCTTGCAATGCAGGGGACACAGGTTCGATCCCTGGTCAGGGAACCGAGACCCCAGCTGCTGCAGAGCAAGCAAGCCCCCGAGATGCGGCCGCTGCCGCCCACGCGCTCTGGAGCCCGCCCATGGCAGCTGGGGAGTCCGTGCGCCGTGACAGAACGCCCTGAGTGCCTCAACTGGGGCAACGCAGCTAAACAAATTAAAAAGCGGCAAACCCTCACAGGAGGGACTTCCCTGATGGCCCAGTAGTTAGGACTCTGCGCTTTCACTGCTGAGGGCCCCAGTTCGATCCCTGCATGGAGAACTGAGATCCCACAAGGCAGGTGGCAAGGCAAAAACCTAGCAAAAGCCAAGCCCACTGGCCTAGATGTTTCTGCAAAGGTGACATTAACATTTAAATCCATCGAATTCTCCGTAATGTGGGTGGGCCTCATCCAACCAGTTGAAGGTCTTAAGTGAAAAAAGACGGACGTCCCCAGGGAAGAGCGGATTCTGCCAGAAGTGGCAACATCTACGCCTCCCTGAGCCTCCAGGCTTCCGGCCTGCCCTGGCGATTTTGGACTTACCATTACCAGCCTCCAGGATTCCACAGAAACTGACCTCCCTCCCTCTGTCTCGATCTCTCTGTGCATACACACCCTATCGGTTCTGTGTCCCTGAAGAACTCTGATACACAAGACTACAGAAAATGTGAAAAGGGCTATGAAATACTTTTGCGAAAATAATTTTATCTGAAAGGCGTACAAAATCTCTGAGTATAAAATATCTATGTTATTTGCATGAGAAGTATCCTCTAGCTTCCTCAGAGGTGTTCCTGCAGAACCTCCGCCCCAGAGCCGTGAGGGCACCGGGCAGCGAGCTCACCTTGGCTGCGTCAGAGATGGAGTCCCAGTTTCCCCCGGAGAGGGCGTACTTTCCGCTGCCGATCCTCGCCAAGATGTCCTCTGGGGTGTCATCTGGCCCATTTGCAAAGGGGGTGAATCTGTGCAATGGGAGATTTGTGGTGATGAGCTTCCATTTTATAATCTAAGATAAAGCTCATTGTGCCTCTCTGTTGTAAAAACAGTCATTTTTCTCTTTCCCATCATGCTCCAAATCCAAGATTCATGGCAAAGCGTAATTTATTTCTTCCTGCTGTGTATCTTTTCCTTACTCGGCCAGTGCTAAAGGTTGGTAGGGCAAATGAAGAAAGTTCTGTGGACCCAAAGATGAGCCCTTCGGGACTGTTTCTGGCTTCCCTGGTGACAGAGTGATACACTGGTTTCCCCAGTGATATGGTTTCCATGGTGACAGTGTGATGTAGTGGATGGGAGCCTGGGATTTGAAGTCTGAGAGACCCATTGATACATCACCAACACTGGGTTCTTTGACAAATTAATTTTTTGAGGCTCAGTTGGAAATGGGCAGCATAAGACCCTGCAGCAGCGGTGTGCATGGACTCACGTAAGGGCTGACTGGTTCTTGTGCCATCACTAACGTGTGACAGATGTTTCCTGCCACCCCCTCACATAAACCAGGGCGGGTCGGGGTAGGCTTCCTGGCTTCCTCGGGAAGGAACTACATGGAATCCTAACAGGACTTCCTTCGGTGGCAGGTCTGCACTCCTAGGTACGTATCGGCAAAGTGAGCACCAGAAGGGTCGCCAAGCTTGGCACTGGGAAGACGGCAGGCCGCCGGCCCCCCCCCCACTGGACACTGCCACCGACCCGCTAGGAAGTGTGTCGCTGAGGCCACACAAAAAGCAGGCCCTCCTCGGCCACTCCCGAGAGGCGCTTTTCTCCATTCTGCCCCAGTAAAGAGGGCTGGATGACCTAGACCTCTCACCTGCCCCTCCACCCAAGTATTTAATGGAGTTTCACCCACTGGGCACTAGGGGATCCTAGGGTTCCAGACCTTCCCGGCTGGAAGGAGCCTTCAGTGTCACACAGCATCCTCCTTTCCGTCAGAAGCGAGGGCAGGGAGGGCTTCAGGTCAGGATTCACCCGGGAGCAGAACCAGTGAGGGTGAATCTGTGAGCTGGAGCCTGGGGCCGCCTGCCGGCTTAGAACACTGCAACTCCCTGGCTCGAGAAGACGTTTCTGAGCAAAGATGTGGCCTTTCTGGAGGGCGGGTGGTCCAGAGGCGAGAGCGGCCTGTGGTCTGAGGCTTGGGGTTTGTGGATGAGCTGAGCCCTGCAGCCCAACCTCCCTAGTTCCGGAGACACCCTTGAAAGACAGGCAGTGCTCAACTTCCTGCCCCTGCTCTCTGACCATCCACTGGGGGCCGGGCCTGGGCGGGGCTCCGCGGTGGCCCCCACACCCACACAGGCTGCGTACCCCGCCAGCATGGTGTAGAGCAGGATCCCCAGGCTCCAGATGTCACACGCTGCATCATAGCCCTGCCGCTTCAGGACCTGCAGGGAGAGCAGACTGGGATCAGCGCTGGGCAGAGGAGTTCAAGTTCAAAGTGGGTTGCTGTGATGGGACCATAAGGTGGTGGAGGTGGGGGGTGGGGATGGGGGTGGGGTGTGGGGGTGGGGATAGGGGTGGAGATGGGGCTGGGGTATGGGGGTGGATATGAGGGGTGGGGTATGAGGGTGGAGGTGGGGGAAGTCTTCAGTGAGACCATCCTGTACTACTGCAAAACCAACCCCAACTTCCCACAGTAGGATTCCCCCAAGACCAGCACACACAGGAAGCCCTGGCTCTTGAATATATGACGGATGGAAAAGGAAACATTTAACTTTGATGGAAGAAGAGTTTGGGGAGCTCCCTGGTGGCCTGTGGTTAGGATCCCAGGCTCTCACTGTGGTGGCCTGGGTTCAATTCCTGGTTGGGGAACTGAGATCTCACAAGTCACATGGTGTGGGGGAAAAAAGGTAGAATTATTTTTAGTGTAGTAAAATATACTTGGGCTTCCCAGGTGGTGCTCGTGTTAAAGAACCTGCCTGCCAAAACAGGAGACATAAGAGATGCAGATCAATCCCTGGGTCAGGAAGACCCCTTGGAGAAGGAAATGGCAGCCTACTCCAGTGTTCTTGCCTGGAGAATCCCATGGACAGAGGAGGCAGGTGGGCTACAGTCCACGGGGTTGCAAGAGTTGGACACGACTGAAGTTCATCATTCGGTTGCTTAGTCACGTCTGATTGTTTGTGACCCCAGGGACCGCAGCACACCAGGCTTCCCTGTCCTTCACCATCTCCTGGAGCTTGCTCAAACTCTTGTCCATTGAGTCAGTGATGCCATCCAACCATCCCATCCTCTGTCATTCCCTTTCCCTCCTGCCTTCAGTCTTTCCCAGCATCAGGGTCTTTTCCAATGAGCCAGCTCTCCACATCAGGTGGCTGATGTATTGAAGCTTCAGCTTTAGCATCAGTCCTTCCATCAGGATTGATTTCCTTTAGGATGGACTGGTTGGATCTCCTTGTAGTCCAAGGGACTCTCAAGAGTCTTCTCCAACACTATAGTTTGAAAGCATCAGTTCTTTGGTGCTCAGCCTTCTTTATGGTCCAACTCTCATATCTGTACACAACTGCTGGGAAAAACCAGAGCTTTGACTAGATGGACCTTTGTCAGCAAAGTAATATCTCTGCTTTTAAAACGCTGTCTAGGTTTTGATTTAGCTCACAAAGTACACTTAGCACAAGGTCCCCACCTTGCCCACTTGCAGGCGTGGTTGAGAGGTGGTAGATACGTTCATGTTGCCGGGCAGCTGTCACCACCTTCCCTTCACAGAGCTCATTTTATCTTGAAAATCTGAAACTCTGTCTCCAAGAAACAACTCCCCACTCCCCTCCTCTCCAGCCCCTGGGAACTACCGTTTTACTTTCTGTCTCTATAAATGTGACGATTCTAGGTCCCTTATGCAAGGGGAATCATATAATTGTGTTTTTCTTTATCACACTTTTAACACAATGTCCTCAAGGTTCATCCATGCTGTGACATGGGCCAGGATTTCCATCCTTTTTGCTTAGTCTTTCAGTCATGTCTGAGTCTTTTGAGCCCCATGGACTGAAGTCCACCAGGCTCTTCTGTCTATGGGATTTTCCAGGCAAGAATACTGGAGTGGGTTTCCAATTTCCTACTCCAGAGGATCTTCCCAGCCCAGGGATGGAACCAGAGTCTCTAGTATCTCCTGCACTGGCAGGCACGTTTTTTACCACTAGCACCACCTGCGAAGCCCTCCCTCCTTCAAAGGCTGACTAATATCCCGCTGACCCATTCTTCCATCGATGGACGCTTGGGTTGTTTCCACCTTCTGGCTGCTGTGAATAACGCTGTTGTCAACACGGCAGACAGATTTCCATTCCTGCCTTTGCTTTCAACCCTTTTGGGTTTAGACCCAGAAGTGGAATTGCTTGGTCACTGGGAAAGTCTGTGATTTTCTGAGGCCTCATCAGGATGGGAGAATTTTCACGTGTCCCAGGATCACCCACCTCAGAAGAGAGCAATCTTCTGCTATGCTCAAGTTGAGAATCACAATAAAAAGAGAGCACGGATGCTCCTGGAAACTGCAGGTCATCAGATTTGTACTGAACGTAGCATCAGGAGAGCTGTGTACAATTTCCCTAGACACAAGGGCCAGGTTCTCCATACTTGGGCCATGGCGCCACCAGCATCGTAGGCAGGCCACTGAGGTGTGTGAACACACCCAGGGGTCGGTGTTCAAGGTCTTCTCATCTCCACTAGCTCAGTATCTTCAACGTCCCTTCCACGCACGGAGCCTGCTTTTTTGGTTTGTTTGTTTTGAATCTGTGAAATGTGGCTAATAGTATCTACCCCATCCATTCCATATGGCATATGAGGATAAAAGCAAAAAATATTGGTAAAGTGCTTGGTAAATGGTAAAGTAACAGATCAGTGTAAGGTAGTCTATAATCACTGCTTCTGCTGCTGCTGCTAAGTCGCTTCAGTCGTGTCTGACTCTGTGCGACCCCATAGACGGCAGCCCACCACGCCCCGTCATCCCTGGGATTCTCCAGGCAAGAACACTGGAGTAGGGTGCCATTCCTTCTCCAATGCATGAAAGTAAAAAGTGAAAGTGAAGTCGCTCAGTCGTGTCCGACTCTCAGCGACCCCATGAACTGCAGCCCACCAGGCTCCTCCGTCCATGGGATTTTCCAGGCGAGAATCCTGGAGTGGGCTGCCATTTCCTTCCCCAAGGGATCTTCTTGACCCAGCGATGGAACCCAGGTCTTCTATGTCACCTGCACGGGCAGGTGGGTTCTTTACCACTGGGGCGACCTGAGATGCCCACCTCTCACTGCAAGGCCTGACAAGTGAGCAGATTTGGTCGAAATTGTCTATAGCACAGTGACAATTCTACATGACAGATGTTACAAATAGGAAATGAAAATGTTAAAATATAGTCGTGTCTGAGCATGATCAGCGGCTGACCCAACAGAGACCAAAGCTTCCCTTTCCTGCCTGCTGGCGTTCTTGCCCACCCCAGTGCCCTGGCAGCGGGAGAGGGCTGACCCCGCTGGCTCAGGGGTCCTCTCACCTCCGGGGCCACGAAGTTGGCCGTGTAGCAGGGAGTCATAAGCAACCCGTTCTCAGCTCGCAGCTGCTTGGCAAACCCAAAATCACAGATGCGGATGGATTCGGGGTTTCCGGACTCGTCCATGTACAGAATATTGCTCGGCTTCAGGTCCCGGTGAACAACCTGGAGAAGCAGGCGGAGGAGTCATGCCTAACTCGGGGGGCCCGGGATGGAGCAGGGGCGAGAAGCGGGGGGCTGCCCTCACGACATAAGGGCTCATTTGGAGCTGTTTACTCTGGGTGGGTCTGGCGGCAGGAAGCCATTGGCAGGGATGCTATGAACTCCATGGGTCCTTTCCCCTTCTCTTTCTCTTACACCCATGCCCCAAACCGAGGACCGACCAACCGCCCCAGCCTCTCGGATGGCAAGTGTCTGGGTGAATAAACAAGTAGGCCGCTGTCCAGGATCAGGGAGGTCCCTGGGCCATCACTTGGTGACGCTGCTGGTCCTTGGGAACGTGGATTTCTGAGGATAAAGGCCAGCCGGGTGCGGCCATGATCCAGCGTGGGCAGGGGCTGGGCACCCCAGCGTGTGTGCAGACAAGGAGCCTCTGTCCTATGCCCATAGCCAGGGGACAGAACCCCGAGACCGGGTCTGTGCCCAGGGAGCGGCCGGGCGATCTGAGCACCAGGGACAGAGCCAGTGACACCTCAAAGCACCGGAGCTGCTCAGCTCTTCAGGCACACAGTGGCTTCCTCTGAAGGGGACAGAGGCCCGCCCGCTGTGAGAATGCGCGGCGGCGGGCACCCTGCGTGGGGCCCACGTGTCTCCACTGTCCTGCTCATGCCCAGACAGAAGGCAGGGGAGGCAGATAAAAAAAGGCGTTGGCAGGCAGCTGGCGGGGCTTCAGAGGCTGCGAGGCCGGGAGGCAAAAGACTGCCATGCCAGCTCCCTTTTCGCAACGGAGGCCAGTCTGCAAAACCACCCTCTGGAGGTCTGCTCCCGGAGCCTGACTGTCCTGGAAAGGGTTTACTAATCCAGGAACCAGCGACCACCCTGGGGGCCCAGAGGCGCGCCCTGTTCCGAGGGCACACGTATGCGGCTGGCCGTAGAACAGGGCAGGCCTCCCGGGGTGCCGACCGGTCGGAGAATCTGGGACTGGGGAGGGGGCAGCCTGCAGCCATGGTGCTGGGCGGGAAAGGCTCTGCGTGCAGCTTTGGGTGAGACCCTCAACCCTTCTGCGCTCCGGTCTCCTCATCTGTGAAATGGGTCTGATCCGGAGCCTAGAACCGACCGGACGAGGAGCTCAGAGCGGTGCTGGACCCCGGTGAGGCCGCAGCCTCGGCGTCACGGTCGTTTCATCAGCGGCCTCCTGGGTGGTGGGGGCAGGACAGTGACGGGCACCTCACCATCAAGCCCAAAGTACATTTTCTCTGTAACCAGTCCCAGTGAATTTAAATTTCCTGACCGAGGTCCTGGACGCAGGCTGTGTGTGTCTGAAATCAGGCAGACCCACGAGAAACGGCTAGGGCTGGAGAGGGAGTCAGGGATGCCTGGCTCCCAAGCCCTGAGCCCGTGGCCCCCTGAGCCGGCTTTCCGTACCTCCCTCGGGCCCGCCCTACCCCGTACCTCCCTCGGGCCCGCCTTACCCCGAGGGCGCCTTACCCCCTGCGAGTGGAGGTAGTCCATGGTCTTGGTGATGGTGCACAGCACGGCGCTGGCCTCCCGCTCTGAGAAGTACCTCTGCCGCAGGATGCGGTCCAGCAGCTCGCCGCCGCGCATCAGCTCCATCACCAGGTACACGAACTTCCCGTCATCGTAGACCTTGGGGGAGAGAGAGCGCACCCGGGTCAGGGACCCCCGCCAGCAGGTCACGGGCACAGGGGCACCACACCAGGAGGGGCAGGGGGCAGGCCAGCGGGTGCTGCCTGGGGTCTGGGGGCTGGGCTTCGCTTTAAGCTTTGTTTGCACAGCCCTGTCCTCAGAACTGAACCAGCACCAGGAAGGCCTCTTACGCCCAGCATTTACAAGGCCCTGGGGAGACCGAGGGGTGTCCTAGTATCTTGAGGCTCTGGGCTGACGACCCTGGAGTCACTCTGGGGTGGAGAGGAGGCCAGTGCACTCCCCGTCCTGACCCCCGGGACAAGATGGACACTGCCAGGAACATCCGACTGGCTCCAGTGCGCCGGGTCTCCCTCCCTGTCCTTCCAGGGACATGGACCCCACATCGCTCGACAGGGGTAGAGAGGGCAGCTGGCTGGGGTCATGGACTTGGAGCCTCAGATCTGAAGCCCCGCTTCACGGGCTCCATGCTCTCCACGACGGTGAGAGACAGCACAGCTGGGTTAGCATCCTTGCGGTTCTCTCTTCTCTCCCCCACAGCACGCTCTGTTATGGGATCGGGGAGGGGTTGGGGGGGCCGCCAAGGGGACATGATGAATGGCCTGGCAGGTCGGGCCCCTGGCTGCTGGGTGATCCCGAGGGTCCCGGGCAGCAGCGGCCTCAGGCTCTGGGGCACCAGGAAGAGCGGGTGAGTGGGAGGCAAGCTGGCCCTGCATCCTCTGCGGGCGTCCGCAGGGTGGGGCACAGGCACACAGCTCAGTGACATCGGGGGCGCTGGAGGGCACTTACATCTTTGAGGGTGATGATGTTGGGGTGCTGGCCATACCGCAGGAGAATCTCGATCTCCTCCGAGGGGTCCCTTTTACTCTTGTCGATGATCTGAAACAGACAGGGTGTGTGACGTGAGGCGTCCAGTGGGCGCCTGTGGCTGGGACCCCTCCTGCACCCTCCTCCTCACCATCTCCAGCTTGAGCTCAGCCAAGATAACCCAACACTGCCCAGAAATGCACGGCCATCCTTTCTTTCCTAGTGAGCAACAGACTGACATTAAAAAAAAAAAAAGTAAGAGGGCACTTGCCTCCAGACACTAAATTTTAAGCTGGATGAAGAAGGGTGTTTGGGGAGCTCACACAGGCACCCCAAAAGCAGAAGGTGGTCTTTTCTACACTCGTCAGGCTCTGGGGGGCTGTGCCCTCTCTCTGTCCAAAGCAGGCCTCTGGCTGCTGTGCGTCTCTCGCCTCACTGGGAGTCTACACACCAGCCACAAAGGGAGACCCAGCGTGGTTCTGACCGGGAGACGCCGGGCTGGCGTGGCGCTGAGGCTGCGCCTTGGCTCATCAGAACGGAAGCTCCTTCAGGCTGCTAACCTCCCCCCTCCTCCCGGCAGGTGTAGCTCAGGTCTTAGGATGGCGGATGAAATGCTTTCCCCCGTGAAGACCAGCCACAGGTGCCACGGATGAACGCCTCCGCGGAGCCCGGCAGGCGTCTGTCCGTGCCTTGTCACCTGTCAGTGGCTGGCCACGGACTCCTCTGGAGGCAGCTTCCTGCGCCCTCATCCCGCTTTCTGTGGGGCTGGGGCTGGTGGGGAGGGACCCCATTCATGGGAGCCTACAGCGCCTGGTGAGCCCCACCAGGCCGAGCCCCGGCACTCAGGAGCAGCGCTCCTCCCTGTGCGCGCGTGAGCTTCACCCGACTTCAAGACATTCGCCACGGGGAGGGCGCGCATTTCAGAGGGAGGAAAATTCGCTGTCACTCCTCATCGCATCCAAGGCTCCAAGCAGAGCTTGGCATAAACTCACTCTCTTCTTCAGGTGAGCAAAACGCCTGGGGGTGGGTAGGACCCAGAGTGAGTGCTCTGCCAGCCCCCCACCCCGCTGCCCATTCGTTCACCACTGAGGAAGATGGTCATGGAGTCTGTGCTTCTCTCCGGCTCAGTTTTAAACCCGCCATCATGCCCTGCTGACATCAGACCGGGACTGTGAGCCCCACGACACACTGGGGGCTCGACAAGAGAAACGTCACGCTTCCTTTCTTGACCCAGTATTTTCCTCCTCTTGTTACTGAAGTTCTAGCTCGGACACCAGGGTGACCTCTGTTATTGAAGGAAGCCAACACACAGTCTAGAGGAGACATCTTAAAGGCTCCTTCGGAGGCTGGTGAAGGGGCACCCTTAACATGAGGATGCTTAGCTGCCCGCAGTGTGGTCTTTACATTGTGTGGGTCCCACGCTGGCTAGCCAGGTTCTAGGACCCTCTCTGCCCCAGCTGCCTGCCAACTTTTCAATTCCTGGGCTGTGACCCCTTTGCATGTTGAGAAGGTTAAAATCATTAGTGGTTTTTTAAAAAGTGAAAAGTATATTCATTTTTTTTTTCAAATAAAATTTTAGGATTTTTGTTGTTGTTCAGTCACAAAGTCATGTCCATCTCGTTGCAACCCCACGGACTGCAGCACGCCAGGCTCCCCTGTCCATCACCAACTCCCAGAGCTTGCTCAAACTCATGTCCATCGAGTCAGTGATGCCATCCAACCATCTCATCCTCTGTTATCCCCTTCTTCTTCTACCTTCAATCTTTCCCAGCATCAGGGTCGTTTCCAATGAGTCAGCTCTTCACATCAGGTGGCCAAAGTATTGGAGTTTCAGCTTCAGCATCAGTCCTTCCAACAGCTATTCAGGACTGATCTCCTTTAGGATGGACTGGTTTGATCTCCTTGCAGTCCAAGGGACTCTCAGGTGTTCTGCAACACCGCAGTTCAAAAGCATCAATTCTTCAGTGCTCAGCTTTCTTTATGGTCCAACTCTCACATCTGTACATGACCAGTGGAAAAACCATAGCCTTGACTAGATGGACAGATCATGATGGAACAGGATGCAGGATGAACAAGAGAGCAGAAACTTTCTTACCATGCCAATAGCCTGGGCAGGGCGAGGGGAGCTGTCATGGGACTAGAGTGGGTGGCTGAATGGCCAGGGCCCCCCCAGGCCCGGGGATGCTGCCCTCCTCCCTCCTGGGGTGTCTTCCCAGGTGGAACTGACTGGAAGCCAGGGGGTGGGCAGGGACTGTGGTGGGGTCACTAGTGGGCCTGGAGGGGAGAAGCGGGCACTGCCTGGAAGGGGGGTCCCAGGGAGCAGAGGCGGCTCAGGCTCCAGCACCTGCCCTGCCGACTGCGGCCCCCCCAGTCCGGGTGATGGGGGACCGGAACGCAGCGGCAGGTTCTGTTCAGACCGAGTCCTGATCCTGACTGTCGTCAGCGAGGGCTGGCTGCGTTTATCCATAGATGTTTCCCTGCGACTGTCTGGAGAAAGCTCAGCAAGGACACACAGAGGCGTGATGACTGGTCCCTGTCCCTGAGCACAAAGCCCAGGTCTGCAGGGGATGGCAGAGCCTGGGGCTGGGCGTTGAAAACACTGTTCGGACGTGTCCAGGAAGGAGCTTCTTCTCCGTGGGGGTCAGTTTCGTGGGACGGCTATTGAGGGACTGGTTTCTTATTCAAGCGAGCTATGGTCAATCCAGTCCCTTATTTTGAGAACAATGTTGCTTTATTTATGCAACAAAAGCGAGGGGGGAATTCTCAGTAAACAGGTCCACATGCAAGGCCTCCCTTCTCCGTGTGGATGGTCGGATGGGGTGGACGGACCACAGGTGCGGACGACCAGGGGGCCTGTCCTCACCTGGCGCAGATGCCACCTATCAGTCCGTGCCCAGAAAGGCTGGCAAACCAGACTCTCCAGGTGCTGCTGTCTGAGCAGCTGTTTGCTTCCATAGCCCACGAAGCAAGGCCAGCCCCAACAGAGGGTGCAGAGGACATGATTCACCTTAGCAGGGGAAGCAGAAAGGTAGGTATCCACACATCCTCTTCCTGCTAGCCGAAGGCAGGGACAAGACTGGTCCAGATGTCACCAACATCCACACGCTTGTTCCTCTTCCTTTTGGTCTCTGCATTTCCCCATTTTTGTCTTCCTCACCTCTGTCCAGCACAGGCTCCGCTCCTGGACACTGAATGGCACAGGGCTTTGAGGTGCACAAGAGGGGAGAACTCTCAGGCCTGCCACACCCCCTCCCGAGGTGGGGTGTTTCCTCTGACTTGTCGAGAAGATTAATACCATATTTGAAATGAGACTAGCAGAGCATGGAGTCCCTTGTAAAATTGAACAGATACCTTCTCTTGTTCAATTAGCTTAAACAAATGACACAGAGAAAGGGCTCCAAGTTTTCCTGCCAGAAAAAATTAAATTTCCATGCCAATCAGTTTTCCTTCTAAAAATAAGCTCTATTCACGTCAGCCATCTGTCTTAATTCCACTGCTTTTCTGGTTGACAAATTACATACGCAGTATGAAAATGAGCCCAGAAGCACGATGTAATTGTCAACTGCCTGTTGTGAATACAAATGGGGTGGACAGTCAGTCCAGCTTCAGCCCGGAGTGTGTCGGCTGCACTGCGCTAGAATTACAAATCGGGTGACGCTGACTCCGGCAGTGTCAAGGATGGCGCTTTATTTTTACCTGACTCTACTGCTGTTTTAAGAACACGAGAATCTGCTCCTGAAAGGACACAGCTGCGCTGCCCGTCGGGACAGCGTGGCCATGGCTGCTGACGTCCTCTCAGACCCGCGTGAGCCTCGCAGACACACAAGGAGGAAACGGACAAGCGGCGCTCTGGCTGACGAGGAGCCTGTGCTGAGCGTCTGCAGATGAGACAGGCCAACAGGAGAGGCTGCTGCAGCCACAGAGGCCCCTTAGCTTCGGATTCATTGGCGAGATCCCCGTTCGGCTCTGGCTCTGGTTCTGTGATCAGCAAAGCCCTACCTGGCTGGACGGTGACTTTCCCTCAGAACAGCTTTGCTTTCGCCTAGAACCTAGCACTGTGTCTGCCTGGGAAAAAGGGTTAATACAAAATTGTAAAAAATGAATGAAAGTAACTGGTTACTGAACAGAGGGGTTCAGTAAGGAAATGCGATCTAGAGACAAGAAGTGTTGGGGGGACCAGTCGTCCTGCCCACTGTGACAATAAGCACGCCAAGGGAAGGGGTGCAGTGACTCTGAATCTGAAGGAAAGCCCCCTTTCGGTCACACCACGCAGTCTGTGGGATCTCGGCTCCTTGACAAGGGGTTGCACCCAGGTCCCAGCAGTGAAAGCACCGAGTCCTAACCACTGGGAAACCAGGAAACTTCTGATATTTTTCTCTCTCACCGTTCAAACTTGATCCCACCAAGCGTCACGGTGGGTGTGGACAGGAAACAAGCTGAGACACAGGCTGGGGTTCTAAGGGTCCTGAGACAAGCACTGCAGGGAGGAGGATGGGGACGGGAGGGGACCACACCGTGGTCAGGGAGACTGGTGCACAGCACGGGTTCAGGGAGGAGTGCTGCCCCTGGGAGTGGGTGAAGGATGGGCTGAGGGGGGCTGGAGCAGCCCCAGGAATAGGGCAGTGCGGCCTGCTGGTCACTGCAAGGGTCTGGGTTCCACCTGAGTGAGAACAAGACCCAGTTCACCCCACAGCCAGTCCCTCCCATCAGGAAGCTTCCACAAGCTCTGATGCTTATCCCTCAGAGGGCAGACAGAATGAAAACCACAGCCACAGAGAACTAACCAAACTGATCACATGGACCACAGCCTTGTCTAACTCAGTGAAACTGTGAGCCATGCCGTGTAGGGACACCCAAGACAGACGGGTCTTGGAGGAGAGTTCTGACCAAATGTGGCCCACTGGAGAAGGGAATGCAAACCACTTCAGCATTCTTGCCTTGAGAACCCCAGGGACAGTATGGAAAGGCAAAAAGACAGGACACTGAAAGACGAACTCCCCAGGTCAGTAGGAGCCCAATATGCTACTGGAGATCAGTGGAGAAATAACTCCAGAAAGAATGAAGGGATGGAGCTAAAGCAAAAACAACATCCAGTTGTGGCTGGTGATGGAAGTAAAGTCCGATGCTATTAAGAGCAATATTGCCTAGGAACCTGGAATGTTAGGTCCATGAATCAAGGCAAATTGGAAGCAGTCAAACAGGAGATGGCAAGAGTGAATATCAACATTTTAGGAAGCAATGAACTAAAACGGACTGGCATGTGTGTATTTAACTCAGATGACCATTTTATCTATACTGTGGGCAGGAATCCCTTAGAAGAAATGGAGTAGACATCCTAAGTCAACAAGAGTCTGAAATGCAGTACTTGGGTGCAATCTCAAAAACGACAGAATGATCTCTGTTCATTTTCAAACCTTTCAATATCACGGTAATCCAAGTTTATGCCTCAACCACTAATGCCGAAGAAGCTGAAGTTGAATGGTTCTATGAAGACCTACACTACCCTCTAGAACTAACACCAAAAAAAGATGTTCTTTTCATCACAGGGGACTGGAATGCAAAAGCAGCAAGTCAAGAGATACCTGGAGTAACAGGCAAGTTTGACCTTGGAGGACAAAATGAAGCAGAAAAAAGCCTAACAGAGGTTAGTGTCAAGAGAACGCACTGGTCATAGCAAACACCCTCTTCCAGCAATACAAGAGAAGACTCTACACGTGGACATCACCAGATGATCAACACCGAAATCAGATTGATTATATTCTTTGCAGCCAAAGATGGAGAAACTCTATACAGTCAGCAAAAGCAAGATGGGGAGCTGACTGTGGCTCAGATCATGAACTCCTTATTGCCAAATTCAGACTTAAATTGAAGAAAGTAGGGAAAACCAGTAGACCATTTAGGCATGACCTAAATCAAATCCCTTACAATTACACAGTGGAAGTGACAAATAGATTCAAGGCATTAGATCTGATAGACAGAGTGCCTGAAGAACTATGGATGGAGGTTCTTGACATTGTATAGGGGGTGGAGATGAAAACCATTCCCAAGAGAAAGAAATGCAAAAAAGCAAAAGTGCTGTCTGAGAAGGCCTTACAAATAGCTGAGAAAAGAAGAGAAGTGAAAGGCAAAGGAGAAAAGGAAAGATTTACTCCTCTGAATGCAGAGTTCCAAAGAATAGCAAGGAGAGATAAGAACGCCTTCCTCAGTGATCAGTGCAAAGAAATAGAGGGAAACAATAGAATGGGAAAGACTAGAGATCTCTTCAAGAAAATTAGAGATACCAAGGGAACATTTCATGCAAAGATGGGCTCAATAAAGGACAGAAATGGTAGGGACCTAACAGAAGCAGAAGATATTAAGAAGAGGTGGCAAGACTACACAGAACTATACAAAAAAGACCTTCATGACCCAGATAACCATGATGGTGTGATTGATCACCTAGAGCCAGATCCTGGAGTGCAAAGTCAAGTGGGCCTTAGGAAGCATCACTATGAACAAAGCTAGTGGAGGTGATGGGATTCCAGCTAAGCTATTTCAAGTCCTAAAAGATGATGCTGTGAAAGTGCTGCCCTTGATATGCCAGCAAATACGGAAAACTCAGCAGTGGCCATAGGACGGGAAAAGGTCAGTTTTCATTCCAATGCTAAAGAAAGGCAATGCCAAAGAATGCTTGAACTACCCCACAATTGCATTCATCTCACATGCTAGTAAAGTAATGCTCAAAATTCTCCAAGCCAGGCTTCAACAGTATGTGAACTGAGAACTTCCAGATGTTCAAGCTGGAGTTAGAAAAGGCAGAGGAACCAGTGATCAAATTGCCAACATCCGTTGGATCATCAAAAAAGCAAGATAGTTCCAGAAAAACATCTACTTCTGCTTTGTTGACTATGCCAAAGCCTTTGACTGTGTGGATCACAATAAACTGTGGAAAATTCTTCAAGAGATGGGAATACAAGACCACTTGATTTGCCTCTTGAGAAACCTGTATGTAGGTCAGGAAGCAACAGTTAGAAACAGACGTGGTGGGGACGGTGTACAAACTGGCAAAGACTAGAATACGCACCCGGCCGTGTCAAGCCACGAAGACCTAAAACTGAGATGACAGCAAAGCTGCATGTAATTGGTACAAAGTGAGCGTAGAACCTCTCAAGAGATAAAAATATGAATTATCTTTTCCTTCCAAATACACCTCTCCCCTTTGAATCCCACTGAATCGTAGTTACTGTCTGCAGTTCATCACTGATCCCATTTCAATCTTATTTTAAATGCAAGGAGCATTAGCGCTTTGGCATCTGTGCAGTTTGTGAGTTATTTCCAAGTCTTACATGATTTCATCTCCTCCCACTAGCCTCTGGGGCTGGCTGTGAACGCACAGGTGGACCTGAGTCTCACATCAAACTCCCACGGGAATAGCTCGGCGGTCTCGGAAAGCAGGGCACGTCTGTTCACCGCAGTGTGCCTGAGAGGACGCCGCAGTTCTCCCCCTTCAGCCATCCTCGCCTGAGGCAGGTGCCCGGGGGCCACCCCTCAGAAGAACCTGAGGTGGGGCATCAGCGTTGTGTTCTCCGAGGCCAGACTCTCCCAGCGGAGGGCCCCGGGCACCTGGTGGAGCTTGCCTCAGCAGGCAGGGGCCAGTCCCAGGGGCCAGACTCTCTTTCAGCCGCCCGGTCGTGGCCGGCTCTCTGCGGCCCCGTGGACTGCAGCACGCCAGACGCCCGCCCTCCACTGTCTCCCAGGGTCACTGCGTCGCTATGCCACGTGGGCTCTCTAATTCAGGACCTGAGCATAAAAATGCAGCTGCGAACAAGTGCAAAACGAGCAATTTTGTTTCCTGGGCGTATACCTGGGTAGGTTGGTTTCAGTATATTGGTATAAAGACCGAGAGCTGCAACTGCAGTTAATGTGATGACAGAGTAGTTACAATCCAAAAGTAGGTATTTATAAGGCTAACATAAACTTAGAGCAAAACACAGTGATATTTCCAAGAATGTGAGAGCCGCTGTAGGCTATACTCTGAGCTCGGAGGCTGATGGTTTAGGACTGGCCCCAAGGCCCCTCCTGGACCGCACCCTCCCCTCCGGCCGCACCCAGACCCCGGCTCTGGGCAGAGAGGGGGTGCCCTGCACGAAGCGTAGGAGCCGCTGGGCTCCTGGTGCACGGCCATCCAGCTACCAGGACAGTAAGCAGAGGCTCCACAGAGAAGGAAATCGCCCTCATCTCCAGACACCAGCTGCCGATTTGCTACATGAGACTCTCCTTTATCTTTGTGCTTTAGGCTGGGGCTTCCAACCTCGGCATGCCTGACCTTGGGAGCCGAGTCTCTGGGGCAGTAGGGGGCTGTCCTGTGTGGGATTTGGGGCAACACCCTGACCTCTGGGCACCACATGCCGGGAATGGCTCCTGCCTCTCGTGTGTCCCCTGCTGGGGGGCAGAATCACCCCCACGTGATGGCCTCAGGTAAAAGCGGGTACTTCAGCCACAGCCCTTCTGTCCCGCGGACCGCGGTTTCCTCCTGCGGCACTGCACACAGAGGGGATGCTCCCGACCCCTTCCTGTAGCCGCACAGGACATGACTGGATTGTCTCCGAATGACACCGACCCCGTTCACCATCCGAGAGTCTGCAGCTCAGGGTCGGCACACCGTGGTGGCCTAGGGAGGTGACGCTGGAGTTCAACAGGGCGAGTGCGGAGCTGGGACCCACTCGCGGCCGAGTCACGGATCCATGTCACGCTCGAGAACACGCCGAGCCGGGCGGCTTCTAGGCGCCTCCGACGGTGGGTCAGCGCTGCTGCCCGTCAGGTCGGCAGAGCGCCAAAGAGCCAACACGCGCGTCCGCTGTGCTCTACCTGGGAACGCTGCAGAGGGGCGGACGGGGAGCTGCAGGGGGTCGGCGCAGCTTTGGCAGCAGCGGGGCTCGTGCTAAACGCTCTCTGCCAAGGGACTCCCGCTGGCTTTCGTCTTGGAAGGAAATCAAAACGGGGCCTCTGCCCCCGATGGAGGAGCCGACGCTCGGGGAGCGGGTAACTGTGCCTGGGTGTGTGTCTCACTGGGAGGCACCCCTCCCTCCTCGCCTAATCCAAGCAAGCTCCAGACGATGACCCATGACCCACCAGGGGCTCGGAGACCATGAGGGTGGTCCCTGAGATGCCCACCTGCCCAGTCTGTCCAGGGAACCTCGAGGATTCGACTTCAACGAACTTCAACTTCAGCCCGGACTCCCACCATCATCAGTAGCCACGGTTCCCGGCTTCAGTGCCCAAGAAGCTGCGGCTGGCGTTCCACGGAAATGCCAGTCGTGGGGTCTGATCTTTGGGGACGGGGTTAGAAGCCAGTTGCTGACAAAGCTGAATTCAGACGGTGTCTTTTGGTGAGAGCTGGATACGGGGGCGCTGGGGAAGACACTGTTGCCTCTGTCAGCGGGGGCTCATTTTCAGAAGCCTCCGTGTCAGGCTGCGCTCTGCAAGGGCAGCGGTGTCGGGCGCTCGCCGAACAACAGACGTGCGTCTCCGCGCTCGCGGAAGCCTCGAATGCCCCAGGACTGCTGCTGGCACCCGACACACTGTCGAGAGAAATCCTCTGAGGAATAAGCCACGCGGAAAGAGTTTAAGAAGCCCCTGCGTGCTTACGAAGCATGTCAAATATGTTTAAAACGGAAGTCTTCTCATCGAGGCAGGCCTTGGGTCTCCTCTCCCCCATCGGCTTGTCTGGACACGGGAACAGCGTCGTCCAAGATCCCGTTAAATCCTCCCGAGGACGAGGAAAACTGAAACTCCTCATTGAGCCAAATCCCGAAACACATCAGACTGACATGCGGGGTGGCCCCACTGCAGCCGCCACCCCACCCGCCCAGGGATTTAAAATGCTGCGACATTTCCTTCTGTCAACTGCTCCTCAACACGGTCAAGACACTGACGATCCCAGGCCCGCGGAATGCACAGCCTGAGGCTTCCTCCAGCGTAAACACTCTGCTTTGTGTGAGGAATTCAAGGCATACTTGTCACAAAGCCATGAATTCCCAGTCCCAGTTAAACCAAGGCACCTGCGATGCTTTGGGCTGGTGTCTTTGACAGGGCTGAGCGTTTCCTCGGGGTGCGAGGCACTGGGCAGACGTCCCGCCGGACACGAGGACTACCTGTTCCCAGGAGCGGCCGAGGAGCTGGGGGTGGGGTGTAACGAGGCCACGGCGTCACGGTCACGGCTTCCAACAGCCTTCTGGGGGCTCAGGAGATCACAGGGCTGGAACGACCCCTCTCACAGCACTGTCTGCTGCACAGGCTCCATCTGTCCCCAGAGGCTCTGTGGCAAGCAGGGGAACGTCACCTGTGCCAGCCTGGGACGAGCCAGGATAACCCCGATCACCACGACACCGTCGGCTGGACCTGGGTCCTCAAGCACCTCCCGGCCAGCTGAGTGGGTGAGTGGTGGACAGACCAGCTCTCACCCTCATGGAGGGGGAATGCACACATCATGCTTTTTGCAAAAATCAGAGTATGACTTTAGCAGAAAGCTTTAGCTTTCATCCACATTTTTGTTGTTGATGTTCAGTTGCTTGGTCGTGTCTGACTCCTTGCGACCCCATGGACGGCAGCACGCCAGGCTTCCCTCTCCTTCAATAATTCTTGGAGCTTGCCCAAACTCATGTCCATTGAGTCGGTGATGCCATCCAACCATTTCATCCTCTGTCGTCCCCTTCTTCTCTTGTCTTCAATCTCCCAGCATCAGGATCTTATCCAGTGAGTCGGCTCTTTGCATCAGGTGGCCAAAATATAGGAGCTTCAGCTTCAGCACCAGTCCTTCCAATGAATATTCAGGGTTGAGTTCCTTTAGGATGGACTGGTTGGATCTTGATGTCCAAGGGACTCCCGAGAGTCTTTTCCAGCACTACAGTTAGAAAGCGTCAATTCTTTGGTGCTCAGCCTTCTTTATGGTCCAACTCTCACTTCCATACATGACTACTGGAAAAACCAGAGCTTTGACTATCCACATTTCACCAACCAGAAAATGCAAGAAACTAATACTTTGGATTTCCAGATCAAATACTGAATTTAGCAACAGTCACAGAAGCAAAAGGCAGGACGGAGACGGTGGATGGTCGTCACTGTTTACTGGGCCTGACAGTGAGGGTGAAGCTCCAGCTCTCTGCTGAAGTTTTTGCAAATGTCACAAAATACCTGCTGCTGTTTCTCTCTTTAGGTTCGCTGACTGCAGCTTCCTTCCTCACCCTACCGCTTCCTCCCCTCCTTCCCCAGGTGCACTGCCTGTCTCCCAACTCTATATCTTCTGAAACGCCGAGCACCCAAAGCTTTTGTCCCGATGTGTTTCAAGGTGGAAAATTACTAAAGACGCTCAGTACCTACTACACGTTGACTGGAGAAGAACAGACGCATGATTTGTGAAATAGCTTTTTAAGAAGTGACCTGATATCAAGGAAAAATGGAAGTGCCCACATCAGAGCCTGGAGAAAGATGCGTGAGGGGGTGTTCGGGAAGCTGGACGTGCCCGCGGGGCCCCGGCGGCTGCGGACGCGTGCCCGGCGCCCTGCTCTTACCTTCACGGCGTACTCGGCATCCGTAGCCTTGTGCACGCAGCGCTTGCACACAGAGTAGGAACCCACCCCGATGTCCTCCTTGATCTCGTAGCCGTCAGTGAAGTGGATGCTGTTCCCATGTAGCTGCTGCAGAGACAGCGGCAGAGAGCGGGGTCAGGGGGCTCCGGTTCAACTGTACCGAACGCGGGTGCAAAGGGGGCTCCAGCCTGCACACATGGGGACACGGAAGCCAGGAGGGCGTGGCGGCCTCAGACCAGTCACAGGGCCGGTTGGCGGTGGTTCCAGATCTCAGCCCCAGCATCCCCATCTTTGCGGTCAGGACCCTGGGTTGGCTGCCCCACCTGCTTCCCCCAAAGAGCCCAGGGAGCGAGGATGCGGAGAGGTCAGACGCCCCGAGACACATGCGGCGGCCTGGTGCTGGTTCCAGAGCAGGGTCTGGATGCCAGTGTCTGACTGGAAATCCCACCCCGACGCCCTCACCATCCCCACCCGCCGCCTCAGGGTGTAGACAAAGTCGCCCATTACGGTGACAGGGCCACAGCTCACGGCCGCTTTAGATAAGCTGTGTTTTCCCGAAGCCTTGGGAAGAGAAACACGGCCTTCCAAGGCCATCCACCGCATCCAGACCCGGTTCTTAGAGGAAAAGTGGTCCTGACGCCTTGTGAGAGGCTCTACAGTGCTCACCTTTACACAGTGCAAACCTCCTTATAAAAACGGCACTTTCACTGACCCCCTGGAACTACATTTCATGATGGCAATTGGGACATCCACCATGGTGGACACTCATGGCCCTGGGGAGGTGGGTGGAGTGAACCAAAGGGCTCTACAGGATCCCCTGTGTGATGGGGGACTGCCTGGACGTGGGGGACCGCCTGGATGATGGGGGACCGTTTGGATGTAGGGGACTGCCTTGACCTGGGGGACTGCCTGGACGTGGGAGACCGCCGCATGGACGTGGGAGACCGCCTGGACGTGGGAGACCGCCGCATAGACCTGGGGGACCGCCTGGACGTGGGGGACTGTCTGGATGGTGGCAGGTTACCTGCACGATGGGGTGAACTGTGGCTTTGTGCAGCTCTTGCTGTGAGGGCTCCTGGACCAGGCTGGAGGCCACGAAGCTGAATCCTCTAAACAGATGGTGGGCGTTGGCGCTGGGGGGGACGCCGGGTGAGTCTGCAGGAAACAACCAGAGCATCAGCCTTCCAGGGAGCCGAGCCACGACGCGGTGGGTGTGGGGTGTGTGTGCCCCAGTGTGTGTGGGCGAGGTGTGCGTATGTGTGAGGTGTGTGTGCACAGGGGGCTGTGTGTGTTAGACGAGGAGGTAAAACCGAGGTCAGAGAGGCTGAGCCATAAGAAACCACACCTTATTTCCTGACTCAGCTGGTAAAGAATTGCCTGCATTGTGGGAGACCTGGGTTCAATCCCTGGGTTGGGGAGATACCCTGGAAAATGGAAAGGCTACCCACTCCAGTATTCTGGCCTGGAGAATTCCATGGACTCTATTGTCCACGGGATCGCAAAGAGTCAGACAGGACTGAGTGACTTTCACTTCACTACAGCGAAAATACTCAGAACAAAAACTTCAGGATGATCATCAATAATAACGTATTCGATATTCCTTCTGAGCCACAGCCCTCTGCCCTGCCTGCTCCAGACAGAGCCCAGAGCCACCAGCAACCTCGGGGTGAGCTGCCACTGCGGGCAGGGCCCAGAGGCCACCCTCTGAGTGTCTCGGCCCAGCGGAACCAGCACGGGGATGCAGGCCCAGCAGGGTGCCCCTTCTGTCCCTGCTCCCAGGCCCTCAGGGAGCCCTCAGCACTGACCTCTAAGCTCTGCGCATTCGCTTGAAAGCGTGACTGCGGCTGAGATGAGCCCTGTTTCAAGTTTCCATTAAGGAAAACAAAAGGATAAAAGACTGGCAGAGAGGAAAGACCGGAATCATACGTAACAGACAAAACTCTCTATCATGCAAAAAGCTCCCGCAGACCAGGGAGAAAAGGGGGAGAGGCCCAGGAGAAAAATGGGGGAGGGTACGGACGGTGCGCCTACCTGAGAAGGTGCTCGGTCCCTCTAATGGGGCACGGGAACCGGGGTACCACGCCGCCTGACAAATCGGCAAAAGCGAACCAGGCCTGTGCGGGCTTGGTCAGGGCTGGCGCTGCAGTGGTGGGGGGGAGCCCAAGTCGGCAGCATCTCTGCGAGGCTGACGTGGCGTGACTACCTAAGCATAAACCCACCTGCCTTCTGAAAAGCAGCAGCGACCCTCCTATCCCACAGAACTACTTTAAGGTGATGAGAAATAAATGCAGGAAACGTTGGTCTTGCAACATTTGTAATAGCAAAAGAAGAAAAACACATCCTGGTGACAACCTGGATATTCATCTTCAAGAAACCACGCTGCACCCGTGCTGCAGCGACTGCGGCCAACAAAGCCGTCTCCGTGTCATCCGGCGCTGGTCTGGGTGCAGGGAGCACCAGCAAGACTGCGGGGCCCAGAAGGAACACGGCTCTGTCAGCTGACAAAAGGGTTGGCCAGGGGAAGAAGAGAAAACGCGCTGTGGACCATACCCACTGGGGGAGAAACCCAGACACACGCATCTTAATGTAGACTGGAGCTCACTGCAATAAGGCTGCAAGCAGTGTGTAATGATGCAGTAAGTCCCGTCATACCCTGGGGCTTCCCAGGTGGTGCGGGTGGTAAAGAACCCGCCTGCCAGAGCAGGAGACATTAGAGACCTGGGTTCGATCCCTGGGTCAGGAAGACCCCCTGGAGGAGGAAATGGCAGCCCACTCCAGTGTTCTTGCCTGGAGGATCCCATGGACAGAGGAGCCTGGTGGGCTGCCGTCCATGGGGTGGCAAAGAGTCAGGCACGACGGAAGCAACTGAGTGCTCATGCGTGTAGCACATGCATTATAAATAGATAAACCTGGATTCTCCAGGCAAGAATACTGGAGTGGGTTGCCATCTCCTTCTCCAGGGGATCTTCCCTACCCAGGGATCGAACCCAGGTCTCCCGCATTGCAGGCAGGCACTTTAACCTCTGAGCCACCAGGGAAGCTCTAGTGATAATAGATAAAGTATACAATACGGATTTAAATTTTTCTTACCATGTCTATATGTACAATTTAAATCTGAATTATGTAGAAAACCCTGGCCAGTGGGACTGGAGAGGCCACAGGAGCTGGCTTTTGCTTTTCTACTTGTTTTCATTTGGGCTTCCCAGGTGGCTCAGTGGTTAAAGAATCCGCCTGCAATGCAGGAGACACAGGAGACCTGGGTTTGAGGGGGAAGATCCCCTGGAGGAAAAAACGGCAACCCACTCCAGTCTTGCCTGGAGAATCCCATGGACAGAAGAGCCTGGCGGGCTACAGTCCATGGGGTCTCACAGAGTCAGACACGACTTGAGCACGCACGCACCTATGACTTGGTTTGAATACTTTATTTTGACGTGGAAACAATATACAAACTGAGGTTTTCTTGGTGGAGCAGGGGGGTGGGTGGAGGTCCACTGCTGCAGGAATGTGGGCTTTCCTCCTGAGCATTTTATTTGGGGGGAAAGGCAATTGGGGTGCTCCTTCCATACCTGGGAGCTAAGCCATGAGCTGCGACCGGGCAGCCGTCACGGCTCTTCCAGGGAGACCTCGCAGGGTGACAGGGCCTTGGCGGGCTTGGCCCACGCCCCTTCAGCAGCTCTGACCACGAGGACACAGGTCTCAGCCCCTGACGTTGACCTGCAAAGGGCTCCAGAGTCACCCGAGTGAGTGAGATCAAACCTGACTGCACTTGGAAGCAAGGTGCCAACGTGCTGGACTGGAGAAGCTGAATTAAAAAGCACAAGACTCAGCTGCACAATTTCTAGAATTTGGAAAGTATGCACCATGATGGCAGAGACAGCGAGCACACTCCGAACAGCTTTTGTTCCCGGGCCGGTTTGGACTGTTTTTTCCCTGCGGAGAACTCTGGCTTTGAGGTCTGCCTGCTCTTAAAACACCCCAGGTGACGGTCCTGCGCTAGGTCTGCGCCGAGCACAGGGACGCAGCGTCGGTTCAGCCACCGCCAAGCCCAGAGGGGCAGGTGTGTTTGGATGGAAGAACTCGAGCCCACGCTGAGACCTAGGCTGAGGGCCGAGCGGACACAGGCCCAGTTACAGCAACTGGGAGTCTGCGCGGGCGGGCCGGAGCGCCCTGTGAATTTGAACTGATACACCGTCCCGGGTGAATGGTTCATCTGTGGGTCAAGTAAGCAAGGACTTCAACCACCAAAGAGAGGTGAAGCCCAGGGCCATGCCTTCTATGCTCGGGGTGCCTCTCCCTGCTCAGACCCAGGAGAGACCAGCTGAGGTTCACACGGACCTCCCGAGAGGTTATCACAGCCAACACTGGATCCGTGCAGCTAGACGGTGACCCCATGGTAGTGGCGGCCGTAACTTTTAACACGCTTTATAACCGGCTAGGGACACCGACTTCTAGCTTAGTACTAAAAGATGGGCAAACGTGTGAATTGGATGAAAGGAAATTTAAAGCTGAGTCCAGCCACCCTCCGCTGATCCTAGGAGTGATTTCCGACTTGTTGCAGTATGTCTGCTGTGCTTTTAAATCTTAGGCTGGCATCTCCCGTGGGTCAGCAGACTCTGAAGGGCAGCTGGTGTATCGTCAGGGAAAGCTCACCAGCTTTAGCATCAGCTTAAGCTAAAAATGTGAGACTTGAAGACCGCTACAAAAAATTCCGACGGTGCGTCCAAGTCTGACACATGGCGTGGATTACCCGCTGTTCAGGGTCACATCACATCTGCTGCTCTTTCACAGTCATGAACTCGAATCGTGCTCAGAACAGTCTGGTCTCTTTTGGGTAAAGAGAGTTATTTTTCAATGTCTTGGCATTTCAATTACTACCTCCTCAAAGGCAAACTGTGTCAGCAGTAAGTACAATTGATTGGAGAAACCCAAATAGTAAGGGGTAAAAAAAAGCTGTTTCTGGACAGCATTAAAATGCACTGTGTCTAATTACGTTTTCCTTCAGCTGATAATAAAATAAACTTGAATTCTTTGCACGAAAGACATACGATCTGCTTTAAAAAAATGCCTGCTAACCACACAGGCCAACGAGGTTGGAGTTTAAATGCTTCAAAAAGCGTGCACAGGTGAATAATTCAGAGTTGACTGCATTAGCATTTTCTTGCCAGGCAACACAAATCCAGTCTTTATTTCAGGATTTTAAACACAGTTCCAAATGATGGAAACCCTTGGTGAATCCATGCACCTTTCATTAAGGGCCTGGAGGCGGTGAGGGCAGAGTTCTCTGCTGGAGTTAACCGTTTCTGGGTTCCATGACGTTTGGGTGAGCCACGGAGGGGGCGGACAGTGACCTGCTCAGGCGAGCTGCGGGCACTGCCAGGATGGAATCCCCCATCTTGCTCTCTCTTTGCAACCTCTGAGGCTAGAGTCCACTGAGTCTGTGAACTGGGTCAGTGTTGCCAAGAGGCAGGACTGGCCACCGCTCGCCTCCATCACACAAGGACTTCCTGAGGACGCTGACAGCGGGGTGAGCACCCCGCCACCCTTCCTAGAGGACACACCCGGGTCTCCACCTCCTGAGCAGCCGCGCAAACCTCGCAGCAGCGGCTGGTCACCCCTGACTGCGGCCGCAGGCCTCACTCGGGCTCTGGCCCTGAGGACAGTCTCGGTTTTATCTGGGGGCTGCAGGAGGACCCGGAAGAAACCAGTGTGTGTCTGCGCCTCAACTCCCGAACCGATAGCACCCAGCATCTGCTTCCTTCCGGGTCCTGGAGCTCCCGCTGTGGGGGTCCGCAGGCCCCTTCCAGGCCCCAAGGACGCCACCCTTCCCACCCACCTCTGTATTTGCACAGAGCTCACATCCCCAAAGGGCCCCTCTGTGGAAAGCCAAGTGGATTCTCTGTTGTAACTTTATCCACTTGATATGCCATATCTGACTGTCTATTTATTTCATGATTGTCTTTTTCAATCAGAAACAATTTCAGATTCAGTCACAGTGAGAAAGGAGCAGGAAATGGCAACCCACTCCAGTATTCCTGCCGGGGAAATCCCACGGACAGACGGAGCCTGGCGGGCCACAGTCCATGTGGTCGCAGGAGAATCAGACATGACTGAACAACAATAGTGACTAGAGCGTGGGAAACCCCGCGTGCACAGCACGCAGCCCCAGTGGCTGCCAACGGGCTGAACGTGTCCCACCCAATCTCTGGAAGAAGGCACGCTCCGTCGCTCAGTCGTGTCTGACTCTTTGCGACCCTGCAGACTGTAGCCTGCCAGGCTTTCTGGGGCGGCTGCCATTTCCGCCTCCAGGGGATCCTCCTGACCCAGGGATCAAACCCAGGTCTCCTGTGTCTCCTGCACTGCAGACGGACTCTTTACCATCGAGCCACCTGAAGAGTGAGCACAATCTCCAGAAGGGGCTTGTTACTTTTTTTTTAGACAAAACCGCCATGCCCTTACGGTGATGAACTGCACTGTGTCCCATAGAATTCCCACGCTGAAGGCCAGTGTGACTGTGCCGGGAGAAGGCTCCTGAGGGTGCAGGTGAGGTCCTAAGGGTGCGGCTCTGACTCAGCAGACTGCTGTCTCTAAAAGAGGAGGAGGGCCCCAGGGACCTCTCTCTTTTCTTGATACAGAGTGAGGCCACGGGAAGACACAGGGAAGGCGGCCGTCTGCAACCCAGAATAGGGCTCTCAAGGGAAACCAAGAGAGATTTCTGCAGTTGGAGCTGCCCAGTCTGCGGTCTTTTGTTGCGGCCGCCTGGGCAGACAAAGACAATCACCATATTTAAGAGAAGTCGACGTGTGCTCAGCCGCTCAGTCCCATCTGACTCTTTGTGACCCCGTGGACTGTAGCCCACCAGGCTCCTCTGTCTATGGGATTTCCCAGGCGGAATACTGGAGTGGCTTGCCATTGATATCACAGAATGACAACTTTTAAAAGGGAGCTGACCAGTTCTGATTGAATTTGGTAGACCTTAGGAGTAATTCAAGATGTATCGTGGAAGCTAAACTCACGGGTCCATCTGCTGTGCTGAGCTACAGGAGCTGACGCAACTTCTCAAACAGGTGTTTGCTTTTTTGCACAAATAAGATCAACAGTTCATGCATTTATAGACTTAGCTGACAGCCTCCCTCTTCCCATAAAACAGCTAATTAGATGAGACTTTCATTGCCTTGAGCTTCTTTTCTTGAACTTTTCAGGGTGTGTCCCTGGAATTGGAAACTCGGGCAAAGAGGGAGCAGGAGGCAGGTGAGGCCCAGAGCCCCGGGGAGGTTTCTGGGTCAGGTGTCCCCGGGGGTGACTGAGAGGTGGTTCCATCACATTCGCCTTTACGACGAGCAGAGAAATAAGAACATCAGACAGACCTGGGCGTGACTTCCTCTGGAAGTGCCCTTGAACAGGGGTCTCTGACTCTGGGGCCCTCCCTGGCCGGCTAGAGGAACCCCGTGGGAAAGCAGCCCCGGCCACCCCACCCCTGCCCACACACACCTGTGGGCGTCCTCGCCGTGAACTCGGGGTCGAAGTGGAAGGTGTCCTCTGGTCTGCCCACCGCTGGCCTGAAGGGCGGCTTGATCTCCCTCCTGTATAGCTTCTGCGGGGACAGCAGGACAGGGCGGGGGCTGAGGTCGGTGGGGGACGTGGGGCAGGGGCTGAGGTCAGCAGGGGCGGGGGACGCGGGGGAAGGGCCCTCCCGTGCCCCCCAAGCACACCGCGGCCTCTCCCCCAGTTCTGACACGTTCAGGGGCACCCCGAAAACACGTTACGCGGAGGACAGCATACAGCCACATCGTCTACAAGGAGACGCAGAAGCCGTGGCTCCAGGGAAAAGGCTCTGGGGACAGCTAAACACTCTGATTTTGGCGCAACAGTGTCCATCATTTCTGCACAGTAGAATCTGCTCCAAGTAGCCTCTGACAGGCCAGTCACGTCCTCCCCGCGAGGGACCAGCAGAAGGAGCCCTGCTCCTCCGCACCGAACCCCGTCCCCACGACTGGGAGCCAGCATCGCAGAAGCTGCCGGTTGCCGGGGACACCGACCCCATCTGCGTCCCCCTCAGCAGCACTGCAGGGTCTGTGTACCTCCTGGGGCACCTGCTCCAGCCGCTCCCAGATTCGGGCCTCCGGACCCCTCTGTTCAAGTCCAGGGGCTGGGCCAGGCTTTCCGGTTCATAAACACGTCTTTGCACATTTGAACAGGCCCTCGCAGGGCCTGTTAGGGAGCCGGCCACTTCTGGGGTCTGACTCAGCCTCGCGGTGACTGCCGTGGACAGGGTTCAAGCCTGACTCCCCGTAGATTGCTTTCAAGGAGCAACACAAGGGCACTCAGAGCTGGCAGGACACTCGATGGATGACGCTGGGGTGCGGGGGGAGGTGAGGGGGTGGCCCCAGACTCAGGATGCCCGTCTGAGGAGGGAGGTGGGCACCGGAACAGCGGGGCGCGGGGACACCAGGTGTGGGCCAGGGGTTCCGGCCAGGCGGATTTGGGAATGGGAGGCCTGGGTTCAGTCAGATCGCCCTGTGAACAGGTAGCAGATGGCGTCAATCGTGGGGAGCCGTGCACCCCAGCGGCAGGGTGCGGAAACCAGGAGGCGGTCTGGCTGCAATCCACTGCAATCCACCAGCACGCATCCCCCCACCCTGCCTCACGGGCGGGCCCCCAGGCCCCAGCTGGGAACACGGGGCCCTTCCCGGGGCTCCGGGGACACCAGGCCTGGACTCGGGGCCCCAGACGGGTGGGTCTGCAAACGGATGCAGCGGCCTGTCTGGGTCTGCTCCCAGTCTCTCAGTGACTCAAGAAAGCAGATTTTTATCACTGTTTTATGGACAAGAAAACTGAAGCTATAATTGGTCAGGTAAGACCCCCTCCAGGGTCAAGGCTGGCGAAGACACAGGCAGGGTGTGGGCCTGGGCCTCCAGACTCTTCCCGCCCCAGCGGAGACCCTGCTGGAGCAGACCCTTGCAGGAGGTGCCGTCTGCACAGCCGCGCTGACCGCGACCGCTGGGCTCCCTCTCGGGTTCAGAGCGGCCTTGCTGCGTCTGCACAGGTGCAGCTGGGGGTGCACTCGGGAGCCCTCGGAGGAGGAAAAGTGGCTAACCTAGCCTCGCATTACTTGGTCATTTCCAGCCCCGGGGGGAGAGATTTCATTAGGAATTGAGTTACTGAACTGATGTCAAAGCTGAGACTCTAATACTTCGGCCACCTGATGTGAAGAGCTGACTCACTGGAAAAGCCCCTGATGCTGGGAAAGACTGAAGGCGGGAGGAGAAGGGGACGACAGAGGACGAGATGGCTGGATGGCATCACCGACTAGGGGACATGGGTTTGGGTAAATTCTGGGAGTTGGTGATGGACAGGAGGGCCTGGTGTGCTGCGGCCCATGGGGTCAGACACGACTGAGTAACTGAACTGAACTGAACTGATAACCCTTTCCAGAAATGGAAAGACGCTGCTTTCTGTGCTGATGCACAGGCAGGTGTGTGTGTGCGTGTGTGCATGTGTGTGTGTGTGTGTGTACTTCCCTGATGCAGGAGCTGGTCAGGGGAAATCTAATACGCAGGGTGAGCTCCACACTCTGGTTAAAACACACGCTGTTACCAAGCCTGCCGGCCGCCCAGCCTAGCAACCCCCTCCCCCCCCCCCCCCCCCCCCCCCCCCCCCCCCCCCCGGCCGCGGCCGTTCTCCCTGGGGGGTCTGTGCTGGGCCAGTCATCAGATATTTGTCCTCCTGCTACTTCCCAGAGGACAGGGAGGAGAATGGGGAGGGAGGGACCACCACAAGGGAGCATTTGTTTACAAAAGAGATTTCCGGGAAAGAGAACCACACGCATGGTGGCCAGGGGCGGGAGGGGGTTCCGGTGGCTGAAACGGGTGAGAGGGTTAAAGGCACGGATCTCCAGGGTACAGTGGAGGAGTCCTGGGGAGGTTCTGTACCGTGTGCTGACCATAGGTCAGAAGACCGGCGCATGTTTGAACGCTGCTGAGAGACGTGCTCCCGAGCATTCTCATATGAAGGGAAAACATGCGACCACACGCGGCGGCAGATCTCAGCTAGACTTACTGTGGTGATCGAGTCATGGCACGTACAAACAGCAAACCGTTCCGCCGTAACGCCGAAGCCAATATGACGTTGCATGTCAGCTGCGTCTCAGTAGGCACACACACGGAACGGGTCGTCATGGCTGAAGCCCAACCATT
The DNA here is from genome assembly GCA_007570785.1 of Antilocapra americana. Taxonomy (NCBI): domain Eukaryota; kingdom Metazoa; phylum Chordata; class Mammalia; order Artiodactyla; family Antilocapridae; genus Antilocapra; species Antilocapra americana. The sequence goes on from ML663573.1 coordinate 13,167,618, forward strand.
TCGGCTCCTCCCCTCCCTCAACACCCAGGCCAAGCCTTCACCGGCCTCCCCTGGGAGCCGGGAGGTGGTCCTGGCCGGGAGGCTGACCCCTTGGGAGGAGACGCAGACCCCCCACTTGCAAGTCCTCACGTGTAAGGAGACGAGCTGGCCAGAATCAGACGGTCCCCTGGCAGTGAGCTTCATCCAGGTGGAGAGCAGCGCGTATTTTAAATGGAAACATTGAGTGATAACTCGGGGATCCAGAGAGGACGCGGGCCCGGGGGTCCCCGCTCCGGGATGGCGCTCGGCCTGCACTTGCCCCTGCTCCCCGGGGTGGAATCCCCAGTCCAGGGCCCACTGCGCCGGCCCCAGAACTGGCTCTGCAGCCTGTGCATGTGCCGGTTCCACGCGGCAGCGTGTGCAAGCGAGGCCGTGTCTCTCTGCACTGTGCCAGTGGCCTCTGCAAGCCTGTGCATCAGCTGCGGAGAGCCCGCCTGCCAGAGAGAGAGTGCGGGGAGAAGCCCCCCAAGGCTTGCTGGGGGGCGGCAGGAAGGCCCCCAGGGCCCCTCTTCCCCTGGCACTGGGACCTGCAGAGATGGAGCCTGTCTCGGGTGCTTGGGGCATGCTCATCCTGGTTTCAAGTGGGCAGCAGAAAGCCTCAGAGCCACTGGGGGTGCTGGTCACCCTGCCCCTCCGAGGCACCCTGCTGTTTGCTGCAGTCTTGAATGTCTTCTTGTTACCGGACAAACCTTTTGGAAAGTGCTTTGTCGTGGTTTAGTCGTTGAGTCGTGTCCGACTCTATGCGACCCCAAGGACTGTAGCCCGCCAGGCTCCTCTGTCCATGGAGGGCTCCAGGCAAGGACACTGGAGTGGGTAGCTATTGCCTCCTCCACGGCATCTTCCAGACCCAGGTATCAGGCCTGAGTATCCTGCATTTGCAGGGGATTCTTTGCCACTGAGCTGCCAGGGAGGCCTGGAAAGTACTCGAATCCATGCCTTCTCTTTCCCTGTGTCCAAACCTTGGCGTGGGCTTGAAGATTCAGAGAGAAGGGGAACTTGTTTCTTACTCTGTCACGCTCACTGCTGAGCACAGGATCGGATGGAGAGTGGACCACTGGGGAGGCCCCGGAGTTTCCTAGTTCTGACCTGGACGCCCCTCTCTGAGCCTCTGGGACAGTTCACGCCACACCGATGGGAAGACGGTGGGGTCCCAAGACCAGGCTCACCAGGCCATCACTTTCAGTCCCAGCGCTCGTCCCGGGATCTCACGCTGACATGGGCTATCACCACGTCGGAGCAGATTTCACGTCACACATGCACACACCGGGGTGCCCTAGCCGCTGCATCCGGATTCTGTTTATACCTAAAAGGTGACGAGGGAAGGACAGAGGGAGCAGAACAAAAATAGCAACTCGATAATGGGAGAGAGAACTGATTGCATCTCGGGGTCACAGACTGAACATCTGTTTTCTGCAAGCACTTCTGCTCCAGGCATTTCAACATTAACACGCTCCAATTAGGCAAAGGGCACCGTGAGATATGCTTCCTGAAGTAGCAGAAACCATGCAGAGGGTGACAGGATGGGAGGGGGAACAGGAGGCAGTCCAACGGCTTCAGCGCGCCGTGGGCGGATCTGGGTGTCTGGTCCACTCGGCGCACAGCTCTGCCTCCGTGGGAGACCCCACCATGAGCGTTCCAACCCCGGCATCTGGGTTTACAAAACCTTTGAGCCAGAGGGTGATCAGTCCTTGAACAGACACCTGTCAGGTCCTTGGAAGGGTGGGTCCTTCTGGGGTATTTAACATGGGAGCAGATCTAGAGAAATCCTCCGGGGGCCGTGGAGGGGACCCCGGTATGGCGAGATGCTGAGTGGCAGCTGCTGGCTCCCGGCATGCAGACGCCTGGGGTCCGCCCTCTGTGCGTGCGCTCCACGTGCCCGGGGCCCCACTCCGTGCAGTGCGGACCACGTGCTGCCGGGTGCCCGGGTCTGAGGGTGCGCCTCTCAAGGCCCCCCGCCTCAGTCTCCCCCAGAAGTCCCTTGCAGCCCACGCGTGACCCTGGCGATGTGCTTGGGAGGCTTTCAGAAAGTGAAAAGAACAGCAGAAGCCTAACTCCAGCCCTGACGGGCACAGCTGCAATCACAAGGCATCGCGTTACAGGAGGGCCCTGGGGTGGGCGCTTCATCCCACCCGAGCGGATCCTGGCGGGGCTGGAGGGCTCCCGAGGCCCTTCGCTCTGACGAAGCTCATCTCGGGCTTCTGCTCCTTTCTGTCCTCAGCGCAGCTCCAGCCACCAGGCAAAACAGACACAGCTCCCGTGCCCGCACTCCCATCGCCGCCCACAGGGGCGTGCAGTCCGTCATTACCTGGTAATTTTTCATTTCTCCTGACGTGGGGAGTGAGCCTGCAGGGACAGTGCCCCCTGGGCAGGTGCTGATTACCAGGCTCCGGGGGCGAGCTGGTGGCAAAGCAGGACAAATGGGGCATTGACCCTGAAGGGCAGAGACCACGGACTCACTCGGTCCCGCCAGGAAACCAAAGACCCCGGGGAGCAGACGTGTGGGATGACAGGCGTTTACTTAAAAGAAAGAAACAAAACAAAGAACTTCTGCTGGCAGTTTTGGGTCACGGAAGGAAGCAGAGGTGAAGTCATGTCCTTCTGTTTTCCAGGCTGGGTGCTGAGGCCGCCTCTGGGTAGAGTCAGCAACCAGTCAAGGCGAGGCCTCGTCACTGTCATTCTGAGTGTCTGTCTGGCAGCGGGATGGACTCTTGGTTTTAACAATTTTTGCAGAGGGGCCGGCACCGTGGTTTCCAGTCACCGAGGCTGCTGGAAGCAGGTTGTGGACCGCCGGACAACCTGTCCTATCACCCGCCTGGACCTGCGCATGTCTTCCTGGAGCTGGGGCCGGTCCCTGGTCCGGGGGTGTGGCTGGGCCCGAGGCTGGCCAGGACATAGCGGCCCCTGCCCGGCTGACCCAGTACTGTGGAGGTTGGAGAGGACCGCAGCTCCTCGTCTTGGGGAGGACTAAGAGGCTGCAGTGAGGCCTCAGCCCCCGGAGGTGGGAGGTCTTCGCCGGGACTCCCTTCCTGTTCCTCGGCCCCCGCCCCGCTCATCGGCCCCTTCTGCAGCATCACCCTCCCCCCCTCCCGACGGGGCGCCCCGCTGCAGCCGCCTCTGGCTGGACGATGGGAGGCAGTCCTCCCGGGCTCAGAGCAGCTTGAGGGCGGCGGTGTCTCTCCATCGCTGTGTGCTGGTCACCTGCTCACCTGGACGTGGGCAAGCACCCGGTGGTCATGAAACACACCCGCCTGCACCACGTGGGATCTCACAGCAGGGGGCTCAGGGAGACCCCTCTCCTGCTTTGGCTCCTTCTGGCCACGACCCCCACCCCCCAAGACACGAGATGAAGGCAGGGACGCTCATCTCAGTGCATCCGAGGGCCTCTTTCAAAAACCATAGCAAACCCAAGTGAAACGAAGCACTAAAAGCAGCAGCAGAAGCTTGCCAACCTAACTGCAGCCCGATTTGCTTTGATGGAACATGGAAGTGCCACCTTCTCGGCACAGGAGTCCGAGGACTCTACCCCGAGCGCAGGGCCAGGGCCAGCTGGGCACCGCGGTCCCTGCTCAGGGCTCTTACAGACCCGCGTTCTCTGGATGCACGGAGCCCAGCCTGTAGCATCCCTGGCCATTGTGCTGTGAAAACTCCACGCACCCCGAGACTCTGACTTGGCCCCCACCACAGGACAAGCCCCTTCCTCGTCCTGGCAGGAGGTGAGCCTGGGTGCCCGCGGCCCCGGGCCAGGCTCGAGTGGGGCGGCTGCTGGGCGCCTCCCAGCACAGCCCTGCCACAGCAGGGCGGCCGCGGTTCCCAGGCACCTCATCGCCAAGGGGTCGGGCTCCTCTCTGCTCTCACCTCGGAAAGCAGGTCTACTGTGCTGTCTCTCATCAGAGCCCCAGCTCCAGGTCTGGAACCCCCAGCCCCCAGGCCTCATGCTCCTGGGCTCTCGTGGGGCGGAGGGGGCGCTGTAGGGGCCTCCTCTTGCTCTCTCCAGTTCCCTCAGGAGTCCCGAGTCAGTCCGACCACCCCCATCTCATCACCTTGGACATCGACCCAGCTCTGATCACGATGCCCGCCACAGCACGAATCCTGGCAGGTGGGTTTAGCCGGACCCCCACCTGCCTGTCGACCTTAATCACCTTCTGCCTGCTGACCTCCGGTCCTCGTCCCCCTATCCCGAAGGCAGGACTCCCACCCTTGAAGAGGTCCCCACACCACTGTGATGGCCCCCCGAACAAGTCTTCCTTAGATCTCTAACAAGCATCACAGATAACCGTCTTCTCCGGTCTGAGTAACGCTTTTCTGCAACAGCTTCTATGCGAGTGAGTGTTTGCTGCAGGCAGGACCCCGACTCCAGGCAGGAAGCTGCTCCCAGTCTGGGCCCTGAGGCCCCACACCCAAGGCTCTGAGCAGCCGGGAGTGGCCCAGGGTGGCCTTGGCTCGGTCCTCAGGGAGGCGGGATGGCTGCAGGGCCATGGGAGCCCACAGTCTCTAACCAGCAAGGGCTGGACGGGTTCCAGGCCTAGAGCCGCAGGGGAAGACTGGGGGGTCTCCAGTCTGTGCCTGGGAAATGCCCCGAGGGGGCGCCCTCATCCAGGGGACGGGTCCACGCTGACCGCTGGCCTGTGCCCAGCAGCCGCTGCGCCCCCTGCCCCAGCCCCACCTCTCTGTGGTTTCCGTGCAGAAGGGACCCTGGCCGGCAACTTACGTTCCAGTCGATGGTGATGAAGAAAGGATGGCGCTTGATCTCCTCCACGCCGTCCAGCCCGGCACCTGGGGGCCAGAGAACACAGAGCGTCAGAGCAGAGACTCAATGGCTCACCCTCTGATGTGAGAGCAGAGACGTGACTGTACGCCCTCTGATGTGAGAGCAGAGACATGATGGCATGCCCTCTGATGTCAGAGCAAACCCGTGCCTGCACGAGCTCCGATGCAGCAGTGAGGCAGGTGCTGGGGGCAGGTGCAGGGTGGTCCCGACGACCTCCAGGGAGAAGCAGCCCCAGCTGCCTGTCTCCTGCCACCACCCCCTTGCCTGCCTCAGAGCCTGCAGACACCACCACACCACCCTGCAGGGCTGCGACCAGGTGAGGGGGGCAGGGGAGGGGCAGGCTAGATGCCCCCAGTGGCAGCTGTGGGATGCCAGGGCAGCTGGCCGAGGACGTGGAGGCCCAGCCCGGCCTCCAGCAGAACCAGCCTCAGGCCGGGCCTTCCTGAAGGACAAGAGGACACGGGTGACGGTGGGAGGGGAGCCCAGCCCAGAGAGACTTGGCTTCGGGGCTCCCGGGGAGTAAGGCAGGGCCCGGGGTGCCCGTGTCCTGCAGGTCAGCAGCCTGGAGACAGGCCAGCAGGGAGCCACGTCCACCCTGTGAGCACTGGACTCCGAGTACCAACAGCGCTGCCCGTTGCTCATCTCTGCTTAACCTCTGCCCACTTTGCTGCTGACGTTACATCCTGAGGCCCGAGGGAGGGCACGCAGCGGACTTCAGGCCAGCTGGACTGTTCGACCCCTGACGGCGGACGCACGTTGTCACGGATCCCACACTGCCGAGAGTGAACCCTGCCGGGACCGCCACGTCTCAGGGAGTGAAGACAGGCTGAGGTGGCATCATCAACACTAACGAAGGCGGGATTCACCATGGGCGCGGGGAGGGGTGGTGGGCGGCCTCCAGCGCGCAAGTCCAGCTCCTGCCGCACGTCGAGGGAAAAAGGCTTTCCAGCCCAAAGGAACAGGTTGTGTGGGAGGCACCCGGAGCGCCAGGGGCCCAGCCCTGCCCCAGGGTAGACCCTTGTTCAGGGCCAGCCCCACTCAGCTGGCTCCCACCCTGACCCGAGGTCTCATCCTCGGGAGGGAGGCAGGAAGATGTGAAGGACAGATGGCGCGTGGGCACCTCAAGCTGCTGTGGGTGCTGTAGGGCCTCCAACCCGGCCTCACCCTCCAGCCCGAGGAGCCGGCAGACGCTCCCTCGGGACGCTGGGGGTCCCAGGAGACACAGCTTGCTGTGGGCCTCATTGAGAAGCTGCCCATGGCATCAGGTCATCTCTAGGTGGATGAGCGTCCAGCCCGCTCCCGCCTCCTCGGCTGGGAAGCCTGGCCAGGCCAGCATGGTGGGAAAGAGCCCCTGCCCCATCACCACACTAGCCTCCAGGACCTGCTGATCAGCCCTTTGATATGCAAATGATCATAGACAGGAGGAAGGGGTCAGACCTGGAATGCCCCCCTCCAGGGACCCAGGCAGGCAGACACATCAGAGGGCTTCCCCACTAAGTGAGCCACTTCACCCCTGGACCACCAGGGAAGTTCCTCATCTAATCTTTTAGAGCATCCTGTGTAATAAATCAGTGACAGTCACAAGAGCACCTTCCTGAGGTCTGGTATCTATTCTCTGAATTACCAAAGCTAGGGGAGGGGGGTGGTCCTGGGAACCCTGGGTTTACACCTGGTCAGCAGGAAGCCCAATAATGACCTAGGACTCCCGGCTGGTGTCTGAGGCGAGGGGTGTGAGGGGCAGGCTCGTGACCCTCTGGGGTCCAGGATAACTCGGGTGCTCGGAACTGCACTGAATCCTAGGACCCAGTGGGTGTCTTCAGAGACGGGGAAACCCCAGCATCTGACGTTAGGAGTAATGTCAGTGGTGGAGAGAAACAGCGTTGTGTGAGGACCCTCCGGAAGTCCGTGCCCATCTCCACTGATAGCCCTGACCTGAGCCAGGAGGTCTGGTCCAGCCTGGGCGTCCCCACGCCTGGCAGTCTGCCCAGGAGCCCAGGCAGCTGGTGGGACATGTCGAGAAGGATCATTCTGGCTTCGCACCCATCTGCATGCAGGCCTCCTCTGATGAAGCCCAGGATTCAGGACTAAAAAGACTTCTGGCTACCATGATTACAGCAAAATGAAAAATCACCTCTGATTTGTACTCTTTCAGCTCTCTTTTTGGGCTTCCCTGGTGGCTCAGATGGTAAAGAATCCTCCTGCAATGCAAGAGACCCAGATTCGATCCCTGGGTCGGCAAGAACCACTGAAGGAGGAAACAGTAACCCACTCCAGTGCTCTTGCCTGGAGAATCCCATGGACAGAGGAGCCTGGCGGGTTGCAGTCCGTGGGGTCGCAGAGAGCTGGACCTGCCACTGAGCGGTAAACACTTCCACTGGTCTTTTGCATGTTTTTTGCATTTCATGCTCACTGGTTATTTGCAAGTGCATGCTGCAGGAGTCCAAACAGAGCAGGCCAGACAGGAAATACAGGTGCTGGTAGAACTACAAGCCTCTGCTGCCCCGGCTGTATTTTCTTGGGCACATTTTTATCTGCACTTCTTCCACTGCAGTGAGGTTCTGCGCCACGTTTGTGCTTCTATGCCTCAGTAAACACTCGACGGTGAGTTAACACTTGGGTTACGGCTCAAAAATTATAAGCATTCCAAAGCAGGGAAATGTAAAACAGAAAGATTCTGCACGCAGCTCTCTGGAGCCTGTGTTAACCTTCTTAGGGAAAGCGGGGTGATTACTTTGGATTCCAGCCCTACTTTTCCTCTCCTGAAACACGGTAACATAGTCTATTTTGCACTGGACAACTCCTTTTTGTCTAAACACACTTGACAAACAGCAGTGAGCAGAGATGCATCCTGGGAGACTCTGGGGGAGTCTGTGCTCGTTGCTGAATCTCGGCTGACTTGCTGCGGGACCGTCACCAAGCGCACTCAAGTCCCACTCTGTCCCCAGAGGCAAGAGGACACAAGAGCAGGTGTGCGTGGATGGAAACATTAAGAACACAAGAGCAATCTCCAGGCAGCTTAGCGAGTCTTCACTGAGATCCTCCATGCCGGCCAACTATGCAGATTCAAGAATTCACGCTCACTCTCTGCAGTGCGAGTAAGGGCCGCAGTTAATTCTGCTGCGATCACTCGAAGGCTGTCTTCCCAAGCGCAGCTCTCTGGACCACATCTGGACTTCTCCGTGTTGGTCCATGGTGATGTTACATCCGTGGGAACCGACCTCCATTGGGCGCGGCTGTAAATGCAGCGCTGGGCCTGTGGCCGGGACCCGTCCCTTTCTGACGCTGATCACCTGGAGCCCTTCCACTGCACATTTTTTAACAAGGCGACCCTGTCCATTTCCTCTTGGGCTTAATCATCAAGCTCCCACGTTCTCAGTAAATCATCCCTCAAAAGTTCTGAGGATCTGCCAAAAACGCTTTCCTTGAATCTTCTTGTCCACAGAAAGTTTGGGGAAGTGTTTAATCCCTGGGCCCTTCATGACTGTTGAACTATTTATTCGGCGCTGAGTTGGTGTCTGAGGGTCACACAGAGTCGCTCTAGTTCTTCCGGGCATGTTCACAACACGCTCATGTCTGGCTATTTTCCTTGAATACTCCGCGTTCCATCGAACGCGCCCACTCCTAAAGGCCAGCCTACAACCGCCCGGGATGTGAACGCGAGGTCTCCTTTTCATGTCACCCACAGACCATCCACACGTCATTTTGATGGCTTTGAAGTATCTTCGGTCAGCTTGACACCTCATTTGATGTTTGGAATCTTTGCTTGGCCGTGGCTGTATCTCCCAGGGCCCTGCCGTCTGAGGGCGGGCCCCTGCAGATCCTCAGGGTTGGTGTGGAACCGTCAGCTCCCAGCGAGAGGCAGGCGTTCGTCATGACCAGGCCATCAAGGGCAGGCCCAGCACGAGAGGTCTTGGTGGTGCCAGCGGGGCCGGAGGAGATGACTGGAGAGTGGGCTGGCCACTGCCCGAAGCCAGGTCAGGAGAGCACAGTGCCTGGAGGTGGACTCTGGAAAGGAGATGGACGCCAGAAGAGCAGAGCCCTCTCGAGCAGACGGCCCTGCCCACAGTGTTTCCCGGTGGTCGGTGGTGGTCTACTGGCCGTGATGTTCTATGCTCAGCGGCACGTCGGACTCCTTTCTGACCCCTGCTGCCTTGTCTCCCAGGAGTCCAGGACATCCCAGGACTCTCCAGGGAAGCTGCAGATGTCCAGAGGGATGAGCTAGGGACCCCCAGAGGGTCCTTCTCTAATTCACGACCAGAATCATCGGCTGAGAAACCAGACGCCCTCGCTGCGTCCTCCGGAGGGTTCCCCTTGGGGAGTGTTCGGCCCGTCCTGCCTCTCGGGCCCTGCCCTCGGCGCCCTGAGGTCACACGTGCTCTCACCTGCTACTCCTCCAGAACCCATGACCTCCCCCACCGCCCCCATGCTGACACACACACAAGGCTTGGGGACGCCGCCCCGGGTCCTCAGGCAGCCCTGCGGGGGGCCCTCCCGACTACAGCGGCCGGTATGTCTTGCTCCTGTTTCCGTCACTGAACAGGCACAGTGTGTGATAAACAAGTGAGAAGCCCAGATAACCCAGTCTCCCAGCTGCTGGGCCCACTCACACCGTGGTTGAAAGAGACATGCATTTGACTCCATTTTTGACAAATATAAGAGTAAAACCCCTCCACTTCCGGCACAGAAAACAACCCTGATCCTGCCGTCCCACCCACTGGCCACCGGGCCTCTGCCAGGCCTGGCTGGGGCCCTGCCTGCCCCTCCATCCGTCTGCCCCCAGCCCCGCCTCGCCCCTGCCCCTCGCCCCTTGGGTACTGCATCCTGCCAGGGGAGGGGGCTCCCTCTGCTGGCTCCTCAGCCTTCTCAGGTCTGCAGGGGAAGGGCAGGGGTGCGGTCCACCTGAGATTTCTGGCCTCTTCACCCACATGACTGGGTTTCCCGGGCAGCGTCACCAACCAGTGTCCCCAGCACCCGCCACAGGCATGCAGGGCACCTCACTGAACAGCCCACGCCCGCGGCCAGCAGTGGGCGGGGGACCTGGACTCAGACTCGTTGGGTGAGGATGTCGTGCCTTCAGGGGACGACAGGGTGGAAACACCATCTCCAGGCTTGGCAGCCACAGCGCCTCCAGCAGGTGATCCAGGGCAAGGGCCTCAGTCTCGTCCCCTGCCAGGTTTGTGACACCAACCAGATGAACTTCCGCCGTTTCTGCCACTGCAGATGCTATGGACTCACTCTCGGAGGTACTGAGCTGTGTTCCTCCAGATTCATGTGGTCGAGTCCTAACCCCCGAACCCGTGGGCAACCTGATTTGGAAATGTGATTAGTTGGGATGAGTTCACCCTGGGGCAAGCTGGCCCCTGAACCCATATGGCTAGGGTCCTGATCAGTTCAGTTCAGTTGCTCAGCCGTGTCCGACTCTTTGCGACTCCATGGACTGCAGCACACCAGACCTCCCTGTTCATTGCCAACTCCCAGAGCTTGCTCAAACTCATGTCCATTGAGTCGGTGATGCCATCCAACCATCTCATCCTGTCATCCCCTTCTCCTTCTGGCCTTCAATCTTTCCCAGCATCAGGGTCTTTTCCAATGAGTCAGTTCTTTGCATCAGGTGGCCAAAATATTGAAGTTTCAGCTTTAGCATCAGTCCTTCCAATGAATATTCAAGGACTGATCTCCTTTAGGATGGACTGGCTGGATCTCCTTGCAGTCCAAGGGACTCTCAAGAGTCTTCTCCAACACCCCAGTTCAAAAGCATCAATTCTTTGATGCTCAGCTTTCTTTATAGTCCAGCTCTCACATCCATACATGACTACTGGAAAAACCATAGCTTTGATTAGATAGACCTTTGTTGGTAATGTCTCTGCTTTTTAATATGCTGTCTAGGTTGGTAATACCTTAAGAGTGAAAATTTGGACAGAGGGGACCCCTCTACAGTTCAAGGACAATGGACAGAGATCTGGGCTGACTTGAAGGCGATGGGGTCAAACCACAGATTGGCGATAGGACCCAGGGCTCAGGTGAGATCTTCTGATGTTGACAAACTCACCAAGTGGCCAGGGGAATTTGTGTGTGTGTGTGGGGGGTCAAGAATAAGGCTCAAGGCAATCAGAAGGGGAAAGAAGTCACATCCTTCTAATTGAGCTGCCTGTGTAGAGAAAAATTAATCTACACAACATAATTTTCACTTTATAGGCCAAATATTTAAGGCAATTAAATTTAGTAGCTGACCTGGGTCAAGTTGGGTGAGTAATAATTCCGACTATGATTTCCTCTTTATGTGAGTCTGCACATCCTATGACATTAATATGAAGTGATCTTGCAGGATGGTCCATAACTCCTGGAAATCTTTACAATAATTCACTTTACAGATTATCGGGAGGGTAGTCTCTGGCCCTGGATGGGCTGCTTTCCAGGCTGCTGTAGGCTCCACTAGGCTGATCTAATTTGATAATTATTTATCCACCTAATGAGATCAATCCATCTTTCTCTCTCATCAGGTATGCAAACTAAATAACAGAACAATATTCTGGGTTAGAGAACTATGATTTTTGTGACGTTAAATTCTAAGACAAAAGTAAATTTAGAAAATTCTTTCCTTCCTTCAGAACAAAGGAAGAACAAATACATTTCCGCTTCCCTCAGTTTGGTCGTGGTCACCCACCAATGCCGTGATGTATGAAGGAGGAGAGGGACCCCAAAACAAGACTCTTCGATCACTGCGAGAGGGGAGACTGAACTACTTGTTCCATGTGTTTCAGTGGATGAGTGAGCTAACGTTTTCATTTCTAGTTCCTGACTCTGGGGAGGTTCGGCAGGTGAGAGGGAGTTGCCCTGGGCACTGCCCAGAGTGGAGTGGTGTGCCTGCTACCTAGGGGGCAGGTGCTTTGCACACCTGCTCACATGTGCATCCACAACAGAACAAGCATCCGGAGTTTGTTCTGCCACTCACAAATGACGAGGCAGAGACTGGGTGGATGTTCATAACAAAACCTTGGTACTGAAATCAAAGTTTCAATCATCAGCAGAGCTACAGGTTGTGTGATGACTTCTCAGGGTGACAGACCAGAGAGGGCCCTCTGCTCCAGAGCTGGTTCTCTATTGTTCTGCTTCTGGTGTGAACTCAGGACCCAGCCGGGCGCTTCATGCTTCATTGTCTGGTGCTGCCGGCCCTTCCAGAGACAGCCCAACAGTCCCTTGCCCACTCTGCCTCTTTGCAGTGATCTCAGGAGACAGTTTAATAAGAGCTGTTAAAACGTACTGCACAGGACGATGTTTTTGTCTGCCAGTAACTGAGCCTCTGACAACACCATCTGTCCAAATGGCAGGGAAAGAAAGATGCCCTCCCCACCCTCCAGGTCTGTGCACTCCGATCATCTCTGCTTTTCACACGTTCCCTTGTCAAACACACTGCGTGTTTCCTATGTGTCAGGTGCCACACTGGCTCTGGAGGTCTTCCTCACAACCCTGTGAAGAAGCTCTGCTACGACCCTTGCTTCACAGGTCGGGAAACTAGGCATGGAGACGGGCCACCCTCTGCTCAAGGTTGCACAGCACGAAGTGGGACAGGGTCCTGGCATCCCAGCCCCCACCTGGTGCTGCCATGCAGGGCTCCTCCTGAGCTCCTCCTGAGCTCCGCTCCCCCCGGTTCACATCTGCGCATCCTCCTCATTTCAACAACCCTCCCCTGGGCAGCCCCGGGAGGCTCAGGGGGCAGGGGGCTTACCCAGCCGGTTGCAGGGGTTCCGTTTGAAGAGCGCTCTCAGCAGACTCTGGGCCTCCACGCTGAGGAACTGTGGCATGCCTAGTTTGGCTCTGAAAAGCACAGTCATATTTTAGGGGAAGAAGGATGAGCCCAAGGGAGACCACAGTTTGCTCCAGTGCTCTGGGTTTCTGCAGTCAGCATCCACAGAGAAATCCAATCAAACCAATGGGACTGGAGCAGCGATGCACAGCAGCTGTTTAATAATTCATTAAAAAACAATAAAGCCCCTAAAAATAAACAGCAATGCTCCTGGGAACATAAGTAACATTTAAAATGGAAATTAACTATGCTTTCCGAGGCAACAACGTCAAAGGCTTTGGAGAGACCAGGGGCATTGCTGGTATTTTGGGACTCTCTCTTGGTTTGATGAGGCAGCTGGGTTCTCCCATCCGCCTCCAGCTTAGTCTGTGGTCACATCTGGGAAAGGAGGGCCTCGCAGGCCCCTGGGGTGCTGGACACCCCCTACCTCCCTTCAGGAACCACGTGACCACAGTCTGGCTCTGCCCCTTCAGAAACGCTGTCTCTCCCAAGGGATTGACTGCAAGTTCACACCTGGGATTTGCTGGGAGGAAATTATTCTAGCTCCACAAAAAGGTCTTGTGCCCCTTAGAGCGAAAAGGAGCAAATCAATAGAAACAGCAGATTGTAGCTACGCATGTCATCACAGTATAAGGTCAGGAAAACACTATTTATGGGATGTCTCCTTCTGTTTATAAAGTGACGCGATCTACAAAAGTGCAAGGTTTGTAGGTGCCTCTCGGTTTTATAAAAGTTGCGTGTCCACCTGCAAGCAGAGTTTGAGAGCTGGTTGGGAGGCCAAGCAGCTTCACAGCTTCTCCTGCAGGTGTGGTGAGCGCCCCCTCCGCCTCCGAGCAGGGAGAGCTTCTGGGGTGGCTTGGAATCCACCTGTCCGGGGGCCACTTCCCCGCTTTCGCCTGCCCTCCACCTGCTTCTCTCTCTCCCATGGTTTGCCATCTGACATCTGGCTCAGATGAAGACTGTTCACATTTAAGGTGTTACAGCAAGGGACTCCCCTGCCAGTCCAGCGGTTAGGACCCGGCACTTCCACTGCAGGCAGCATGGGTTTGATGCCTGGTCGGGGAACTAAGATCGCAGGAGCCATGCAGTGCAGCCAATAAATGAAATGACGCTTTAAAAAAGGATATTGCAGAAAGACTGGCTCTGCGTTTACATGTCTTTCTAGGGTTCTAAGAGCGAAACCTATTTTCGTGGTGCAAGATCCTGCATGAACATTAAGGAGAAAATCATGTTCACGCTCAGTCACATGCTTCCCAGATGACACTAGTGATAAAGAACCCACCTGCCAATGCAGACGACGTAAGAGGCATGGGTTTGATCTCTGGGTTGGCAAGATCCCCTGGAAGAGGAAACGGCAACCCACTCCAGTATTCCTGCCTCAGAAATCCCATGGACAGAGGAGCCTGGCGGGACATGGTCCATGGGGTCACAAAGAGTTGGACACAACTGAAGTGACTGAGCATGCGAGCACTCAGTCACAAGGGACACACGACTCCTGCCCACGTCAGGCAGGAGAGCTCAGGCCCTGGCAGGAGCAGGCAACCGGCAGAGCAGGGAGGCTCTCTCGGGAGCCCTGTGCCCTCTGCCCCTGAGTCTGCATCTCTGAAGGTCACCAGTCATCATGTCTAAAGACCCTGCCGCCGGGCAACTTTGATGAGTCTCATGGATGGGAAGCAGAATCTTCGATAGAAGATTTCATCCAAATCACACCCCACTCGCTTTACCCACTGACAGGGGGATGCCAAGGTCGCTCACTGCCATCATTGCCTACTGGACACTCCTGGTCTCGAAGACGGGCGCTCTTGCTATCAGCAGGGCTATCAGCAAGCGCTGGGGCGGACCCCAAGGCGGGAGTTTGACTCACTTGAGGATGAGGGCCATGGTCTCCTTCCTGTCCTTCCCCTGGAATGGCAGCGAGCCCGTGAGCATCTCGAACTGCAGAGCAACACAGAAGGGGAGCAAGTGTTCAGACCAGCCCCCCTGCCCAGTGGCGAGACCCAGACGGGCAGAGCACGCCCGCGTTCACCTGGCCACTCAGAATCCTGGTCAATTACGTGCAGGCGCCGGCCCACGTGCTTGCTTAGAACAGAACTGCACGGTGGGCCTCGGTGTGCGAGATGGACACTGTCACCAAGTTGGCTCCGTGGCGGGGAGTGGGGATCAGTGCCGGGACGGGGACCTGCAGGGGCGGTGGGACATGGCCACCCACCTTCCACGGGGGCGACCGAGGACCCGTCCTTCCCTGGTGGGTGCAGTGGATTTGCTCGGCGAGGAGGGGGCAGGGTAGGGGAGGGGAGGGAGAGCTTTCAGTCCAGATCGAATGCGAGGATCCCTGTGGACTCTGCGAGCCATGCAGACTTGTCACGGGACGACCCTCCTCCTTCACCCTGCTGTGATCCCCCGGCCCAGCGGTCACGAGACACTCAATGTGGAACGGACGGACCTCTAAGTGGGTAATTCAGCAAGGAGTGTCCGGCACCCAAGAGCAGGGTGGCCGGACAGTCCTGGAGTGAGGACCGCGGCAGACAGCACGGGCGAGGGGCCAGCCTCCCTTGGCCACTGTCTCCAGAGGCCGAGGCCATTTCCCGGGGAGCCCAGGCCTACTCTGCTCTCACTGCCTGCAGACCCTGGGGCCCAGACCGCCCTGGGCTGGGGACCTGTGAGGGTCACGCCCTGTGCCCGGGAGACACTCGCAGAGACAGGTGTTCATGACACAAGATGAGACGCCTGTGTCCGTGAGCCCAGACGAGGCAAAGCGCCCAGAGGAGCCCGAGCCGAGCGCTCTCCCCGCCCCTCCTCTCCTCGGTCTCTCCTCATGTCTCTTCCCTCTCGGTTGTTTTTCATCATCTTCCTTTTTGTATCTTCACTGTTCCTTTTTTCCTTTCAGTCTCTCCTTTTATTTAACATGCAATGATCTTGACCAGAAAGCAGCAGCATGCAAGGCATATTTTACCTTCATGGGGTAGAGTTTATGTCTGTTGTCTCAATACACAGAGAGACAGATGGCCAGACGGCACGTCCCCGCTACCCAGAAACCTCACAGTGCTCACTCCAGGGGGCTCTGCCATGTGCGGCTTTGTGTGCAGCTCAGGCCGGCCCCCTGCTCTGCCGCTGACACAGCATGTACACAGAGGCACACATGGTGTGCTGTGACCTCAGGGCTTCGGGCACGGGCTCCGGGGGAACTGCTGCGTGGTCTCTGGTGAGCCCAGCGCACACCCTAAGGGCTTCGAGAGTGTGGGGATGGGGTCCAGGGACAGGAGGAAGCTGGGGGCCCTCAGGGAGCCCACCCTGCCTTGTGCTTCTCGGAGGTGGCTGAGGGCGACCAGGGGAATAGGAGGGATGGGGAATGGAGGCTGAAGAACTGGAACTGCTCCTGAAGATGCAGAGCTGTAACCTGGGGCCGGGAAGCCCGTGTGAGGAAGGTGATACCAAAGTTCTGGTACAATCTGCAGTGAGGGTGCTGACGCCCCGCGCCCACCCCAACCATCCAGACAGGCTGACGGGGAAGCACCCATGTGGACGGGAGCAGCGCCATGGAGGCGGTGACCTGCAGGGGAGCAGCTAACCTGACGGTCTCACTAAGGTGTCTGAAGAGAGACAGCTGGTCGGAAGGGACAGCTCGACGTCCCATCTCAGGGGCCTCCACCGTGAAGACGGATTGCGTCTCCGCTGAGGCCACTTGAGGTCTAAATAACCAAGAACTCAGCGAGCATCGCCAGCGCCCGCAGCCAGCACTCAGGGGGCCCCCGTGAGGTCACGCAGATAAACCTGGCCTGGATTAGCCTGCGTCATTTGCTGTGACTGTTTTGCGAGCAGTCTTGTCATCACGGTTTGACTTCCTTGTGAGTGGCTAGAGGGGAGAGACCACACTGACCCTGGAGGTGGGGGCGCTGCCCAGCACAGCGGACAGTCTCTTCTGGACACCCGTGCGCTGGCGTCCAGGCTGAGGCCAGTGAGGAACCACCCCTGCCCCCAGAGCTGGTTCGACGTGTCTGCCCTGCAGACAGAGGTCAGGGGTCTGTGCTGACAAGTCCAATCAGCCAGCACTTCTGAGTCTGCAGGCCGAGGGCCGGAACCCAGAGACCAGGTGTGGTTCCTGGGTACCAGCCGGAAGGCACACGGGGGACACCCCGCAGGGCGGAGGCCAGAGGTCCCATGGCTGGGGTGTGAGGCGCGCGAGAACTGCTGTCATGCGGTCACCTCGCTCATTAGACGCACGAGGAGGAGGGGGCTGGACAACCCCGAGAGGCCACGATGCTTCTCCCATCCGGTGTCAGAGCCAAGAGCCTCAGAGGTCTGGTTCCTGCTGAGGGCGCGCCAGCATGGGGGGCCGCCAGCACAGGGCCCTGCGGGGGGCTGGACGGGGGCAGGGGACAAGGAAGGCTGAGGACGGGGGACAGAGTGGGCCAGCACCACTTCTGTCGTGACTACGGGACATCCTGTCTAGACGGTGCTTGCTGTATGCTCTGTGAACACACGATCCCAAGAAAACCCACGTTTCTAGACGTAGACGCAAAAACGCTCCACTTGTGTATCTTGGTTCAGGGTGATTTTTATGACTAAGTGGGGGGATTCTGCGATTGAAATAAGAAAAATATCTTTAATCTGGAAATGGCTGCCTCCATTAAAATCATGTGAAGAGCGTTAAGTACAAAGAAGGTCTGACTCTTCACACATCTGTATCCTTAGCTGAATCCCAGCTCTGTTTCCCGATGCTGGGAGCCTGGGGAGGATGGAGGGGAGGCTGCCAGGAAACGCCTGGCTCAGGGATGGATGAGTCACACAATGGGCATTGTTTTCCTGGGTCGTTCCCGGATCTCTGAGCTCCAGGGGTGGGCAGGCGCACAGGGCTCAGCGACCCGGGCGCCTGTAGACTGTGGGCGTCATACCACAAGCACACCACACCACGACCACGTCACACCACGAGCTCGCCGTACCATGAGCACGCCGAAGGACCACCAGTCTGCGCTCTGCGTGTGGCCCCGCCGGTTCACCACCTCGGGCGCCATGTACTCGATCGTCCCGCAGAAGGAGTAGGCCCTCTTGTCGTGGTCGATGGCCTCTTTACTCAGCCCGAAGTCTACAGGGACACACAGCACACGGTGCTCAGTCTCTGGGCGGTGCTCAGACTCCTGGCTGCTCGGCCAGCCCTCCCCCCGCCGCCTTCCTGGGGCCCTGCTGCCCGCAGAGGCTGAGCCAGACCCCGCGCCTCCCTGTGAGATTCTGTAGGGATGAACATGTTCAGAGGTGCTTGCAAGCGTACCCAGAGCCTGTGTTCTGATGCCTGACACCACTTCCCCAGAGGCCATTTTTGGCAGGACACCCTGCATGTCAGTGGCCCAGGGGAGAGGCTCTGGGGGTGCTCTGATGGACAGGCAGGGAGAGGACCCCTGTTCCAAGGAAAGGATCCAGAAAGGGGTCACTGGCAGAAGGGTGCTCAGGAAGGCGGCCCCCAGTGGTGAGGCACGAAGAGGAGGACAGACAAGTCTGACAGGGCTTCAGAGCACCTGCCGTGGGTCACCGTCCCCAGATCTCATCCTCAAAACCTGCCAAGGGCACTGTCCTGCCACGATTGTGTTACTGCACCCCGAGGGTGGGGGACACAGTGAGCACGCCGGTCCTGAGACTACAGACCCCTCCGGTCCATCATCTGTGAACTTCGGTTTCATGACTTCCTCCTGGGCCGAGTGAGGACCAAGAGAGCCCACAGCTAAGACAGCCTCCCCACCACCCATGGGGGTCTGACAGGGCCAAAGTGACTTGATCTGCACAGCAGAGTCTCGGGGGCTTGTGTGTCATTTGTGCCAAAATGACAAATCACGACAAATGACTAACTTGGAGTTGCTAATAAATAACAGAGATGGCAATGACTGCATCAGAGGGAGCCCAGATCCTCTGATCGAGCCCCCCAAATTGGGAGCTGTCCAATACGCTGCTGGGGAAGAGCAGAGAAACAGCTCCAGAAAGAACGAAGTGTCTAGGTCGGAGTGGAAATGATGCCCAGTTGTGGGTATGTCTGGTGGTGAAAGTAAAGTCCGAGGCTATAAAGGACAGTATTGAATAGGACACTGGAACATTAGGTCCATGAATCAAGGTAAACTGTATGTGGTCAAGCAGGAGATGGTGAGTGTGGACATCAACATCCTAGGAATCAGTGAGCTAAGATGGACAGGAATGGGTGAGTTTAACTCAGATGACCATTATATCCACTACTGTGGGCAAGAATCCCTTAGAAGAAATGGAGTAGCCCGCTTAGTCAACAAAAGGATCCGAAATGCAGTTCTAGGGTGCAGTCTCGAAAATGACAGAATGATCTCCGTAAGTTTCCAAGGCAAACCATTCAACATCACAGTAATCCAAGCCTATGCCCCAACCACTGATGCCAAAGAAGCTGAATCTCAATGGTTCTGTGAAGACCGACAAGACCTTGAAGAACTAACACCAACAGAAAACCCTATGATATGACACATACATTTAATGTGGCCACTCATGCTTATTCCAGCTACCTCTGTACACGTGTGTACACGTGGGGTTTATATAACTCACATGCAGTTCCTCACTCAGCAGAGAAAACCACACAGGTGTTAGCAGAAACTTAAATCTCCATGAAACTCCTGGCTGGCACTTCTGAACTGTTTTAGCTGAAGTCATGTTTAGGTTCTCAGCTTTTAAGCGTTAATCTCTTCTGCTGCCCTCCACGTGGGCAGCACAGAGGCGCCAAGAGGTCAGAGTGGACTCAGTAGCAGGTCACAGCAGTGGACACTGCGGGCACCCTCCAACCCGTGCTCCCCCTGCCTCCAGGGTGCCTCCTGAAGGGTCTGTCATATTAGTGCCATGTTCTCATGCATAATTCATGAGAAGCTGAAAAAGTCTAACTGTTTGACATTAAAGAGAAGTTATTGCCAGCTACTCTGTGCTGTGTGCTGGGACGGGGGGCCATCAGGAGTGGGGTGAACCAGGCCAGAGGAGAGAAGAGGCAGCAGGCAGCCCAGAGCACCTGGGGCCCCGGGGCAGACATGAGGAGGCTCTGATGACCACTGGGGTGGAGCGGTGCCCCCCAGCAGGGACAGCCGCCACTGGAGGTGACGGGGGAGCATTGGTGAGGGCCCGGCTGGCAGACACAGGGAGTGGTGTGAGTGGAGATCAGGCTAGGACCCGGTCAGTTGGGGGTCCGCAGAGCAGCCCCCACAGACATCCACGCCCCAACCCCGGAAGCGTGGACGGGTCACCTGGCTGGGCCCTCCCTGCAGCAGTGACCCCGCGTGTGTCCTGAGATGGGAGGCCACCCGGGGCTCCGGGGTGAAGCTCGAGGCCCTCCTCTGGACACGGGGCACAGCCGGAGTCAGAGAGAGGGGGAGCTGCCTGCTGGCTCCAAAGGAGGGGATGGGCGATGTGCCAAGGGAAGCGGCCAGCCAGAGAGGTGATCAGACCGTCCTCCCGGAGCCTCCACAAGGGAGTACAGCCCTTCTGACCTCAGCCCAGTGGGACGGGTTTGGGCTCCTGGCCGCCAGAGCTGTAAGATGATGTGCTGGTGCTGTTGTAAGGCTGGTAATGTGACAGTGAGAGGAAACCAGTACCACGGGGGGCAGGGAACGAGGCGGGTACTCGGTCCCACCGGACTGAGTGGGGGCCGGAGGGGTCTGAGGTTTCAACGGGGCGACACCCCTGCAGACATGCTGAGATGAGATTCTTGAGCAAAATATCCAGTGACGCTGAGCATCAGCAGGGAAGGTGCTAGAAGGGTCTTCAGTGAGAAGGAAGGAGGGCCAGCTAGGAGCTGTGACTTCCCTAGGAAGACACACATGCAAGGAAGGAGCCGTGGCCACGGGGACGTGTGTGCACGTGCTGGTGATGGAGGGCCTGGGCTCTGGGCCGGTGCCCCATGTACCAGGCTGGGATAAAGCCGACGGTGGGGGCTGGGGGAGACTTACACACCTGTGATCTTAATATGCCCCTCTTCATCCAGGAGGATGCTGGAAGAAAGGGGAGGAAAACAGACGCTTTAACAGGCGAGAGGCACGGACCCCAGGGGACCCGCCCAGGCCCGGGGTTGGGTGTGAGGTGGTGCCTGCAGGCCTCCCAGCTGCTGCTTCTCTGGTCAGCAGCTTCTGCTGGGTCAGGTGCCCACACAGACCCTTGGTATACGGGGGCAGGGGCAACCCTGGGTCCTTGTGCCTGTTTACCAGGCTCGTGGGGGACGGCAGGTCTGAGACCTTCTCCAGCTCGGGGGGACAGTTTGCCCCCCGCCCCAGGACTATCTGCCCTGTGAGAACAGGATGAGATGGGCCAGGAGTGCTTGGGCTGTGTAGACACAGAGCCCCTCGGGGATCTCCTGTCCCTAGGCGGGCACTCGCCGGCCGGAGCCCGCTCCCTCTCCCAGGATCTTCCTGGGAGCCCGTCCCAGACCCTGAGCTCCAGGGAAGCGCGTGAGACCACAGGCTGGTCCCCTGGCCCTGGCCCTCGTTGCGGGCGTGGGCTACCCGGGAGCCTCGTCCTGCCACCCCTGGCTCTCTGCCGTGGGGCCAGGCTCGCTCCCGCGGGGGGATGGAGGTGCTGGAGGCAGGCCAGCACCCTGCGAGGCCCTGCTCCAGGCTGCAGCCCACGGCTCCCCAGGTGCTTCTGCTCGCCCTGCCTTGCTCTTCGCTGTAACTAAACCCTGCTTCCCCAGCTCCTGGGAGGTGCCAGCCCAGCTCCAAAGAGACCGGAATGTGGACTGTGAGGACTAACATGTGGAACCTTAAAGACATTTGGGAAAGGGAGGACGGTGGGACACAGGTTAGCAAATGGGCGGTCACCAGGAGGACCCGAGGCTGAGGGCAGTGTCGGTCACAACAGGACGAATGCTGTGTGACCCCGCTCGTGTGGGGACCCAGAGCGGTCAGGTCCACAGAGACGGAGAGCGGGGGTGGGGGGGTGCTGGCGGCTGGGGGCTGGGAGGCAGTGGCTCCGCAGGGGCAGAGTGCCAGCTTTGCAGGAGGAAGAGTGTGGGGATGGGGGGAGGGGTGTGCTACAGGGTCAGCGCTCTTGACTCGACTCGCCTGTGCCTCTGAAGATGGTCAAGATGGCCCATTTCACGTTACAGTCACCTCACCACAAGCAAAAAACCAGCCATGGGATTAAAAGTAATACCCGCTCTTTTATGGAAAAATTCACAGCATGTAATTGAGATGACAATTTACAATGAAAAGAGCAGATGCCCTCATCTTTGCTTCTCAGTCACACTTCACCTTTGCCCCAGAAGTGAGCGACTTTCAAGATTGACTCCCTACTAATTTCCGTTGACAACAGAGTCCTTGCTCTTCAGCCTGCAATGACGTGTTACCACCTTTAACCGTCTGGGTCTCTCTGACCCTTAACGAGAGGGGGCCTCAGGGCGCTGCCCTCCTGGGGGCCCAGGGCGCAGAGCAGGCGTGACAGTGGCCCGGCGCCCGCGGCCTGAAGGCGGCGTCTGCAGGGCGTGGGGGCACTCAGGAGAGGGCCTCTCACGGCTACTCACACAGTTATCATTTACACGTTCAGCCCGAGAGGCTCTGCCCAGCGGGCCGTCAGGCTGATGCCGGGCGTGGGTCTCAGGCAAACGCACTTTGCATCAGAGATGCGCCCCGCGTTGCTGGTCTCGGGGCAAACCTGGGTGCTTCCGTCAGCGACGGCTGCGTCTCAGAGCAGTGTTTCTCTCAGATCACGGCAGGTGAAGGAGTAAGGGACGGAGAATAAGGCGGGGGATTCACTTCCTGTGCCCTCGGGGCCTGGGCTGCCTTGTGCCCCAAGCCTTGGGGTCCCGCCAGGCCCCACCTTATCCAGCGGTAGGTGTGGACCTCAGTCTACAGAGGGGCGGGAGGTGGGTTGGGGGGTGTTATCAAGCACTTCAGAGGGTTGAGAAATCACTAACTCTGCAGCAGGGACCACTGAACCTAAAACAGCATCCTCTAGACCCCACCTTTTCAAGTGGGTCCCTCCTAGACTGTGTCAGCTCTGCACAGAAAATAGCAGGAAAACGCCTGAAATAAGAACATTACTATTCGGGGGGACTTTAAAAATTTAGACTGGATTAGCAAAATAACCTAGAAACAACATTACAGATGATCGTTGCCAAAGATGTAGGAATCTATTTGGGATCTGGGCTGGGAATCTGGTCCACTGTCTTTTAGAAAATCTTGGAACAGCTCATCTGACTCGTCACCTAGAAAGAGGCCCACTGAGGCAGCTGAAGGGCTTCCAGAACCTGGAGGTGGAGGTGGGCTGGAGGCCAGCCTGGAGGAGGAGGTGTGTGGGGGACATGCCCACTGCAGGACGGGCCCCAGCTAAGAAGGGGGACAGCAGGTGTGGTTGGAGGAGTGGAGGGCCACCTCCTACCTGCCCAGCCTCTCCTGAACCACAGGGGTGCATCCCAGCCTGTCTCCTGGGCAGGGCGGGGGGTGGGGTGGGGTGGGGGAGAGGGTGTTCGGAGGGTCAGGGGAGGGGGCGGGGCCACCCCACACGTCTCAGCACCAGCCATGCCTGTGTCTGGCCCCTTTTGGGGGGTGGGTAGGTGGAATCGTTGCATGTGGGGCGGCCCTGGGACGTCCCCAGCCTCCGGCCTGACCTGTGCGCACAGCAGAACAGGGACAGAGTGGCGTTCTCTGGGGCAGCACGAGGGGGTGGGGGCCACTCACTTCTCCGGCTTCAGGTCTCTGTAGATGATGCCCAGGCCGTGCAGGTGGTCCAAGGCCAAGGCCAGCTCCGCCAGGTAGAACTTGACGTCCTCCTCTGTGAACATCACCTGCAGGAGACAGAGGGAGACTCAGCCCGCTTGGTCTGCCAGGTGTAGAGTGGGGCACCGTCCCCTGAGCCCCGAGCACTGACCACTGAGACCCAAGCACTGAGCCCTGAGTCCTGAGCACTGAGCCTTGAGCCCTAAGCACTGAGCACTGAGCACTGAGCCCTAAACCCCAAGCACTGAGCCCTGAGCACTGAGCCCCAAGCACTGAGCCCTGAGGCCTGAGCACTAGCCCTAACCCCCAAGCACTGAACCCTGAGCACTGAGCCCTGAGTCCTGAGCACTGAGCCCTGAGCACTGAGCCCCAAGCACTGAGCCCTGAGCACTGAGCATTGAGCCCTGAGCACTGAGCCCTGAGCCCTAAACCCCAAGCACTGAGCCCTGAGCCCCAAGCCCTGAGCCCCAAGCACTGAGCCCTGAACACTGAACCCTAAGCACTGAGCCCTGAACCCCGAGCACTGAATCCTGAGCATGGAGCCCCGATCCCTGAGCCCAGCTCCACTCTGCAGACTGTGGCCCCGACCAAGCTCTTCCGGTTCCCACAACAGAAGCATGAGTTCTCATTGCAGTTTCAGGACCAGTGAATCTGGGGGCTCTTCTCACAACGTGACTCAGCTTGTGGGGGGAACACTGGGCTGGGTTCTCTCCTCCAGCTACTCTTGCCCTGCAAACCACGTGGCTTGGGAGTGTGTTTCTGGGTTTATGTTTTAATACGAGTGCCTGGGATGTTCAGTTCAGTTGCTCAGTCATGTCCGACTCTTTGCAACCCCATGGACTGAAGCTCGCCAGGCCTCCCTGTCCATCACCGACTCCCGGAACTTACTCAAAGTCATGTCCATGGAGTCGGTGATCCCATCCAGCCATCTCATCCTCTGTCTTCCCTTTCTCTTCCTGCCCACAATATTTCCCAGCATCAGGGTCTTCTCCAACGAGTCAGTTCTTCGCATTAGGTGACCAAAGCACTGGAGCTTCAGCTTCAGCATCAGTCCCTCCAATGAATATTCAGGACTGATCTCCTTTAGGATGGATTGGTTGGACTTCCTTGCAGTCCAAGGGACTCTCAAGAGTCTTCTCCACCTGGGATGTACCATTTTATCATAATATAGCTAGCTAAACTATGCTGTGAAGGTTGACGTAGACAGGCCTGAAAGATTTCCTGAGACCACGTCTTGAATCTCATTTCTCCTCCTTCAGACCTCACATCTTCACGCCTCGGTTTACGGACGAGGAACCACTGTCTCTCCAAAGTGGACGAGTCTACCAACATGACCCACTCGTGTGGTGTCGGCAAGCGCCCCTCTCGGGGAGGCTGGTGGGAGAGGGGCACTGGCTCAGCTAAAGCGCCCTTGAGGCCACAGCGCCCAGCAGACTTCAAGGTCTTGCCTGCCATGGTCTCCCTGTCCATGGCGGCCGTGAGAACCAGCACGCAATTCTGTAGTCACCTCACCAGCAAGCCGGACGCTATCAGAAAGCATTCTCTACCTGCACCGTGAGAAGTCAGCATCACAGACCAGAAACCCGTGCCATGGCTGAACTCCCTCTGAGAACCAGCACCCCATCAGGAGGCTGCCCGGGACACTGGGGCCAGGATAGGGTCATCTGGGGAAATGAACGTGACGGCGTCAGGCTGGTGCTGGTGGAGCTAGTCCCCTTCACAAAGAGGGCACATCCCGGTGGGGTGGGGACATGCACCCCAAGACCTGAGGGAAGCATCAGGATCCTGCCAACCCTCGCCGCCCCTCCAGCCTCTGGAATCACTTGTTCTGTCTGCGCGCTCACTGGCACCTCCTTCCCTGGCTGGGTCTCTCTTCTCTAAACTGGCCAACACGCTCAGGGGGCTTCTCTGTCGTCAGATGCTGCTGGCTGTGGGGTTCCCCTGTGCCCGACCATCCCCACCTCTGGACACAGCCACACAGGCGATCCTGCAGTTCAGGCCCACAGGAGCCGTTTCCCCTTCTTGGCTGTTCCTAGGACTCAGCTCAGGACGGCCTGCAAGTTCAAATGACAGACTTTCTCTTAAGGAACGAAACACCCACCGGTGTGAGTTCTTGAAGGAGGCAGCGCTGAGACCGACACTCACAAGGAGGCTGTCCAGCGGACTCGGGGAAAATGACGGAAAGAAAATACTTTCTCACGTAGGGGTGGGGTTAGGGTAACATTCATTTCCTATGTGTCTGTGAACTCTGAGACCCTGTTGGGCCCACACTGGACAACTTCACTTCTGCTGTGAAATAAAGGGTCTCGCAGGAAGCTTCTGTGTTCCCACTGGAAGCCAGGATAGGGTTTTTCACTAAGTGTTGTTGCCTTCTTGGTCGAGAAGCCTGACAGCAGGCTGTGTCACCCTGGATGTGGCCTGGCTTTTTGTAGACAAGGGGGAAGGAGCAAACAGAGAGGCATCAGGCGAGAAACGCCAACCTCAACGATCCAGCCTCTTTGGAAACTGAGCTCAGCTGGGAGGCAGGTTAAGGGACCAGAGACCTGCTCCCAGAGGGCTTTTGGAGAACTTGGACCTGCTTCTTTCAGCCACGCTTTCAATCTATATCGCAAAGAGCCCGGTACATCAGTTGTGCTGTCATCTGGGGGTGCCTTGGGAGACGGAGGGACAGGGCAGCCTGAGGTCTCAGGGACCCCACCTGCTCCACCGTGATCAACTGCTCACTTTGGAGTGTCACGCAGAGTGGACGGCTCTCCTGCTGAGCCAGTGGGCAGTGAGGAAAGGGAGCGGGCAGCTGAACCCTCTGTCACAGCCCAATAGGAACCCCACGGCCGGGGGGAGGCTGCATCAGAGGGTCGCAGGCCTGCTGGTGCATCATGACCAATGCTGTCACCCTCTCCTCTGTGTGAGGGAAACTGCACGGAATCATCAGGACTAAAAGCCCAGAGTTACCCCTGCCTGCAGCAGGAGCCTGGGTTTTCCATCCCATGAAGCAGGGGCCAGAGAGCTTCCACGCTGAGCCGCGAGACATTCTGGGAAATTCCCAAGTCAGGTACTGGGGGCAAGGACAAGCGCTGGGGCTGGGATGTGCCTGGGGGTCAGGCAGGTCACACGTGTGCAGCCCTAACTGGACGCTCCGGATGCCCCTCCCAGGAGGTGTGGTCCTCGTGTCAACAGCATCTTCACATGGTGGGAACCGAGATGCTATGAAATAGTCTTCCCCACGTGACATAAACCAAGTTTCCATCTTCTCTGCACAAGGACAGTTCGAGAGCTCTCTTTTCTGAAGATCCTTCCGTGGTGGCTCAGACGGTAAGGAATCTGCCTACAGACCTGGGTTTGATCCCTGGGTCGGGAAGATCCCCTGGAGAAGGGCATGGCCACCCACTCCAGGATTCTGACCTGGAGACTCCCACGGACAGAGGAGCCTGGCGGGCTACAGTCCACAGAGTCACAGAGAGTTGGACACGACTGAGCGACGAACACTCTCTTCAAGGACAACAGATTTCTTCTCCATGTGACTTGCAAGTCTTCTTTAAAACAAGTAACACACCTACACACATCACAGCCCCTGACCACACGCGCACGCGTGCGCTGCACACTCACACAGACACGCCACCCAGCACAGCACGCATGCATACACACACTCACACACACACAGCCCCCTCCTCCCACCCCTGTGTCCCCCAGATTCTAGGCAGTGACCCCAGCCCCCGCCCCCCGCCGTGTACCTCTTTGGAGAGCCGGGTGAAGAGGTCCCCTCCGCGTAGGAAGTCCAGAATCAGGTAGAGTTTTCCCTCCGTCTGGAAGGCTGCAGATGGAGAGAGGAGAGACCGTTTTGGTGTCGCGGTGCCTGGGGTGGCCGTCATTCCCTTGGGCCCCACTCTGAGCACTAGGAGCCCGTCTCTCTTTGGCTCAGACAGTACCGTGTAGTCTTAACACCGCGTCATTTCAGATGCAGGCCTGGGGCGGGGTGAAGACAGCGTGGGGGCAGCGATCGGGGAATGGGCCCACGGCAAAGAACTCTGCTCGCACTTCTCATTAACAGTCTGGAGATTATTTCTCGTCCTTTCCTACCCCCTCCCTCCCTTTCCTTTCTTAATCACTAAGGGGACTGAAAGACACTCAGGGAAAAGTATCGGTAGGTGCCCATGCTCTCATCACCTCTGTGAGCGCTGGGCGGGACCGACTGGGTCTCGTAGGAAGGCCGGCTTTGCTGTGAGCTGCCTGGGGAGGGGCAGGGTGCTGGACTGTCCGGACCACCCTGCCCTTCTATGGACCTGCTTCGGTACAGCTCAGGGTTCAGGGACGTCCACCACCCGTTCCTCCTTTGAGGGCCACACCGGTGATGGGACAGCCTGGCTACCGCACGTGGGGGCCACGGGGCTCGTGTCCTCCGTTTGCTCCCCGAGGGCCGCAGGTACGGGCGTGGGGTCCATGGTTCAGCCCCTGCCCACCACGAGCAAGGGCACGCCTCGGTCAGAGGGGGCTGCATGCGCGTGAGGCTCCAGAGAAAGTAATGACCGCGGCCACCGGATGGTCCGTCCAAAGTCCCGCTGGCCATCATGCGGTGTCTGTTACACACACAGGGAGCCTGGCTGGATGGGGCGCTGACAGCCCCACACGCTTGGAAACTTTCCGTTTACTGAATGTCAGTGCCGGAAGCTTATAATGTTGGCATTTCAAAAATGCAGGGCTTCCCTGTGGCTCAGCTGGTAAAGAATCTGCCTGCAATGCAGGAGACCTGGGTTCGATCCCTGGGTTGGGAAGATGCCCTGGAGAAGGGAAAAGCTACCCCCTCCAGTATTCTGGCCTGGAGCATTCCATGGACAGTATAGTCCATGGGGTCACAAAGAGCCGGACACGACTGAGCGACTTGCACTTCACTTAGAAACGTAAAGCCTCTGACTACACATCCTTTCGTCAGAGGTGTGGGGACTCCCGCGTGGATGAAAGTTCTGTCTGAGGGCTTGACAGGCAGGTGGAGGAGCTCAGTCACAGAGGACACGTGGAGGATGCCTTGAAAAACCTCCGTGAGAGCCCAGTTCTTCACTTCTTCAGAAAAAGAAGAAGAAGACCTGGAGACCGACTGAAACCACACCTGGGTTGGGCCCAGCACCGTGGCCAGCACAGCAGAGGCGGCCGGTGACGGGGCAGGGGCCGGGGCGGTCAGCCCCCAACCCCCGCCGGGGTCTGAGGGTACCTGCCCAGCCCCAGGGCCCGCTCACCCTGGGCAGCGGCAGGTTCGTGTCCACGCTGGCTTTTATTATTTCTGAAAGGACAGGCCGCGTGCTTCCCCAGCAAGGCTCTCTAAACCGTGTTCGCAGAAACAGCAGTTCTGGAGCAGAGCTGTGCCCTCCTCCTCTTGCGTGTTCATGCCTTCACTCCCGATCTGGGTAAAAGTCCCGGGCAATCTCATGCACCGCCTGCTCCAGAGCCTCTGTGCCCACAAGGCACAGGGTCCGTCCCTGTTCTGTGTGATGCTTCACCCACTTTAATCACCCAATTAGCGCCGTAAGCTTTAACGCTGTCTGCCATGAAACTGGAGTCACCATCTCGCTATTTGTAATTTGAAGATTTCACTTACAGCCTCTCTGAGAAGATACAATGGCAGAAAGCAAACAAAAGAGCCTCGGGGGGGCATCACGGATATGTGGCCTCAAAAGTCAGAATTATTCCATTTGAGTCTCAGCTTTCCCTTCTGAGAAATGGAAACAATAACCTCCCTGGAAAGAAGCTTAGAGGGCTCACACGTTTAACAGACTAGTTGTTACTTAAAAGGCAGGAGATGCTACCATTCCGGTTTAAAGAAACTACGGGGTCATACGCATTTTATTCGGAAACAACACAAAAATGTCACAGATTCACCCCAAGTTGGGACTTTTTTTTTTAAACACTGTCCATGATGATAATTTAATTAAAGATAACTCCTCACTCCCTCAGATTAGGTCTTGGAGATGAAAACAGGGCATCTTCCTGCCTCAGAGAAGAATCTGAGATTCAGGAACTGAGGAAGACAGCCTCCCTTCCCACCAGACACGGCTGGACGCTGAGGCCAGGAGGCCCTTTTACTCTGCTTCAGTTTCCCCTGATTCGGGGGAGGGTTGCTCTGGGTCCTCTCAAAAGTAGGTTATTTATCTATTTATTTTACTCCATAATGAAGGGACTCCCAGGTGGAACAGTGGTAAAGAACCCGCCTGCAGTGTAGGAGATGAGGGTTCAGTCCCTGGGTTGGGAAGATCCCCTGGAGAAGGAAACGGCAACCCAGCCAAGTATTCTTGCCTTCAGAATTCTATGGACAGAAGAGCCTGGTGGGCTACAGTCCATGGGGTCGCAGAGCCGGACATGAGTGAGCATACCCACACACATACCATAATGAAGCTTCACAATGAAAGGGTGGTTCACTTCTGCCAGGATGTCTCTCTCCATCTTTGACCTGACTCGGTCCCGAACTGCAAGACAGAAAAAAATGAACACTTTCAAAGGCAGGAGTCAGGTTCTAGAGAATGTGAAACACAAGACATTAGATATAGGCAATTTCCCACTTTTTTTTGGTCACAAACTTCTCAAACAGATACAAAAGTTGGAGGAGCAGGCTGAATGGCCACTCCCGAAGCCTCCACCTGGATTCAACAACTGCTCACATTCGGACACATTTTCTCTCGCCCTCTCTTTCCCACACATACACACGTTTTAGCCAAAAGTCTGATAATAAATCATAGACGCTGTGACATTCCACCCCAGGTGCATTTATAACACACGCAGCGTCTCCTAAGAACAGGACATCTCTTACATAACCCGAACACGACTGTCACCCCTAAGGAAACTAACCCGCATTCCATAATATCATCCAATACCCAATCCACATTTCAGTCCTGCCCTAGGTAATTCCCAGCTGTTATTTTCCAACATAGGGTTCGGTCAAGGTTCACACATCACATCTGATGGTTGTATTTCCTTATTCCTTTTGCTTCTAGAATAAAATGGTCCCACATCTTTTTTCCTTGTGCTTTCTGTGGCCTCTTTTGCTAAGTCCAGTTTTCTTGTAGATTGTCTCTGGTTGAGTCTGATTGTTGCTTTACTGGTTGCTCTAGCTCCTATATTTCTTATGAACCAAGGTTAGGTCTGGAGGCTTTTTAAGGTTGAGGCCAAACATTTTTGGCAAAAACACCTTCTGGGTGATGCTGCAGGTCTCAAGGTGCAGTGGATGGGGCAGGGCTGCTGTGTTACCCTTGCTCAGAGATGCTGAATCCCACTGGGTCAAGGTGGCAGGTCATTGGTCTCCCATTGTAAACATGCACAAGTCGCTTTGTAAGTAATCAGTAGCCTGAGGGATGACATTTTGGTACCGAATGACCTGTGGGTTCCCTTACAATTCATCTGTTAGCTCATATACGATCCTTGCTTGGGTCATTTAGGGTCACAAAATGGCCATTTGCTCATCTCTGATGGGACTAGAAATCAACAGGAAAATCTCTTCTCTCACTCTTTCTGAGGATAACTATGGGTTATGGATCTTAAAGAATGAGTCTGTTGTAACAAATTACAGCATCATTCTTTTCCATCGGGACACTGCCCAAAGTTGAGCCATCTGGGAACACAGACGGAATAAGTTTTGAGGCAAAAATAAATGAAAAACAAACAAAGTCACTGCTTGAGAGTAAGAACAATGCCAAGATTACCACGAGCAAACTGGTACACCCAGGGCAGTGCCCAGGTGACCTCCTAGGCCTCGCATGTGTGAAAGCAGAAACTCCCCTCAAGAATTCCTGAGTGTGACAAGTGTGATGAATATCACCCTCAGAATCAGGTATTTAAGTCATTCATTCTTTAGCCTTTTGACACATACTTAAACCTGGGTCTCCTGCACTGCAGGCAGATTCTTTACCATCTGAGCCACCAGGGAAGCCCTTTATTTAAGAAGTCCTTCCCAAAGGATGGCTATAATAGAAAAAAAACACAAAAAATGGAAAGTAACAAGCATGAGTGAGGAGGTGGAGAAGCTGGCAGGGAGGTAAAATGGTGCAGCCATTACGGAAAACCGCCTGGCAGCTTCTCACAAAGTGAAACACAGAAATACCATATGACCCAGCGAGCCCATTTCCCAAAATTCCAATAGACCTCGTACACCCACATTCACAGCACTGTTAGTCACAAGAGCAGAACAGGTGGAGGCCACCCAGTGTCTACTGATGGATGACTGAACAGACAAAAGGGGGCTGGGCCATGCTGTGGAATATCACTCAGCCCTGAAAGATAAACTGCTGACACACACTACCGCAGGGACAAACCTCAGAAATACCACGCTAAGCAAAGTAAGACAGACACAAAGGACAAACACCATATGAGTCTACTCACTCACGACTCCAGCTGCACCAGAGAGGGCACTCTGTGGCAGAATCCGTACGGCTCCACCAGGATGGACCCCCAGCCCAAGCGCATTCATCACCTGGTAGTTCTTTCTTGTTTATTTATTTTTATGAAAGTATGGTTGCCAAGAGGTGGGGGTGGGGTGGGGCGGGATGGACTGGGAGCTTGGGGTTACAAGATGCAAACAAACCACTACATCCAGGATGGATCCACAGCAAGGTCCTGCTGTAGAGCACAGGCAGCTGTGTTCAATATCCTGAGATAAACCATAATGGGAAGGGATACAAAAAAGAATGTGTGTGTGTCTAACTGACCCCAGCACGGCCGCTCAGGAGAACCAACAAAGAGGGGACATGCAGGACAGTCCCCAGCGAGACGGTACAAGGAGTCGCTCCATTTCCTGCCTGTCCCGGGTTACTGCTCCAGTGGCGCCACCAGGGGCAACACCAAAGACAGGGTTTTGGGAGAGGAAACAGACCCTGAGATCCCTTCCTTCAGTAAAAGACGCAGAGGAAGACAGCTGGAGACCCTGAGGGGGACGTAAGCGGTGAGGTCAGGGCGCCTCTCCAAACACTCTCCCAGGCTGAGAAGGAGACCCTGGATGAGACACGTGGAAGGAAAGGGGGTTGCATCAGTGATGGGGGTCCGGAACTGCCCCCTTCCCAACAGGGGCAGACAGGACGCCTCTCAGGGCAGCTGCTGGGTGGACCCATGGGCTCCTCGGGGGGAGCCTCGTCTGATGCACGCAGGCTCCTGGGCCGTGTCCTTGACTATGGGGAGCCGGGCAGACTGGGGAGGGACCATGGGAGATGGCTGTCCACCCCCAGGAAGTCTTCTTCTGGGAGAAGACCCCCCATCCCCCACCCATGACGCGATCCAGCAAAGCAAGCGGCCAAGGAAAGGGGATGCTGTGTTCCTATATCCTTCCTGCCATCTCTTTGCAAAGCTCACTCTATGACTCCGCTTAGGAAAATGAAACATTCTCTAAATAGAGTTGATGCTATTATCATTGAGCTCAGATCTCTCTGGAATGAGGAGCACTGCTTAGTCACACAGCTGATGATGGTGTTCATAATGGAAAACAAAGGTCATAATAAGCCTGGTGACAAAGTCAGAAAAAGACACCTTATATTCAGATTTCCAAGGGGTTGTCCAGTGATAGTGGAAAAATAAATATATATTTCCTTTCTACATTTTATACAATAAATCCCAGGTCTATTAAAGAGGTGTTTTAAAAAGCCATAAAAATGACAACAAAGATGAATTGAATACTTATCTGAAGTTTGGGTGGGGATTTTTTTTTTTAAATAAAAGCAGTGAAAGAAATAACACAGGAAAGAGTGAGAGACTCAGTTACAACACAAATTTCCCATCCAAAACATCATAAAAAATTAGCAGGCTAACAAAAATCTTAGAGATTATCTGAAACAAATGGCAAAAGGGCCAGGAGCCTGAATACATTATACTAAACAGAATACTCTTACTACGTTTAAAGAAACAGAGGAGAACCCAAGAGACCAGCCCCCACAGTGAACTTAACGCAGTGCCAATGAACACGCCCTTCTGGGGACCATGCTTTCACTAACAGGCTTCTGAGACTGGCCCCAGGGCATCAGCTGGCGAAACACAACACCCTGGGTCCAAGGCGTCAGGACCAGGGAAAGGCTGGGCGCACCCACGGCAGGACTGGGTCACTGCAGGCGGCCTACGCGGGATGACCGGGCTGGGCTGACACCATGCGGAAGGACAGCTGTGCCATGGAGTGCCCTTCAGATGTGACGCTGCGGGCGGGAGGCGGGTCCTCCGAGGGTGAGGGGCGACCTGGGTCTGCACGGGCCTCCTTTGCCCTGTGGGGCCTACAGCCCGTCTGCTCGGGGTGTCGGCAGTCACTCGGGTGAGCAGGGATGGACCGAAAAGCCTGGAATGGTGCCTCGGCCACCTGACGGGCAACTGCAGAGTAGTCCCCCCACTAAGAAAGAAACTGACACGACAGCAGGGGCTTCGTTTTTGATGCTGCCTCTGGAGGCTTAGAATTCCAAGAAATTTTCAGCCCTAAGACTGAGATGCAGAAGAAAAGAAAGGATCTCAGAGAGATGCTTCCTTCATCCTTCCACTGTTACTGGGTCTGCAGGTGACAGAAATGATGAAACACTCACACAGCCTGAGGTGAAAGGTCCCCAACCATCTCCTGATGGGTGGATCCAGACCAGCTCAGAGGCTGGAGCCAGGCCAGCACCTCTCTGAGGTATCTACTCTCTGGTATTCCACATGTGAGTCCAGAATCAAGCGGCGCTTGACACTGTAGATGTTAAAAATCCTCATATTCTAGACTATTTTGAGATTCACTCATAAATTGTAGGGGGCTTCCCCAGTGGCTCTAGTGGTAAAGAATCCGCCTGCCAATGCAGGAGATGTGGGTTCAGTCCCTGGGTCAGGAAGATCCCCTGGAGAAGGAAATGGCAACCCACTCCAGTATTCCGGCCTGTAGAATCCCATGGACAGAGGGGCCTGGCGGGCTACAGCCCAGGGGGTCACAGAGAGTCAGACACGACTGAGCACACACATATGCCATAAACAGTAGACACGGGATAAATGAGCATCTTTCATACTTCAAACCACCCCCGTGGAGGACTGGGATGTGGTTTCCATGGCTGCTTTTGTAACCGACCTCTGTTAATTACCCTGTTTTTACGCTGCATTATATATCCTGTTGCATCATATCATATGTCACATTGTATTCTATTGTACAGACATTGTATTTCAAAAGAAAAGGAAGGTTGAGATGAAAACAAGTGTAGTCTCTTCAGTCACGGGGAAGACGACAAACGGCCAGGTAGGAGGTGACCTTAGGTAGCCGGGGGGTGGGGGGAGGTGTGAACGTACAGCACCCCCGGGGAGCACCTGGCGCGTGAACCGTGTCTCCGTGGTCACAGGGAGGCCTGAGCCTTTGGACTGGAGCCGGACACCCGGCTGGTGATGACCTCGGCCTCTGCCCGGCTGAGTGACCCCACTGCCCACCTCCTGGCTCTGCCCTCAAAATCCTGCCGGTTCTGAAATTCTACCCTGAGGAGACCTCGAATGCAGAATAGAAGCCCATCTTCACACAGGATCTTTCCGCCTTCAAAGGTCAAGTTCATAGCACAGAGGGGTTTCCCAGGGGAAGCTATGCTGCTAAACATTTGGTGACCAAAGTTTTGTGCTGTTCATCACACCAGAGAAAAAAGAGAAAACCTGAAATGATGAAAATTAAAATGTCAGTCGCACTGACGGTCATATCAGGCACCACTCCTCAAGATGCCTTCCGTTTCTCTAGACGGATCTGGATGTGAAACCGAGGCTGCCGTAGTCACTGAGCTAACTTCTTTGCCAGAGACCCTGAGTGTCACGTCTTCAGTCCATTATGCTTTCATGTTTACAGGCATTAAAGATACAAGCAAATGAGAAAATTTATCTCCTACTTTTCATCTACAATGTAAGAGATACAGTTCTGGTAGAAAGGCACATATAAGGACATCCAGGCGTATAGCACCAAACCGAAGCACTGTACCTAAGGGCGGTGCTGGCTCGGTACGTTTGTCTTAGGTCACCCGTTGGGAAAATAGCTCCCCTGGACAGCAGACACCCCAGGGAAAGCTGGGTGAGGCTTCCTGATGGTGAGACGATGCCCTGTGGGTGGGGGGCAAGGCTGGTCCCAGGTGCCCCTCACCTGGGAGGGGATGAACGTGGAGCCCAGATCCCAGCACCTCTGAATCACGCAGTTCTGAGCGTGTGGCTTTGCTGCCTTGCGCCTCGATTTCCTCATCGTAAATGCAGCTAACACCACCGTTAAGGGCACTGAACACGTGTGTGCTTGGAATGTGCCCACTCCCACCCCCACCCCCCGGAGGAATGTGCAGCCATCCAAATGTGAACGAAATGACAGAGAGGAACTAGCATGAGAATAACATCTGTTCAGACTTGGGCACTGACCGAAGCCCCGTTTCAAGGCAGTGTTTTTAAAACAGAGCATCTTCGTGTAAGAGAAAATGGAACAGAACGGTGCTCGAAACACATTCTGACGCTTGGAACCGAGCAGGCTAACTCTGAACGTGAGGGGAGCGCTTCAGGATGTGATCAGCGTCAGCGGGGTCCATGTCCGGTACCTGCCGACGCTCGAGGGGTGGGATCAGGGCCCTCGTGACTAAAGGATAGAGGGGGGACAGCCCTGTGGTCTGACAGACACCCCGAGAGGCTCAGAAGGCGCCACTGGGACCCACCCTCTTCTCTCCTGGCCAGGCTGCTGCTGGAAGCCCCCCGCAGCCGCCGGGAAACACACATGAAGTGCCCAGAATGGTCCATCAGTTACTTGCTAAACAACGAGATTTTGCCAGGATATTTTTTCTTTTAGAATCAACAGGTCACAAGCCATTTCCTTCAAAGTAGGAAATGTGTATCTCTTCTGGGCTTAGAAAGTTGACTTATAGGGAAAACAGCTGAAAAATTAGGCGTGAGAACACAGGTGAAGGCAGAGTAGTGCATAGTAACAGCTCTCTCCGCGTTACAGAGAGATGTTTCAGTTCAGTTCAGCTCAGTTGCTCAGTTGCGCCCGACTCTTCGTGACCCCATGGACCGCGGCACACCAGGCCTCCCTGTCCATCGCCAACTCCTGGAGTTTACTCAAACTCATCAGTTCTCACTAAAATGAGAATTCTCCAGGAGGAGCCATCCTGGGTGGGTGTTTGTGGTCCCCAGCAGGTGCCTGGCATCCTTGGTAACTAACGTGACTGGTGGTGAACGGCACCACCACAGGCTCTTCACGGAGCTGGAGGAACCAGGACTGAACCCAAACGTGTCTAACCAGATGGTGATGAAGGCTCAACCCGCGTCTACCTGCCTGCACTCCATCAGACAAGCCTAGACAAGAAGAGTCCAGCACACCTCCAAAGCCAGTCTCCAAGGAGAAGAGGCCCCGAAATGAAGGGAGCGACTCTGAACCTTGGGCTGGCGCACTTCACGTGCGAGGACGAATGTCACCCTCCCATCAGCAACGTTGTAAGGGAGGTGCCGTCACTGCCGTCATCTCAGTTAAGTAGGAGCCAGCGGCGGTCAGGAGAGGTACTCAGGGTGACACAGCCAGACAGAACCCCAGAGTCCAGCGTTTGCACTCCCAGCCACTGCCAGGGGTCCCCTCGCTGACAGGGCACAGGGGATGCCTGTATCTCATGCCCAGACCACATCTGGACCTGACACGACCCCGGCACTCTGTAAGTGTCCCACAGGGCACTCCAGCCTGCGTCCGTGGCTGGGGATTACCTTTTAACGTGGGTGACAGGCCCCGCCGTCTGGTCACAAGATGGGGCATGGAGGTCCGTCCTGCCTCATTCTGGGCTCAGGCTTGGGAGCACGCGGTCTTTTAAACCAAATTCCCCTACAACGCAAGGCAGGGCGTCGCCCTCTGGGATGCGTTATTTAGAGCTGTCACCTGCGGGAAGTCAGTGCCGAGTCACGGACACAGACGCGTTGTCAATTAGAGACGCTGAGCACTTTGAAAGACTCCTTCAGCAGCTGGGGGGCGAGCAGCTCCATCCGCTCGGGGCGGGCTGCGGGGGCTGGGGGTGCGGACGGGCCCAGGAGGCTGGGGCGAATCTCCCGCAGGCTCGTCACCCTGTCAGCTGCTTCAGCAGTTGACATTTTCCTCAGAAATGGCGTGCTGCCTCATTACAGAAAGAGGGGGCAGGCGCCTGATACCTCCAAACTCATTTAAAGATGAAACAGAGCTGTCAGAGACCATTCTCTGCTTGTCAGGTTATTAGGAATTCAGAAGACAGCCACTCTCCAGCCTGCACACGGGTCAGTCCCCCGCGTGCCTGAGAAACAATCGGGAGGTTTACAGCCATTTCCACGAGTTTCCGCCCTCCTTCCGTCTTCCCCCTCTCAAAATAATTTCACTATTTAGGTGCATCTGATTCACTAACGAGCCTGGGAACTGGGGATGCACTGAGGGTGGAGAACGGCTTGAGAATATTTGAATCTCTCAGGCTAACGGATGCAGAGGTGTTGGAGCCAAAACAAATCTCAACAGCCCCCTTTTTCCACACGTGAGGGGAAAGAACGTTCTAGGAAGGTCAGAAGCCCCCTCAGTGGCTCAGAGGTCCTGGCCCGTTTAGGACGCGTACCTGGTCCTCCTTTGATGGGTCCAATCACCACCGCACACAACGGACTGTTTTGTAAAACGTCTCTATTTTCTCTTAGGAAAATAAGTTCTGATTACATTTCTGGGGAAAAAAGTTTGCTCTTTAGTGATGGATCATTATGAAAAGCCGAAATAGATGACATATAATTAATGCTTAGTTTGGAAGCTGGCTTTGAAAGGAGCACAAGAAAGTGGGAAGTTTTTCTGACTTTACAATTACATGACCCATTCTCACTATGTAAAAATGATTTCACATAGTCAAGCATATTGTTCTGGAATATTATGCGAAAAAAACACTTCATGTTATACAAAGTCAAACATGTTGTATGTTTGTTGAAAAGCTGGAGTACGGAATATAGAGATGAAAACAAAAGCTCCCAAGGCTGCTGCGGCTGTTTTTGTTTTGGCTCATTTCCTACAAGTGTGATAGATACTCAGTATTTGTAAACACACAGGCATCTACCTGTACTCATGGAGACACTCGTGCTTTTATTAATAACATCTCAATTGCTCTGTAACACAGTCTCATATCCTGCCTAATCTGTGTAACCTTGTATCAGGAGCACTTTCTCAAGGACACCAGATTGGATTATAAACAAATGTGGAGACAGGCGTACCCACAAGGCTGAAACCAGCGAGATGAGTGTGTGCACAGGAGCTGAGGAGTGAAGGCTGAGATCAACGCAGGGCTGAACAGGACAAGCAGGGCAGACACACAGGTCCCCCACACCTCTGGTTCTCTCCCACCTTTCCCTCTTCCTTGGGGGAAGGAGGAAGGATGTGATGGGAAGAAGGAACAGTTGTCACCTGAGGAGGGCGGGGAGCGATAGGTGCTGAGCACCTGCTGCGGAGGTCAATGGGATCTGCAGATGGAGGGGAGATGGCAGGGGACCACCGGGACTACTCAGCCAGAGGGTGGCCTAACGAGGCGCCTGCCTCGACCTGCCCGTGTCTTCAGCCACGGGGAGCTGCCGGCTCTGTGTTTGAGAGAGCGAACCTCTATGCTCTGAGGGTGAAAGTGTGGGTTTTAGCAAATGGCCATGCTATGCAGCAGCTGTTCATTCCTAAAACTAACAGCTTTACTGGGACATACACACCGCTCAATCCCCCAGCTACAGCATGCGGCTCGGTGGTTTCAGGACACTCGGAGCTGTGCAACCATCGCCACAGTCAGTCATAGCGCGTTTTTATCGCCCCTCAAAGAAACCCACGGTCACTCAGTCACCCCTGTCTCCCTAACCTCCCAGCCTCCAGCAGTGACTCAGCTGCTTTCTGTCCCTGTGGATCCGCCTCTGCGGGGTTTTCATCTAAATAGAACCCTACAACATGAGCAATGCTGTGACTGGCTTCTGTTTACCCAGACTCTTGTTTTCAAGGTTCATCCAGGCCATACGATGCATCGGTATTTCATTTCATTGGATTGCCAAATAACACCCCACTGTATAGACATACCGTAATTCATCCACCCACCAGTGGATGGACACTGGGCGTTTGTCCGCTTTTCAGCTACTGTGAATTGCCTGATGCTGCTGTGAACATTTATGCACAAGTTTTTGTGCAGACGTACAGTTTCATTTCTCTTGGTTATACACAGAGGGTTGGGAGAGCTGAGTCACAAGCTAACTCTGTCAACGTTTGAGGAAGTGCCAGAGAAGCTGTTCATTTTCTAGACATTCTGATGATCCTCAATTAACAAATGTCTAACTTGACTTTCTATTTCTATGAAACTACTGTTTAGTAATGAGATTATTTTATTTAAAGTGAGGGACAGAAAGTAAAAAAAGCTGCTTTATTTTCTATACACCTTTTATTAACAACAAATGATTCTTTAAAATTATATTATTATGGAGATCTTGGCCAAGTTCAACTGACAAACAATTTTAGAAATGTTATTACAGCTACAAAAAAAATGTTCACTATAAGTAACATGGCTTAAATTATGTGGCTGAATTAAAAACTCCAGTGTCTAGAATAAACTCGAATGCCTACATCACAGACCCCAAAACTTCTGTGTACAAAAGAACTATCGGGACAATTTGTTAGAAAAGTTAAATTCTAGGCTCTGCCCCTAAGAGATTATGATCTAGTAGGTGAGGAGTGGGGACTAGGAATTACTTTCAACAACGTTCCTCAAATACGCACAGGTGATTCTGATGCAGGGTCTAGTCTGGCCAAAGTGTGTGGTTTCCATATTTTCTTCATGGGCTGTGCTGACAATGTCACCCTGATTCCTGTTTTCTATAAAATATTTTTTAATATATTAAGTCTCACCCACCTTCTAAATCCTTCTTGAATGAAGAATTTTGAAAAACTTTTCTTCCTTTCTACCTAAGACATTTAGGCATACATACATACATATATATAATTTGATCTATGCATTTACTCTCTTATCTTATTGGTTATATGTGGTTCAAAAATATATCTTATTTACCAGCTAGACAGGAAGTGCCCTGAAGGTGAATCAGTGAACCAGTGAAGTTGCTCAGTCATGTCAGACTCTTTGCGACCCCATGGACTATTGCCTATCAGGTTCCTCCATTCATGGAATTTTCCAGGCAAGAATACTGGAGTTGGATGCCATTTCCTTCTCCAGGGGATCTTCCCGACCCAGGGATCGAACCCAGGACTCCTGCATTACAGGCAGACACTTTACCATCCACCAGGAAGTCCCGCCCTGAAGGTAGAGAATGATACTATTTTTGTGCTGCCTCCTGCATGCCAGGTGCTGAGGACATTGTGATATGAGACCTAAAAATTCAAGAAAGACCTGCTTTGACATGTGAGTTTCATAGGCCCTAAAGTCCTAATCACAATCTCTCCTGCGCTTGTCGGATGTGCCCCCGACCCTGCTGGAAAGCTTTCAGGGTGGTGCCAGTGATAAAGAACCTGCCTGCCAATGAAGGAAACGTAAGAAACATGGGTTTGATCCCTGGGTCGGGAAGACCCCCTGGAGGAGGGCATGGCAACCCCCTCCAGTGTTCTTGCTTGGAGAACCCCATGGACAGAGGAGCCTGGCAGGCTGCGGTCCACGGGGTCGACTGAGGGACTGCACGCAGCACAGGAAAGCCTCCCTGCCCTGGGATTCCCCATGAGCCGGATCGATGTGCCCCCTCTGGTCTCCAGCCTAATGGGTTTGCTGCCCTGCCAGCCCACAGAACTGTTCTAACAAGCCCCCCACATTCTCCCTGGAACCAGGGGTCACCTGGCCCTCTTGTTATTTATTACACAGCCTGCCTCTCACAGCCCCTGAGACTTGTTCCACGCCTGCAGGAAGCCCCCTGTGGCCCCCCGTGGTGGGTACCCTCCTCCCCCAGTGAGGAGCACAGGTGACTGATAGACTCGTCGTCTCACCTCTCCAGACCAGGTGCTGTGTGCTCAGCCATCACTCTCTCTTTAGGACCCGGGATCCCTTCCTCACCCCAAGAGGTGATCAGAGCAGATGTAGCTGGTGCTCCGTTCTACGTGTTA
The DNA here is from genome assembly GCA_007570785.1 of Antilocapra americana. NCBI lineage: Eukaryota > Metazoa > Chordata > Mammalia > Artiodactyla > Antilocapridae > Antilocapra > Antilocapra americana. The sequence goes on from ML663573.1 coordinate 13,208,933, forward strand.
CTGCCTACATGATCATGCACTTGGAACAGAGGATTCAAATAATAGCTTATTTTGACCTGTGTTACGTGCACATTCTTGGCTGGGAGGTGGGGTGGGAGGAGTTCAGAGGGAGGGAACCAGGTGCTGAACTGAATTTCTAAAACCCGGTCCAGGGGAAGAAAGAGAAATAAAACAGTTGTGAGTCACACTGTTTAAAACTGAGCAATCCGGCCTGATGGACGGATTCAGGCTGCTTTGTCGCCCAATACAGCCGAAACAACCTGCTTCTGCTCTCCTCCTCAGCACTCCTTCCCGCAAACAGCATGTCACAGCCAAGCATATGTGGGGGGTGGTATTTACACAATATGGCTTTCCCTCTGAAGACTGTGCCAGCTCTTTAGGGAGATATTAAATATTCAGGGACGTGTCTGTACTGTGCACCATCGATCAGAGAGCACCGTGTCAACATGCAGAGGTCAGGTACCACCAAGCGGGGCGGCTGCACCCCCTGACAACAAGCAGAGGATAAACCGCAGCCAGGCACACCTTGCCCTCTGCAGCCCTCACCTTTCAAGGTGGCCTTCTTAAGGACCTTCATCGCGTAGAGCTGTCCAGCATCCGACCCCTTGACTTTCCTCACCAAGAACACCTGAGAAAGAGAGCACAGGACGTCTGCAGTTTGTAAAGACGGTGGACTCGTTCTCCTTAACTCGTCTGACAAGGGGACTCACTAGGGGCGAGGGAAACCCCATAAAACCAATACGCTATAGGAGAAACTCAAACGGAGCATCTCCAACACCTAAAAACGTGTCATCTAATTCAGTACAGCCCCATGAGGACCCACGTTACGTGTTCACCTCAACAATTATATTTGTTTGGGCACCATTCTCTTTCTATGAAACACTATATCACAGGTAATTGTTGCTGTTGTTCAGTTGCTAATCGTCTCCTACTTTTTGCAGTCCCATGGACTGCAGCATGCCAGGCCTCCATGTCTATTACCAGATCCTGGAGCCTGCTCAAACTCATGTCCATTGAGTCGGTGATACCATCCAACCATCTCATCCTCTGTCGTCCCCTTCTCCTCCTGCCCTCAATCTTTCCCAGGATCAAGGTCTTTTCCAGTGAGTCGGCTCTTTGCATCAGGTGGCAAAGTGCTGGAGCTCCAGCTTCAGCATCAGTCCTTCCAGTGAATATTCAGAGCTGATTTCCTTTAGGATGGACTGGTTTCATCACTGTGCTGTCTGGGGACCTCTCCAGAGTCTTCTCCAGCACAGTTTGACAGCAATCAGTTCTTTGGCACTCAGTCGTCTTCATGGTCCAACTCTCATATCTGTACATGACTACTGGAAAAACCACAGCTTTGACTACATGAAACTTTGTCAGCAAAGTGAGGTCTCTGCTTTTTTAATGCACTGTCTGGCTTTGTCAGAGCTTCCCTTCCAAGGAGCGAGTGTTTTTTAATTTCATGCCTGCCGTCATCTGCAGTGATTTTTGAGCCCAAGCAAATAAAATCTGTCACTGTTTTCATTGTTTCCCCATCTATTTGCTGTGAAGTGATGGAACTGGATGCCACGATCTTAGTTTCTTGAATGTTGAGTTTTAAGCTAACTTTTTCACTCTCTTCTTTCACCCTCATCAAGAGGCTCTTTAGTTCCTCTTCACTTTCTGCCACTAGAGTTGGTATCATCTGCGTATCTAAGGTTGTTGGTATTTCTTCCTGCAATCTTGATTCCAGCTTGTGATTCATCCAGCCTGGCATTTCCCATGATGTACTCTGTATAGAGGTCACATAAGCAGGTAACAATATACAGCCTTGATGTACTCCTTTGCCAATTTTGAACCAAGATAGCCCCTTCCTTTGTAAAAAGAGAACACTTGTTTAGAAAACCAGACTCTCTTCAGAAGTTTTCAGGGAAATAGACCATTTGGTTTATTGTAAATATCCACAGCAAAGCCTACCCTGAGAGTCTCTGCCAGACAACACAGGACAGACTCTGACCCTCAAGAAGCCAGGTCTCCTTATTCTGAGCTTTCCACATTCACGTTTTAGCTTCGAGTAGCTGAAGTTTAGGTTCTAAATGGCTCTCAAATATTCTCATGTGGACACTTAACAACATTTGCTGTAACACATTTTGACATGTTTCGTGAGGGAAAACCAAGAAGAAAAGACAACTGTTTGAGAGGAGAGGCTAAGCTTAAGAATCACATTCATGATTGTTGAATGAGGTTAGTAAAAAGCCAACCAACCAACCTAGGGTACCCAGCAGGAAAGAAAAGTACCTTCTGTGCAGACAGAATAGTGTCCAATTTTTCTAACAGTGCTTCCGAACAGATGCAAAAGCCTGCAGTCATGACAGACACCCACAGAGGACGTGTGTTCAGGAGGCGGGGTGCTGCCCACGTGTCCCTGGGGGGCCCTCACCAGCCTCCTGGGACGAGAAGACCTGGCCTCACGGACACACGGGGTCCCCGCTCCAGGAGTTGACTCCCAAGTGTGGAGCTGTGGGACGGGCTGCATCGTCACCCCCACCCCGGACAGACTCAGGACGCGGGATGGCGGTGGGGGAGCAGGGGCCTGAGGCCGCGCAGACCAGTCTGCCCGGCTCACGGGAGACGCGCCCAGACCCCGGGACACGCCCACAGGAGATGGCCCCGCCCCCGAGAGATGCGGCCCCGCCCCTGGGAGATACGCCCCGCCCCCGGGAGGCGAGGCCCCGCCCTGGGAGATGCGGCCCCACCCCCTGGAGATGCGGCCCCGCCCCCGGGAGGGAGGCCCCGCCCATTGGAGACTAGGCCCCGCCCCGGGAGATACGCCCCGCCCCTGGGAGGCACGGCCCCGCCCCTGGGAGGCACGGCCCCGCCCTCGGGAGGGCGGCCCCGCCCATTGGAGACTAGGCCCCACCCCAGGAGATACGCCCCGCCCCCGGAGACACGCCCCACCCCCCCAAACGGGGCAGGTCAGGACGTCGGTGTCCTGGCCGGGCTCGGGGATGGCCTTCTTGCATCAGCTCCCGTCACCACCTGCCCTTGGGACCGTCAGCTGCCTCCTGACTGCGCCACCCCGCCCCTTCGTGACCCTGTCACCAGGGAACACCCAGGCCAGCGGGAACACCCCTTGCCCTCTGCCCAGCAGAAAGGAGGGCAGAGGCGGGCAGGACAGCGTCGCTCCCCGGGACAGACGCTGCCCCTGGGGCTGAGATTCTAGCAAATCCCGGGCAACGAGAAATAGGCACCCTCCTCTCCCGGGTTCTGGACGACAGTGTCCCTGGGAACCTTTACTATGGGAGGCGTGTGCCGTGCCTCTGTGCACGTGTGTGTCACACAAGCGTTGGCTTGGCTGCGGGGACCTGGGCCTCTCTGGGCGCAGGGTCTCCTGTCCCAGCCCAGAGAGCTCCCTCTGGAAGCTGGTGAGGAGCCTCCCGGCAGCCAGGCAGAGCTGTGGCAGGAGTGCCCAGGGGCCCGAGCGGAGAAACCAGAGCATTCCCACGTGGGCCCCCTTCCTCTGCCCGTGGGATTTCCCAGGCAAGAATACTGGAGTGGGTTGCTACTTCCTTCTCCAGAGGGGTAGAGAATACCGTCCACTAAAGTCCACGCTGAACCACATTCACATGGAGCTGACTGCTACGATTCAGTTTGTGTGAGTTAGCCGCTCAGTCATCTCCTGCTCTTTGTGACCCTGAAGACTGCACCTTGGAAAGCTCCTCTGTCCATGGAATTCTCCAGGCAAGAATATAGAGTGGGTAGCCATTTCCTTCTCCAGGGGATCCTCCCATCCCAGGGACCCAACCCAAGTCTTCCGCACTGTGGGCAGATTCTTTACCCTCTGAGCCATAGATTCAGTTCACAAGATGTTGAACCTTTCAGAGACCTCTTCACGTAAACCTTTTTTGTTTATTGCATTTCAAGTTTAAAAAATGAGATGATGGATGGTGATGGCTATTTATAGGGCTTTCCTAGTGGCCCAGACGGTAAACAATCCGTCCGCAATGCAAGACACCTGGGTTTGATCCCTGGGTCAGGAAGATCCCCTGGAGAAGGGAATGGCTACCCACTCCAGTATTCTTGCCTGGAGAATCCCATGGACAGAGGAACCCGGAGGGCTGCAATTCAGGGGGTTGCAAAGAGTCGGACATAATTTAGTGACTAAATCACAAACACAAAAATGGCTGTTCATATTTATCCATTTTAAAAAAGACTTCTACTTTTATTTTCAAAAGACAGGAAAAAAACCTTATTCTCCCAATATTTGTCAGGGTCCTGCCACATGCCAGGTCCTATAAGAAATGAAGCAGGAATAGTCCTACGGCTAGCAGAGCAGCTAATAGGAGACAAACACCTTGAGAGAAACAGCAAAAGACAGTACCAACCAACTTACAAGCTGGATGTAACAGAGTGAAGACGTGGGCTCTGTCCGCTCAGGGAGAGCTCTTTTGTCCACAGCATCCCGGACCTCTGGCCTCTTCCCTCTTCCCTGATTCAGGAACACATGCTGACGCAGGAAAACAAGTGCCCAAACGACCCGTCAATCTCAGCAAAGACGGAGGCGGCATCTCTAGCACTTAGTCCAGGTGACTTGTCCGGACCTCCCTCCTTTCATTTTTAGAGCCGCTCTCCAGCAGCTCAGCAGTGGCTCTGCAAAGCCCTTCCCTGAGCCACGTGGAGACACAGCCCCGCCCCGCCTGAGCAGACGTACAGGTACTGGCTGAGCTGGGGAATCTGCAGTTAATGGAGGTGAAGCATCTGCAGGAGATGCCACTGCCTCTTCCTCTTATTTCTCTCCATTTACTTGCTTTACTTTTACTCTCTTTATTTATTAATAGCAGAAGATATGAATCTTCTACGCTTTACTTTTTTATGCTTCGTATAATCGTGGCTTTTTTCATACCGTTCATGGGGTTCTCACGGCAAGAACACTAGAGTGGTTTGCCATTCCCTCCTCCAGGGGACCACGTTTTGTCAGAACTCTCCACTGTGATCCCTCTGTCTCTGGTGGTCCTGCATGACAGAGCTAATAGTTTCATTGAGTTACACAAGCCCTCCGCCATGACAAAGGCGTGAAGGGAGTACAGCAAGGGTGCATATCGTCACCCTTCTTATATAACTTATATGCAGAGTACATCATGCGAAATGCTGGGCTGGAGGAAGCACAAGCTGGAATCAAGACTGCTGGGAGGAATATCAATAACCTCAGATATGCAGATGATGTCAACTCTAATGGCAGAAAGCCGAGAGGAACTAAAGAGCCTCTCGAGGGTGAAAGAGGAGAGTGAAAAAGCTGGCTTGAAACTCAACATTAAAAAAAACTAAGATCAGGGCATCTGGTCCCATCACTTCATGGCAAATAGATGGGGAAACAATGGAAATAGTAACAGACTTTATTTACTTGGGCTCCAAAATCACTGTGGACAGTGACGGCAGCCATGAAATTAAAAGATGCTTGCTCCTTGGTAGGAAAGCTCTGACAAACCCAGACAGCATTTTAAAAAGCAGAGACATTACTTTGCTGACAAAGGTCCATATAGTCAAAGCTATGGTTTCTCCAGTAGTCATGTATGGATGTGAGAGCTGGACCAGAGAGAAGACTGAGCACCAACGAACTGATTGCTTTCAAACTGTGGTGCTGGAGAAGACCTCTTGAGAATCCCTTTCACTTCAAGGAGATCAAACCAATCAGTACTAAAGGAAATAACCCTGAATATTCACTGGAAGGACTGATGCTGAAAATGAAGCTCTGATAATTTGGCCACCTGAGACGAAGAACTGACTCACTGGAAAAGACCCTGTTGGTGGGAAAGATTGAAGGCAGGAGGAGAAGGGGATGACAGAGGATGAGATGGTTGGATGGCATCACCAACTCAATGGACATGAGTTTGAACAAACTCCGGGAGGTAGTGAAGGACAAGGAAGCCTGGTGTGCTGCAGTCCATGGGGTTGCAGAGTTGAACACGACTTAGTGACTGAACAATAACAAAAACATAATCATAGCTGGGAAGGAAAAGAGTTCAGTGTTACGAAGATTATCATTCCAAGGGAATTCTGCCTAATACCAGGATTTCACTTGTTTCCCAAAGAATGTTATTAAAATCAAAATTTGCAGGAAATTGGAAAAGCTGTTTTCTCTGAGGAAGGCATTGTCAACATAGCTTTTGTTCAGTCGAGTGTTGAAAGGACAGGCTCAGAGCCATTTCCTTGACCTCAGAAAGCATCTTCCATCTCTCCTGCTTCTGGGCACCTTGAGATAGGGGGAGGGGTGCTCAGTGAAGTCAGGGTCACACAACAGCCCAGTCAACCACCACCTGCCCAGCAGCCCTAGGCTCGCCTGGAGGGCGTCCCAGTCTCCATCACCGAGGACAGAGGACGGAGCTGATACTGCACAACCCAGGAAACAAGTCCTGGGCAGTGTGTCTGATGGGAGCGGTGGGCTCCTTGCCTGTCCCTGTTTCTCTGGTTCTTTACTCCCCTTCCCCCTGGTGGCTCAGACAGTAAAGAATCTGCCTGTAACTCAGGAGACCCAGGTTTGATCCCTGGGTCAGGAAAATCCCCTGGAGGAAGGCATGGCAACCCATTCCAGTATCCTTGCCTGGAGAATTCCATGGACAGAGGAGCCTGGTGGGCTACATGCCATGGAGCTGCAAAGAGTCGGATGTGACTGAAGTGGACTCACACACACACACACACACACACACACACACACACACACACACAGAGCTTTCTAACCTTTCTAATTAATGGGAAGACAAACCACATTAACAGGCCTGCCTCTATTAGTAACAGCTTTTAACCCGAGAGACTGAAATCTTCACATTATCACTTCAATAAATGACTATAAACCTATGAACTTGCCATTTTTGAAGCCACCACATTTTGAATATTGGTAATTTCATATGGTTCAAGTGAACATGTTTGTAGAGACATTAGTATTAATATAAATACATGTTGCTACCACATTGCCATGTGGAAAATAAAAATAAAAATATTCTACCTTTTAAGAATGCCAAAAGGGAGATTTCACAAACAAGCAAATTTCCCTGGTCTGTAAGAGATTATCTAGAACACCATCAACATACTATTAATCCTACATGAAATCAACACGGGCCAGATTTCATCTTGGTACCAAGTCCTATAAAAAAAGGGGAAATCTGATGAATATTCACATACTGTACAAAACAGTGACTTCAAAAAGCCAGGACCCTGTGCTGCTTAAACCCTGGGAAAGACTGGCCTCCTGGTTTATCTCGGGGCCTCATGTTCTAGAAACCGTAAGTCTGTATAATTTCTAACAGACACACCAAGGATGAAGAGGAACTAGCATGGCCCTGGGATGACTTGCCCGGTCTCGAGGGAGATCTACTGACGCCCTGCTGTATATGCACGCAGTCCTATGTGAACAGACAACTACTTCTCATTTCCTGAGAGAAATCAGTATTCGTTTTAATTCGAAGGTGACAAAGAAAAGAAATGACCAGTTCTTCTTCTTGGCTGCGCTGGGTCTTTGGCGCTCGGGCTTGCTCCAGGTGTGGGCAGGGGCCTCTCTCGCTGCAGAGCACAGGCTCTGGAGTGAGGGCTCAATCGCTGAGACAGGCAGGCTTAGTTGCTCCGAGGCTTGTGGGACCTTAGTCCCCTGTCCAGAGATCGAACCTGTGTCCCCTGTGTTGGACAGTGGACCCTCAACCACTGGATCCCCAGGGATGTCCTGACACCAGCAGTTCTTGTGCACAGACTCATCATGGACAATCGCTAGATGGGGGTCATGTGCTATTGAATCCACAGACGACTTACAGAGTAGTTTCTACTGTGTCCATTTTACAGGTGGGGAAACTGGGGCTTGGCGAGGCAGAATGGCCGCACGGTTTGCAAGGAGGGTGGGAGGGGACCCAGGCTGCAGGGCCGTCTCCCCGACCCCCTGGGTGATGGACACCTGAGTGGGTCCCAAAGGGTGCTGCCTTCACCACTGCTTTCCTTCCTGTCCTCTTATTTTTTCTTTCTTTTTGAAGAATACCCATGGAGTACATCCTTCCCAAAGGTGTATGGCTCAAGTTCGGGGACACTCCCCAGCATGGAGACACACTAAAGGCTCATGGAAGCTACAAGCGGGAGGTGTGTGCAGTCCCAAGCCTGGCCCCAGTGTCTCGGGCTTCTGGCCGCGCAGGGTGAGGCCACAGCCCTGTCACCACGGGGCCTGCCAAGCGGGCTCCACCTTCATTCCATCAGTTTGGGCCACGCTGCCCTCGGGCTCAGGGGGCATCTCTGCCATCTCTCCTTCACCCTGACGTGGGGGACCAGCTGCAGCGGAATGAGACCCACTTGGAGGGACCCATGGACTCAACTCACCTTTCCATAGGAGCCTTGTCCCAAAACTTTCAAGAGTTCAAACTGGGAAGGGTCGGCCTTTTCAAAGCCTGCTTTCACATGGTGACTGATGTCGATCTCCTTCACGATGCCTTCTTCCTGCAAGAGAAGAACGACAGGAATGCCTATCAAGGGGCTCCTCTGGATTCGTACTCCTCTCAAGCTACCACGACTTGGGCAGGTTATGGATTTTCAGGATTGGAGTTAAAGAGCTGTGACATCACAGCACTTTGCATAATCTGCTTGCTTATTTGTACCAGTGATTCTGTTTGTGAACCTTTAATTGTTTCTTTTCTCTGTGGAGTTGTGTTGTGTGGTCTTACCAATACCTCAATGAAATCCATCCTGCATCTTAACAATTTGGGCAAAACTCTGGACATGGAGGAAGGTGGGAACCATGGAACCAAACGAGCCTCTGAATGTGTGTCTGAGTGTCTTCACTTCTGTAGCCTGAAGGGCCGTCCGCAGGTGGCAGTCGTGTGTGAAATCGGGATTTCTTCTCTCCTTCTCCTTATTATTCTGCTCCCCCTTATATTCTTGCCAGAGCTCATGGTTCGTCTCCATCCCAGAGATTGTATTTCAGAACGAGCAGTCAGATAAGATTTCCTGCCAGTTCAGAAGCTTTCCCAGCAGGGGAAAAAGTCCTCAATCTTTAAAGATTACTCCCAACGCTCATCAGAGAGCTCCCTGTCCTGGAGACGCACTGCCCACCTGTCAGCGGCGAGGCTGTGGGAGATGTGGAAGCTGGAAAGGAGGGCTTTCCTGAGCTGATCACTGTGCTTCTCCGAGACACCCTTTCCAGTCCATGCATCCTCCTGATCCTCCTCCACTACTACAGTTTTGGCCTTGGGCTACGTACCAAAAAACAGCGGGCCGGGCCGACTGAGAAGCACGTCTAAGAGCAGCCGCCAGTAACTGCGCACGGCGTGCTCTTGGCGCCCGGACTTTTCATACATCATTTCTTTCATTTCTTCAAAACCTAGCAAGTGAGATTTTATCCTGACCAAGGTTGCCCAGCTGGAAGTATGACAGCCGGGTTTCTAGTCAAGAGTGACTTTAAAGCCTCAGGCAAATGAAGTCCTAACAGTAGTAATCCACACAACAGTGGTCCCTCTCAGAGACGGATGGAGAACTCAGTTTCTCAAAGTTATAAACTTTGTGACTACTATCTCCATATAGCCAACACACGACACCTAGAAAAAGCAGAGGAAGGTTGTCTTGGCTGCCAGACAATTGTTTCTAGTTTCTTTTTATTGCAGTGGTTAAAGGAAACCCTTCAATCTTCATGTCTTCAAGGATTCTTCCCCATTTTTGTAAAAAAAAACAATCGTGGATCCTTTCGGGGTCATTTCACAAAGCTTGAATGTGTGCAGTTAGAATACAAAGAATTTTAATGTAACTACTCCTTGACTATGGAGAAGGAAATGGCAGCCCACTCCAGTATTCTTGCTGGAGAATACCATGGACAGGGGAGCCTGGCAGGCTACAGTCCACAGGGTCACAAGAGTCGGACAGACTTAGCAACTAAACCATCAGCATCCCTTGAATATGTAAGAGAGAGAGGACCCTGAGGTCATGGTCCTCCCCCCATGAGTGGAGATGACCTCTAAGGCCCGCTGGAATCCCAGGACCTCTTTAAACAGAAAAGGGCACAGCTTCTGTAGGGAAATCTCTCCATTTACGAAAGGGAAAAAGTGGAAAGTGCTAGCCACTCAGCTGTGTCCAACTTTTTGCGACCCCACAGACCGTAGCCCACCAGGCGCCTATGTCCATGGGATTCTCCAGGAAAGAACACTGGAGTAGATAACCATTTCCTTCTCCATGGGCTCTTCCTGACCCAGGGACTGAACCCGGGCCTCCCACATTGCAGGCAGACTCTTTACCAGGTGAGCCACCAGGGATGGAGGAGGGAAAGGTGCGTCTCGGGTCGCAGGGCAGCACCTGCGTCTTCCACAAGAAGACCGCACTCTGGGCGGTGCCTGCAGACCGATGCCCACTGAGAAGGCGAGGCCGAAGTTCAGAGCGCACCAAGTCCCTGATGACTGACGCTGCGCAGCTGCTGTCTCCACCTCCGCTGACTTACAGACCAAGAAAGAACCTGACGGTCGCTTGTCTCTGAAGGAAGAACACAACACCCCCATTCTGTTAATGGGCTTCCCTGGTGGCTCAGCTGGTAAAGAATCCGCCTGCAAGGTGGGGGACCTGGGTGCAATCCCTGGGTTGGGAAGACCCCCTGGAGAGGGAAAGGCTACCCCCTCCAGTGTTCTGGCCTGGAGAATTCTGTGGGCTGTATAGTCTGTGGGGTTGCAAAGCGTCGGACACGACTGAGCGCCTTTCCCTGCACCTGACCTTCCTGTTAACACAGCAACCCCGTCCCGAGGCAGGACGGCGCCAAGTCATCCAGTGTCCCCTGCCCCCGAACATCACTCAGTCCTGCGGCCGACTAATGCCACTCCCGCGGGTCAGCAGGCGTCCCCGGGTGCCTTCTGTGACTTTGTTTTGGTGCCCGAGCACACCAGCGTTCACGCAGCTGGAGAGAAGGTCACCGGGGGGAGTGCCGGCGGGGGGCGAGGCCAGGGGCCTCGGGGAGACGCCCCAGAGGCAGGTGACCGCTGACCCACGGCCCTGCCCCCAGGCCCTTCCACGCACACGTCAGGAATGACTGTGCTGTGCCCCTCCGGGGTTTCCTGGCCATCCCTCTGCGCCCGACGTCACTCAGCCCCCGGGCTCCTTGGCATCCTTGGAGGACCCCCCAGGCCCTGCTGCCTGCACCCCCCAGGCACCCAGCTCTCCCCCCACCCAGCAAACGCCCCGGCCGGCCGGCCAGAACCCACCTTCCTGCGTCGTCACCACTCTGACACTGCAGCTGAAGGCTTAGAAGCAAATCTCTCTTTAGCATTTTGTGGGGTCCTCGCTGTCCGAGTACTTAGAGCAAATGCACCCGAAGCACACAGCTAGCTTCCTCCTCCAGAACGGCCTTAAACCTCAGGCCGCTGCCTGACGGTACCGGGATGTTTCAGTTAACATCAGTGAGGTCTGGAACCGCAAAGAATCTCAGCCATCCATTGAAAAAGGAACCAGAGTCCCACATTTTAGATTTTAGCCTTCTGCACTCAGAGTAACACTTTGGCCTGATCCTGCTTGAGATATTTGGCTTTCCTCTTTCCCAAGAACTTGAAAAGAAAAACAGAGAGAGGCAAGGTCTGGAGACCTGTGCTGAATGCACAGGAAACACCCAGATGGGAGCTGGGGAAACATGTCTGGGCTTGTCTGAGTCTGACTATTTCCAGACCGGACAGTCGTATTTGCTGAATCATTTTGTGATTACTGCCTTAAAGGGCAACCAGATTTTACATATTATTTATGCCTCATTTAGAAATAAACATTTTTTCCCTCTTATGAGGAAGGTCACTTTTTCTAGAATTCTATGTGGATCTTAATGCCATTCCCTTAAGGACATGAAGTCTGGTCCTAAACTCTCCACAGATAGCCCTGACCTTTGGTTTCTAGCATAACTCCTATGAAGTGTATTTTTTTTACAAATAACCTGAGAAATCTGGGGGAGAGCCTGGTATCACAGCCAGGTGTGTGCTCTGCCAGCAAGGATTTAAACAATGATCCAGTGGGAGAGAGAAAAACCAGAGTAAGGAGTTGTTGAAATGACATCAGTGTATGACAGAGTAATTTTTGACAGTGGGTCTAGACTCCCCGTTGAACTGGGCTTGAGTTCTGACCGACAGAAGACACTCCCCCAGGGCCTCGAAGCAGACAGGCGGGAAGGGACCTGGCGGCGGGCCAGAGGGGACGGTGGGGCGGCTTCCGAGCCCCGCCCCGCGCCAAAGGCGCCCTGGCAGGTAATTGCCTTCCTTCGGAATCACCCGCTTTCCACGCGATTAAAGGAAGGCGATTTATGAGAAGTGGACGCAGATCAAAAGTGGCGGAACAGTAATGACAAAAACGTAGACAAGAAAAACTGGGCGAGCGTGAGCTGGGTCTCCACCAAAGGGGCGAGGCCGTTCTAGAACTCACTGATTCCTGTGCAGGATATTAACTCCCAGAAAGGCCGAGAGTAAACGATTAAGCAGGTGGCTTACGAAAACGCAGAAAAGAAGATGGAAATTAGCTGACTCAGACTCGCTCCTGCCAGGCCAGCCCACTGCTCTCCTGTCATTGATAACAGAGCAGGCGGCCGGGGAACCACGGCCTGGCTCTCAGGGCCGGCTCAGAGGCTGACACCCCGGGGGGATCCCTGCGGGGCACCGTGGTCCCTCCCCCAGACCCCACCGGGGTGCTCACCCAGGAGGGACACCCTGTTGCAGAGGTTCTCAGTGTAGCCACGGTGCCCGGTATCAGACCCACCAGGGAACCCGTTCACAAATGCAGACTCCAGGTGCCAGCTGCAGGTCCCGGGCTGCAGGGCCTGTAATCTCTGAAGGTTGAAGGTCGGGGCTCCCCACTCGCATCCTACCCACTGCAAACAGGTTGTCCTGTCTGCGTCCTTCTCAGCAGCACAGACTCTGTGCCGCCCTCCCCCGGCCACCTGCCCCCCACCCCTCACCACCAACGGCTCACTGACTGCTCATCAACGCCCTCCTTGGGGCTGAACCCAGTGGGCAGGCTTCAGTGTCTGCAGCGCCGGGCACTAGCCATCACCCCAGCTCCCTTGCTTGGATTTGGGGACATCAGGCCCCCGGGTCCACCGACACCTCCCTCACCCTCCCGAGGGCTCCTCCTTTGTCTGTCTCCCAACATCCCCCCAGCTCGGTCCTGGCCTCTTCTCTCATGTCATCACCTCCTTGGGACTTCATCCCATCTGGAGGCTTCGTGTCACCATCTAAGTGCCCATGCTCAGGTTTGGATCTCCCTCCAAGGGCCTGCACAGGCAGCGTCCTGGGCGTGCCTGGGTAAACCTCAGGGGCTGCGAGCACTCCTCCCCGGGGTCTCAGCCTGTTGTGGGGGTGAGAGGGGGCTTCCTGACCGGCGAGCTGCTCTGACACACGGCACCGGCCCTGAGTATCTGCTCCACCTCCCAGCTCACCAGTGCATTTAACGGTTTTTAAAGGAGATTTTATCCAGATTTTCGTTTTCGGGAAGAGGACTCCCCACACCTAGCCCAACATACTGCTAGGAAGGAAGTTCAGAAACGCTTTGAAAGCAGACAGAAGTCACCTTGTAGCTCGTCTGCTTCCTCCAAGGAGGGAAGAAGGAGGACCCTTGAAGAGTCTAGGGGGCATGTGAGTGTATGCTCAGTCAGTCGTGTCTGACTCTTTGTGACTCTGTGGACTGTAGCCCACCAGGCTCCTCTGTCCGTGGGGTTCTCCAGGCAAGAATACTGGAGAGGGTTGCCATTTCCTCCTCCAGGGATCTTCCTGACCCAGGGATCGAACCCACACTTTCTGCGTCTCCTGCACTGGCAGGGGGGTTCTTTACCTCTAGGGCCACCTGGGAAGCCCTCTGGGGGGCACAACCCTCCCCATAAAACAGCCAGAAACTAACGACACAGGCTGCTCATGACAAAACCCCCAGGAGGCGGTGGCTGTGCACACATCGTAACACAAGGAGGGAAGGGCCGGGTGCAAGCCCCAGACTCTGAGCCAGAAGCAGCCGCCTCCTTCCAGGCAGGTCAGGAGGCTTCTGCAGGGAACCAGGATGGGAGGTGGACTCCAGGCAGCCCTGCCTCCTCCCCGACCCACCCAAGGAGGCTCCTGAGACGAATGGCTGATGCATCGCAGAGTCTTCTCTGCCCTTTACACGTCTTCGCCACTGTGTCTGCGCCTGCTGGTGTGAGCAAGTGCGAGATGAAATTACAGGACCAGATGCACTGGGCCAATCCATCCTCGGGAAACTACTTCTACAGAAAGCCTCCACTTAGCTTCCAAAGGCTAAATATAAGCCGCGCCATTTAGGATGGCAACACTTCTCCAGCAAGAGTGGGACTCCAGCTGGCCATGCAGGCACTCGCGGGCCTCCAGACAGAACGAGGAAGCCGGACTGAAGAAGAGCACACCACCCCTGAAGTCACAGGAGCAAGGGGACAAGAAGGGAGACCAGAGGCAGGAGTCAGGGGCCCTGGGATGCCAGGGGAGGCGCAGGCGCGGGGCGTGGGGAAGGCCGCCTGGTGTCCGAGGTGTGCTTCCCACGGGGTGCTGCCCACAGACCTGCCTGGCCGATGCCCGCTGGCCGCCTGAACTCCTCGAGGGACAGGTCACACGGTCCACACAGGGATCTCATCTCTCATCCACCTTGGAATGCTGTTTTTCCTTTTTTTGACCCAAGAAAGGGACTCAGCACCCAAGGCAATCGCAGGACTAACTTACACCCCTGGGCCAGTAGCCAGGAGTGGCCGGTGGCTGAGGGCCATCTCCACCATCAGAAGGTAACCCTGAGCTGCCCCGGGAGCTCCTCGGGGTCTGCACAGGGCTACACTGGGTCTCCTGCTTCAGAGCAGTGCAAGGGAAGAGATCGGAGGAAAAGCGGCTGAGACGTGTCTCCCGTCCATTTCCTTCCTTTGCCCTCCCATGCAGACCTCTGCGCTCCGTTCCCCCCACCCCAACTTCTACTAATTCTGCTTATTAAGGTAAGATGGGTATTTCCCTCTGTTTTAAAATGAAAGTGCCTCCTGCCCACGGCTTCTGTCTTTCTTCACCCCCACTGCTGGCCACCCCTCAAATTATCTTCCCTTCCTTCCCTCTGAAAGCCTCTCGGTCTGCTGGTGTTGTTATAAATCACAGGCTATGCAGCTCACACCCCGGAAGCTTCTATTATAAACAGTGCTGGGCAGATGGAGCAGTGTCCCTGCAGGGGCCTCCCTGTGGACAGCGGAGCGCGCGGGCGTCCCACGGACACGCAGGCTGCAGGCTCCCGGGCTCCAGCAACTTGAGGTCCCTCGAGTGGGTTCATTCTAGTCAGTCCCATCAACCCTCGAGCCCCCTGAGAAGCAATGTTCTGTGGAACACGAGCCGGGAGGTGACAAAGGTCTGAGGCCCCAGGGTCTGGATGCTGTGTTTCACGCGCAGGTTCTGTTGGGGCCTGTTGACGCGCTTCATCTCATCTTGAAAGTTACCTTCAAGGAGGTACTTTGCAAAGAGTCGTTTCTCACTTGGATGAGAAAGTCGTTACTATGGACTTGGATTTGTCAAGACGCCCTGAGGAATCTCTAAAGAGCCCCCAAACCGTAGATGCACACGGGTGCCAACAGGTCCCGCAGCAGAGACCTCTGCTCAGGGAAGCAACAGTGGACAGACGGGCAGTGTCCACCCCAGGGCGGCAGCACGTGTGAGGATGGGGCCGGTCAGCCTTTATTCTTTAGCACGACTTTAAAGACAGCGCCGAGCCCTCGGCGCCCTCTGCCTTTTGTCCTCAGACTCAGAACACTGTCACGACCGTGTATAGCAATTCTCCTTTAGTGAGAAAAGACAGTCTGAAGGTGGAAAGCTGTTTGTTACAATGTTTTTCTTTATAAGAGTGAAAAAATGAGAAACACTGTAAATGTCCAAAAAAACGTAGAATTAAGTGATGATATCCGCCGGATGACATTTTACAAAGGCATTAAAAGTGGTCATGGCATTTACAGTTGCTCCCAGAATAATGAAATACGTAGGTGAAAACTAACGAAACACATACAGTATCTGTGTGCTGAAAACTACAGATATGACTGAACGCGGCCAAAGAAGAGCTAAACAAATGAGGAGACACTCATGTTTACAGGCTGGAAAACTCGGCAGACGGAGCATAATTCTCCCAATACTGGTCTGCGGGATAATGCAGTTCCCATCAAAATCTGAGCAGGGCTCCCTATAGAAAGACAACGTCATTCTAAAATTTACTTGGAAATGCAAATGACCCCAAATCACTAAAACCCATTTTCAAACAAGATAACAAAGTGGGAGGAATCACCCTGCTGATGTCAAGGCTTACAACGCAGCTACAGTAATCCAGACAGTGAGGGACTGAGGGAAGGACAGACGCACAGACTATCGGAACAGAGAGCCCTGGAGTGAACCTCTTCAGACACACCCAGTGGATTCTTGAGAGGGATCAAGGAGAGACTCAGCGGAAGAAGGAGAGTATTTTCAATAAATGGTGCTGGAGCACTGGACCTCCGAGGCTAAAAAAAGAGGCCTAAAATCCCCTGTTTTATACAATGAACTGAAAATGGATCACAGACTTAAGTGTAAAACATAAAACTATAAAATTTTTAGGAAAAAAGTTTCAGGACCCAGGACGAGGGTAAAAATTCTTAGACCCATGATCTCCAAAGCTTGATCCAAAGGAGGAAAAATTATTACATTGAACTTAAAACCTTTTCTCTGCAAAGACTGTGCTAAGAAAATGAGAAGACAAGCTACACATCAGGAAAAAACATCTACAAACCGCTTACGCAACCGTGGTGCCGTGTCTGTAACAGATAAAGGATTCTCAAAACTCAACAGCATAATAAAACAAAGAATCCAATCAGAAAGTGGGCAAAAGAGAGACACGGTCATTTCACCTAAGAAGATATGCAGATGGAAAACCAGCATGTGAAAATATGACCAACGCTGGTCGCCGCAAGAGAAAGGCAAAGCCACGGTAAGGCATCACTGCATACCTATCAGTGGTTTCAACAGAAAAAAACACAGTGACAACAATGTCGGCGCGCGTGCAGAGGAAGTGGGTCTCCCCTCCACTGCTGGTGGGGACGGACGATGGTCCAGCCGCTGGAAAGCAGTCAAGCAGCACCCTACGAAATGAAACGTGAACTTACCCTGCAGCCCAGCAACCGCATCCTCACACGCTCGTCCCAGAGAAGCGAAGACGAGGTCCGCGCAAAAACCTGAGCATGATATTTCACAGCAGCTTTCCTCCAAACAGGAAGCAACCCAGACGCCCTCCAACGTAAATGCTTAAGCAAACTGGGACTCATCATCCGACAGCAATAAAAAGGACAAACTACTGATACGCCACACGACAGGAGTGAGCCTCTCAGAGAGACGCTCAGTACAGAAGTCAGTCCCAAGGGATCACGCTGATGCTTAAAATAAAAATGCTCATGTTAAGGCAAGCCAAGAAAAATGTAAACATAAAACATTTTCTCTGCCCGTTGGGGCCTCCTCCCTCCCCTCGAGTTTTCACTGTGTGTCTGCCTTCTGCATTAACCAGACCTCCCCCATGGCAGAAATCCTGGCTCAGCCAGAGACCACGGGGTCTCCTTCTGTGTCCGACAGAGCAGGCCTTCCACAGTCCTGTAAGGGGTCACCCCCGCAAGCCTTGTATGTGCAGATGTTGTTGATGGACTTTATGTCCAACGCCAGCACATCACTTCCTTTAAAGATGATGACTGGTGCGGAGCCAAAGGGTCAGACAACCCAGGAGATATTGGACCCCACCCAACGGAGGTTCTTAGCCTAACTGCTTGTGTGCCATGAGTGCTAAGTTGCTTCAGCCATGTCCGACTCTTTGCGACCCCAGGGACTGTAGCCGTGGCCCCTCTGTCCCTGGGGTTCTCCAGGCAGGACACTGGAGAGAGTCCACGCCCTCCTGAGGGGGTCTCTCCAGCTCAGGGACTGAACTCCTGTCTCTTATGTCTCCTGCATTGGCAGGTGAATTCTTTACCAGCAGAGCCACCTATTAGCATTACCAGCGATATTACTTGCAATCTGCCTATTTTACAAAATTACTGGTTCTTGCATCACCAGATGCGTGAGTGAGTCTCTGATAAGATGAATGATGGTTAGTTGACTTGAAATGACCGATCACACATATAGTCCCATGAGGTCAGCAGTTGTCAGAGTGTAGCTCTAGATGTGGGGAGCAGCAGGAGGGGTCCCCCAGGGAACCTTCCTGGGTCAGGAAGGCACAGCGACCCACTCCCGTATCCTCGCCTGCGGAATCCCACGGACAGAAGAGCCTGGTGGACGACTGTCCAGGGGGTCGAAAAGAGTTGGACATGACTGAGTGACTAAGCACAAATGTGGTTGTAAAAGTTATTACCAGGGGAGGAACTGGGGAAAGGGCAGACAGACCTCTGCACTAGTTTCTGTAACTTTCTGTTGCTCTATAACTATTTCAGAATAAAACACTTTAAAAAAGTGACTTTGAAGTCTATTTGCAATGTTGAAAGAGACTGAAGATTTTAAACTAAAGAAGGCAGTAAATAAATTTTCTGTACACGACATTATATTCACATTTAAAAGATTTGTAGGAAAAACATTTATGGGAAATACATCAAGATGTTAACAGTGATAGTGTCAGAGGAACATAAATAACTAATTTTCTTTCCTTTACTTCCTGAATTTTTTATATACAAATGTAAAAATGAGTGTGAAGATGCAGGCATCTATAATAAGAAATTTAAATCAATAAAATCATCTTGCTAACTGTCCACGTGGGATTCCTATATTCACCCACTGCTATATATCCAATACTGAAATACAATGGAGAGTTTATGCAAAATGAACTGTGAGTTTTGAAAAGCAGATAAGATCAAATAACTTGTCACAAGAAAACAAAAAGATGGAAGCCAACATGAAACAATTTGGATGCCATTTCTGGATGCGAAGAATAAACCTACCATTTGGTGGAAAAGAAAGACTCAATATTTTTAAAGCTATTAGAATTTTTAAACTCAACATGCAAGATTCATCTTGTGGATGAACGCGGCATTTCTAATCAGGGCACAGATGGTAAACATAAGGATGTGCCAGGCAGAGACCAGTACAAATTCCCCAGCCTGGCGGGTGGCCAGGGAGTGAACAGAATAGCTTTCCTGAGAGGTGGGCTGTTGGGGGGTGGGTGTATGAATTGACTGGAAACTGAAAAATGAGAAAAAAATTTAAAAATAAAATTAGAGATGACTGTCTGCTATGAACTATTGGACACAATGACTTGTGTGATAAATTTATTTTTCTTAATAGCTTTGTAGATACAAATATGAAGGGTTTACAATTTTTTCTTCAATAGTCATGAGTAGTGATCTAAACAAATCAACTGAAGTCACTTCTGTAATCCGTGTGTGTGTTAGACTGTTGTTGCTCTTCAGTCACTCAGTCGTGTCCGACTCTTTGCAACCCCGTGGACCGCAGCACGCCAGGCCTCCCTGTCCATCACCAACTCCCAGAGCTTACTCAAACTCAAGTCCATAGAGTCAGTGATGCCATCCAACCATCTCATCCTCTGTCGTCCCCTTCTCCTCCTGCCTTCCGTCTTTCCCAGCAACAGGGTCTTTTTCAATGCATCAGCTGGTGGCCAAAGCATTGGAGCTACAGCATCAGTTCTTCCAATGAATATTCAGGGTTAATTTATTTTAGGATTGACTGGTTTGATCTCCTTGCAGTCCAAGGGACTCTCAAGAGTCTTCTCCAACACCAAATTCAAAAGCATCAGTTCGTAGCTGCTCAACTTTATTTATGGTTCAATTCTCACATCCATACACGACTAATGGAAAAACCATAGCTTTGACTATATGGGCCTTTGTTGGCTAAGTGATTGGATTATTAATCCCTAAATCTAGGGAAGATTCTACATGAGTGGCGTCCCCCATACAAGGCCGAAGCATGAAGGTGACACTTAGGGAGATAGATGAGAACCACTGTCTACACCCTGGCCCCAATCATGCCCCCCTAAAAGTCGATCGCCCCAGTATCCTTAGAGAAGACTGCGGTCTGTTGTCAGAGCCTCAGAGTGCAGGCGACCGTCGCCAGCTCCAGCTGTGTTCCCTTATCCTGGGGTTCTTACAAACAAAACCCAAACAGAAAACACCCACGAACCTCAGAATTAAGCGTAAACAATCTCAGTGACAACGTGCTTTAATCAGGTTTCAAAATCTTTGAAAAGGTGAAGGTTTTGGCCAAAACCTCGTTCAAGGAAATCAACTGAATAACCATCCCTCTTCCTTTTTAACCAACTTAGCTGACATTAAAAATAACTACAAAATATTCTGCTAAATGTTTTCAAATGCCCCTACCAGCCCACCCACATCACACTGCCCTCCACCCCCGAGGGCAGAGTTGCGCAAACTCTGACCCAAATGACCCATTCAAAAAGCTAACTGGTGAGCTCCACACAGATGTCAGCTTTTGCCAACATGAGCCAAAAGTCAAAGATTTCCAAACAGCCGTGAGCACAGATGAAGTATTTCTAGCGAGCTGATGCACTGAACTGATTCACCCAGGAGAGCGGTCCTGTAGCCTGTCCCCTGCAGTCAGCATGGCTGAGGTTCACAAAACATCAGGACTGATGACCCAAGGGTCTGCTGTAGGACCACAGAGGAATCCACATTAGATGGGCTTCCTCGGCCTCAAGCGCTTGTTACCTAATGATCCAGAGAAGCGGCTGCCCCGGAAAACACTTCTTGGAGAAATGAGAGATTCTGCTCCGGGTGAAGGCAGCATCATTTTCATTCCCAGTTTAACCCCCTCTGCAAATACTCTTCTGTTTCCGGTGGTACCCTCCTACCTCAAAGTGACTTGCACATGGCATTTACTCAATAAGCATTTGTACAGGAATAAACAAACACCTTGCAGATGGCTTAAAAAAGGTGTATGGAACGCCCAGAGCATGTCTGTAGAACCGGGCTTGTAGCTTGACTGAGCCAGCCTGCTGAGCTCCAGTCTCATTCGTGGTGTAAGACAGACTGGGGGACTTTCCACACTCTCCACATTCATGGAGTGTGATTTGCATTATATATAATTTTTAAATTCAAAGAAAGCGTATTATAAATGTTTGCAGAAGTCTAACGTAGCTTGGGGTTTTGCCAGAATGCTTCAGCCCCATCCAGCAAATCCAGATATCGCACACTTTGTCTACAGCAGGCTGAAGAGACGCCGGAGAAAATCCCCAGACTTTTCTGAGGCTCTGGCAGAATATGTCAGAAGTTCACTCTTTACACCGGGAAGGTATAAGACCTGTTTAGAAGACCCCTTCAACTGAAGCTATTATTCTGAGCTGCTGAGTAGAAGTTCTCTCACTTCCTACAAATGAGGATGAGTAATTGTCTATCTGGGGATTCAGCAGTGATGGACCAGCCTCTGCATCTAAGCCCTGACCTAGGAGGCAGGTCGGGTCAGCAGCTTCCAATGACGATGTTCTATCATCATGAACACATGGACTCACTCACACAAAACTGCTGAATTTAAATCCCTCGTGGCAGGCTGAACGCACAGGCTGCAGGCATCCAGGACCTTGGCCACTCACTCACATTTACTCACATGTTTGTTTTTCACTGAACTCCTTGACATAGACAGTGTTTGGAAGGACCAAGATTCATTTAATCGGAATGGCACCCACGGGGGACGGGCATCGTCCTGGGCTCCGGGCATCGTCCTGGGCTCCGGGCATCATCCTGGGCTCCGGAGCAAGGCCCCTCCCTGGGGGCAGCGCTCCCCTCCCCCCTTCCCTCTGGGCCCCGCCCTGACTCAGCCCCCCTACGTATGGCTCGTCTCCCTGTCGATGACATTATTCCTGATTGGGACACAGGGCACAGCTTGACATGGACTTGGCTAATTTCTGCCAGCACTTATACACCCAGCTATTTAAGAAAGATACCCACCGATTATCATCTGTTTTCAAATGTTTCCAAACTGCTCTCCTTTCCCAGGATGACGGCTCTGCAACAGCTGTGCAAACCCCACTGAGATGTACGTCGTCCTCTTGGACTGACCCAGAGCTGAGCCCCAGAGGACAGTCACAGGCTGAGGCCGGAGCCTGTCCTGGAAAAGGGAGTCTGTGTCCAGGAAGGGGCTCTCACCAGCAGGCTTCCCTGGAGGCTGAAACTGCACCCCGCCCTCTGTGTGTGCACGGGTGTGCGTGTGTGTGCGCACAGGCACACAGAGGGGCTCCAGGGAATGACCTCGGCAGCTCCCGGAGTGAGGAGCTCTTAGAATGATCCCCGAAGCAGCGGACACAGCTCCGAAGTTCAGCTTCCACATTCCTCTTCCTGCCAGGTGACACATTCTTCTCATTCTCCCTGAACTTTTCAAATAACGACTCCCCGGGAAATGGCTCCTTCCCCCTTTCCCTGAGCGAGAGCTCTGCGAATTCTCACCGCTGTGCACATCTGAACCTCTGTCTCAAGTCTCCAGACTCACTACGGCCGTTGCCAGGCTCTCTTCATAAGGCCGCATGTGAGAGGAAGCCTAACCTGTCTCTTCTGTTGTGAAATCTGGATACAGAGAGCTCCCGACTGGACCGGGAGCTGCTGACTGAACACAACCCTGAGGGGCTTCTGTGCCCTCCTCCCAACGTGTGCTGGCTGGACGAGGCGGGCAGAGGCCGCAGGGCGTGAGGGGGGTGGGTGTGTGGTCACGAGGGCACGGCCTCCTCGGCCGCGGTCATGAGATCAAGCTCCCAAAGCATGGTGCAGCCGGAAGGAAATGCAGTCTTGTGCTTTTTGGTTGGTTTTTTGAGAAAACAGTGTGACCTTCCAGCCTGGATAAAGCTGAGGGGATGCCCCGGACCACACCACAGCACCTCTGTTCAAAGTCTTAAACGTATACAATTGCATGTACGCTCGGGGCCCATCACACGGAAGGCAGTCATGAGTTTTGCCAAGATTTGGTAACTTTAAAAACTTGATTTTGAAGTGAACTTAGTGAGTTTTTTTCTCTCGACCTTTTCCCTGTGTAGCTAGACTACTGCCCAAGTGATGAGAGAAAGCATCCATTCAGTAGACACCACGTAGAAACGATCCATTTCTTCAGCAATTCGGACTCAGAGGCCCTGAAATAGCTTGAGGCAGAAACATTCTGCCTAAGCACACAAATCTGCATTCCCCACAGGCGTGTGGTGGGATCCAGGATGGACAGGGGAGGTTCCTCCCCGCCCTTGTGGTTTCCATGCCTTTCTTTATGAGACACTCCCACCGGCTTCAGGACTCAAGCTTTCTGCATTCGGACTGAGGACAGAGCCTCCTCATCGAGCGAAAGCGTCGTCTTTGAGGAAAAGAAAGGGACTGAAGGATGCTGGCCTCTGGATAAAGGGCCATGGAGGGTGAAGGCCACAGAGACGTCCCAGGAAGCCGCCTTGAGTTGAGTGCGTCTCCCCCTAATTCAGAGACTGAAGCCCGAATCCCAGTGTGATGGTGTTAGGAGCTGGGCCTCTTGGAGGCCATGGGTCAGGAGGGTGGAGCCCCACTGGGATGAATGCGCCCCTCTCGCCATGTGAGGACACGGGGAGAAGACGGCCGCTACCAGCTGGGTCCTCGCCGTGGAGGTCTGGCCGGCATCGTGACCCTGGATGTCTGCCTCCAGCGCCTCCGGAAATAAATCTCTGCAATACGCAAGCCGCCCAGCCTGTGGGGTCTAGTAACAGGAGCCTGGATGGACTAGGACGGACACGAGATGGTGCACCTGGGGCTCCTGAGGGGGCGTGTTGGGGACGGTGAAAGCAGGAGGAGGGGCCACGTCTGGAAACCTGGGGGGAGAGGAGGGCAGCTTGGATCTCTCTCTGATGCCCCAGGAACGATCAGCATGTCCTTCATCCAGAGCGAGCCTCCTGGGGATTCCTGGAGCAGTCGTTCTGTGGCGGTTCTTCCCTCCTCCAAGTTCTAGGTCTACAATATGCCAGCGGCGCCTCCCCTCCACAGGGACCCCCCCCCCAGCCCCCAGGCCGCTGTGTCACCGGCCTGGCCTGACGTGGATGGCTGCTTGTGGAACCCTGCCCCGCTCAGGAGGTGCTAAATTCACCCACGTGGGCTCCTTAGTCCAGCGGACACCTCCACATCCACTGTCTCATCTGGACACGGGGCGTCGGTGAGCACACCCACACACACGTGTGGCCTGTGGATCTGGGCGGGGGTCTCTGGGCACTGTCCAGCTCCTGGAACCTACAGCACATATTTCAGGGGCTTCCCTGGTGACTCAGATGGTAAAGAATCCACCTGCAGTGCAGGAGACTTGGGTTCGATCCCTGGGTTGGGAAGATCCCCTGGAGGAGGGCATGGCTGGCTTACCCACTCCAGTGTTCTTGCCTGGAGAATCCCACGGACAGAGGAGCCTGGTGGGCTACAGTCCACGGGGTTGGACATGACTGAGCGACTAACAGGAAAGCCCAGATTTCAATGTACTTAAATGAGAAAGAAAAACTCGTCTTAGCTTCTGTTTAACAAAGACCTCACGGTAAGGAACAACGAAGCATAACGAAGGAAGAGACAAGGCTAGTACATTATCTGCTCTGTCGTCCTGCAGAAGCGACGCGACTGAAATGTGTGGCACAGGACGGCATAAGAAACCCTCCATGCACGCCCTTTGGGGTCTGACCAGAATCCAGATGGGATCAGGGTCTTGACATGCCGGGGGAGACCCGCACAGCCTGGAAGGTGCGGCTGTGGAAGGAAAGGGCTGGGGTTGTCACCAACGTGCAGAGCGCCAGGCGCAGGGGCCAGTGACACAGGGGACACGCTTGGGGGCGCCTCCCCGCCCCCACCTGGAGGGGGAGAAGCCTGCTTTCTGGCCCAAGTCTGTTCATCTTTCAGCTGTCTTATTTCATCTGTTTTCTTCTTTCCTGACCCCCCTGGAGCACAGGTCCAAGAAATGGCACCAGGGGGCCCTCATTCCCATGCAGGCGGCCTGTTCTGCTGTCCTCCAGGGCATCCTGCAGGACAATACAGTGTGTTTTCCCCAAGGCTCCTGCCCTCTTGCCAGCATGTACATCCAGGGTGCCAGCCCTTGCTATCACCCTGCGGAAGCGTGTTCATCCCTCAGATCATTTAAAATTCAAAAGAAACCCAGGCTGTTGGCTTCAGTATCAAGAATTTAAATGCCTTTCCTCCAAGAGGGGGTGTGCGCACACGTTCTCAGAGTCACCTGAGCCTGGGGCACTAGAGCAGCGGTCCCCAACATTTTTGGCACCAGGGAATGCTTTCATGCAGGGCAATTTCTCCACGGGCCAGTGGGGGCAGGGATGGTTTCAGGATGATTCAAGCACACGATACCTGCAATGTAGGAGACCCGGGTTCCATCCCTGGGTCGGGAAGATCCTCTGGAGCAAGAACTGGCAGCTCACTCCAGTACTCTTGTCTGGACAATTTCATGGACAGAGGAGCCTGGCGGGCTACTGTCCACAGGGTCGCAAAGAGTTGGACACGACTGAGTGACTAACACACACAATTATTGTGCTTTTTATTTCTATTATTACATCAGCTCCACCTTGGATCACCAGGCGTTCGATCCCAGAGGCTGGGGGCCCTGCACTAGAGTGTCCACCCACTGTGGCTGTGGACGGCCTCTCCCCGGCAGCCCTACTCTCGGCAGACCTGGGGGGCCCGCAGCGGACAGAGGCCTTGGGACACGCGCTGCCCCACGTCCAAGCTCTCCATGACGCCACAGCGATGACAGAGGTGGTGACTGAGTCACCCGGGAAGAGGCTGCAGCAGAAAAGCAGCGGCTGCTGGGTGAGGCGGAGAGGGTTGCTTTGACAAGAGTTCACCCTCTTGCCGGCTGAACCCTGCCCGAGTCACAGGAGCCTCCTCACCCATCAAGACTTCAGTACCACAGGGTTTTACTGATATGACCTAGAAGCAGCCCCTTTACTCCTCCCAGGGGCTCCTGGAGTAAACCCCTAACGTTTAAAAGGGAAAAGGGAAACGGGATTTCTAACACAATCTAGCCCAAAGCCACACTTCACATTGCACGTATAAAACCCTTAAGCAGTGGAGTTGAGCTTCAGAGACGCTGATTTTACCCTCACACCAAAGTGACTCTAAGCAGTGAATGTAGGTTAACAGCTCACACGGGGCTCATATAAAAACTTAACGATCCTAAGAGGGTCCCGCGTGTCCCGGGTCGGGACATGAAGGCGGGTAGAAGGACACTCCGCTTGGCCACCTGCAGCAGGGGGTGCTCTCTGGCTCCTCTGTGCCTCCAACCTCCAAATAATTTAATTTACAGCCAATCCCAAAGCATTCCTCCCAGGGCATGGGTCCACTCTTTAACCTGAAAGACCACCAAGATGACGAGAAGGAACTGCCTTCAAGGTCAACGCTGCGGATTCTCTCTTTCGTGTTGCATTCCTGCCTTTCCTCTAGCGCGCCCCGCGGGGCTGGCCGTGTGCGCTTTACCCTGCCTCCCCGGCCTGCTCTGGCCATGACCCGGGAGACGTGGGTGACCATCAGGGTCGTGGTGGTCCGGCCCCACCACCCGTCCAGAGGGCTCCCCAGCCTGGGTGGGCCTGGCTGGTCCCCGAGTGCACCCAGCTCCCTGCTCCCTAGGGGTTTTGCGGGGGAAGAGTCAGGCCCAGGGAGTTTAGGCTGGAATCCGTGGGGGATGCCCTGAGCCTGTAAATCACCAGCCGGAGGAGCCTGTACAGGTGGTATGACGGGCTGGGGGAACCAGCTCAGACCAGGGTGGACTCCCGCCCCCCGCCCCCTACCCCCAACAATATTCAGGCAGCAATTCAGGACTCCAGGCAGGGCCAGTCGTCTCGGGTCATCTCAGGAGACCACATTGGCAAGCTCCGCAGGTGGGACACCAGGAGGCCATCCCTCTGGGTGCAAAACCGCCGCGTCGCTCTGAGAGTTACCTCCCCAGAGAGACAGCTGGCACCTGGGAGGGACGAAGGACAGGAAGGGTTTTGCATCGACCCAGATTCGACTCCAGGCTTCAGAAGCCACGTGATGACCTATCGTCAACATATCACCCACATTCCTCCAGGCCTGAGCCCGCGTCCTAGGCCCTGGCGCTGCCGTCACTGTGACGGGGCCAGCGCCTTCTCAGGAGGAGCCAACCGCAGCCTCCTGGCTTCCCTGGGGGCTCAGGGGTAGGAATCCACCGGCCAAGGCAGGAGGTGCGGGTTTGACCCCTGAGTCAGGAAGATCCCCTGGAGAAGAAACTGCCACCCTGGTACTCTTGCCTGGAGAATCCCACGGACAGAGGAGCTGGTGGGCTACAGTCTGTGGGGTCTCAGAGTCAGACACGATGGATCGCCTGCGCAACATCAGCACCATTTCTGGAATGCTCCCCAGGGCATGTCCCCTTCTGTCTCCGAGCATCTGCGAAGGGACCCGCCCGCCCCTGCTCCCCTCCCCCCATCCCCGGGGGCAGCGATGCTCCCTCCCCTCTGTGGCCTCAGTAATGCCCCTGTGGTTGCAGAGCGTGTGTCTTGGGTCCAGCCAGAGGCTCTGTCTCTGGATGATGCAGAAGCATCAGCTCTTGGTCCCTGCGAAGCAGAGCTCACCAGGCAGGGACCGCAGCCTTTGTGCACAGCTCTGTCCTCTGCCCCAAGGCCTTCCCTGCGCCCAGGCTCCGCAGTTTCGGCACTGGCCTGGAGTCTCTTTGAGCCCTTCGGGGGCACTTCCGGCCCTCAGGCCTCTGGGCTAGGGGCTAGAGGCCGTCCTCCCCCTGCGCCCACCTGGGCCTGGGCAAGTGCGGTGACAGCTCAGGGTCACACGGCGGCCGTCCAGAGGTCAGCCGGGGCACACGGGCTGTGATACTGCAGAGGGCGGACTGAATCAGAGGGACTTTCCCTGAGACTGCGCTGACTCAGACAGTCTTGTTTACACAGCTCAGGGCAAATGTAAAGTTTGCAAGGATCTATTGGCCCAAAGAGTTGGGAGTATGATGAAAACAGCTTCCAGAACAGGGTCAGATGGATTAACGGATAAAAAGATCCATTTTCTCAGGCAAATTAGGAAGGCACTGAAACTTCAGGGATCCTCTGAACACTTGGGTAAACAGCCACCTCACTGTTTTCAGCTGCCTCACTCTGCCTCTTACACTGGGCTGACTCAGGGCCAAGTCCGCCGTGGCAAATCTGATGCTCCTCCTAAAGCAGGACTTAGAAGCGATGCTCCAAGGGCTTGCTGGTGACAGCTCGGGTCCCTGGCCACTGGTCTGCAGACTCGGACAGGACCTCAGTCTGTGTCCTCCACACACGGCCTCAGCGTGACTGATTAGTAGAAGCTGAAACCAGAAGATTCACAGCAGTGACCCAAAACCCAGAACAAAACATGGTGGCCAAGTTAGACAGAGAGAAGCAACACCCGAAGGGGAAAGAAGAAACAGAGAACCAGCTTTGGTCCATTTCCCAGTGCTCCGATTTAATGTAAGAAGCGGAGAAACTGGAAACAGTGACAGATTTTATTTTCTTAGGCTCCAAAATCACTGTGGACGGTGACTGCAGCCACGAAATTAAAAGACGCCTGCTGCTTGGAAGGAAACCTATGACAAACCTAGACAGCATGTTAAAAAGCAGAGATATCACTTTGCCAACAAAGGTCCATATAGTCAAAGCTATGGTTTTTTCCAGTAGTCATGTATGGGTGTGAGAACGGGACCATAAAGAAGGCTAAGCACCAAACAATTGATGCTTTCAAATTGTGGTGCTAGAGAAGACTCTTGAGGGTCCCATGGGCTGCAAGAAGATGAAACGATTCAATCCTGAAGGATTTCAACCTGGAATATTCATTGAAAGCACTGATGCTGAAGCTCCAATTCTTTGGCCACCTATGGGAAGAGCTGACTCCCTGGAAAAGACTGATGCTGGGAAAGACTGAGGGCAGGAGAAGGGGACGACAGGGGATGAGTTGGTTGGATGGCATCACTGACTCGATGGACATGAATTTGAGCAAGCTCAGGGAGGCAGTGAAGGACAGGCAGGCCTGGCATGTTGCAGTCCATGGGGTCACAAAGAGTCAGATACAGCTTAGTGACTGAATAACAAACAACAGACTTGGGCAGATGAACTACGGAGAGATGCTGGCCTACTGACAGTACCAGGTCTCCAAGAAAACCATCTCTGACCAGGAGGCTAGCTCCAAGCAGAGAGAGTGACGTCTGCAGGTGACTGTACTGTGAGGTGCAGGGGTCACAGTGGGACACGGAGAGCAGCTCAGATCACGGAGCACAGAAGGTCACCTCTCTCAGGCAGTCTGTGATCGACTTAAATTCACCAAGCGTCTGCCAAAAACTGGCCCAGGGAAAGTGCTTTCCATGGTCTTAATCTAAAGGCCTACTTGTTTGGGGGAAAGAGCAGCACAGGGAACTCCTTGAGCTGCGGCATCTGAGCTAGGGCAGGCTCACTCCAGGAACCCAAGGGCGGGGTCTCGTCTCCGGTCTGGGGGTGAGGTCACTGGGCCACTACCCATCACGCCTCCATCTGTGGTCCAGGGACTGACCCCCCGAGAGCTGCTCTCTGCCCTGTAACCACCAAAGCCGACTTGGCTGCAGGCGGCAGATCTCAGGTTTCCTGGGCGACAGAAATTCTTGAGAATGTGATGACATTTTGCCCTCTTCTCCCCAGAAAATCATGCAAGCGCGCACACACAGGAAACGTGTCACAGAATGTCCTGAATTCCCAAGACCGTCCGAGCATACAAAGGGGTCACACCGTCTGGTCTCAGCTGCTTTCTGTCCACTGACCCGAGACAGGAAGGTACCTGGACAAGTCTAACTGCTCAACAAGCAGAAATTAATGTCGCCAGTGACAAACACCTTAATCTTTCTCTCTTGCATTTCATCTGCAAAAACAGAAAAACCTCCACCCCAAACTATAGGACTTACAAAAGCACATGTAATTACCATCACTGTTTAACACTCCCTTGGAAATTCTAGAAAATGCAATAAGCACAGAAATAGAAATAAGCACTACAAATGTAGGTCAAAGGCAGTGTGAGAGTATATTTAGCATACTAAAAGCATAAACCAAAATAAATATATTAGATCTAAAGCATAAACCAAAATAAATATATTAGATCTAATAATAGAAGCTTTGGATGCAAAGCAAAACACAAAACTCAATTCCATCCTTATAAACCAAGAATGCAACGGGAAAACTAGGTAACATTCAAAGGAGTAATAAACAAAATATTACAGAGACATACAGTGGATTTGGATGAGAAAGAAATGCTGGGAAAACTGAGTGTGGTTAATACTTTCCAATGTAATGAAGACGTCCTGTTTCAGGATGGGAGGTGGAAGGAAGAGGTAGGGGCAAAGAAGAAAGGATGCAAGTATGGAAAAGGTAGTAGATACTAAAAGCCCACGTGTGTGTGCAAAGTCACTTCAGGTGTGTTCCCCTCTTTGTGACCCTATACACTGTAGCCCGCCAGGCTCCTCTGTCCATGGGATTCCCCAGGCAAGAACACTGGAGTGGGCTGCCATGCCCTCCTCAGGGGATCTTCCTGACCAGGGATCAAACCTGTGTCTCCTGTGTCTTCTGTGTTGCAGGAGAATTCTTTACCATAGATTCACTGGGAAAGCCCATAAATGAAACTAAAAGGCCAGCAACAAACCAGAAAAGACTTGGAGCCAAAGGGACAGTTAACATGTGTGTGTGGGGGGTCTGATGTGTGTGTGTGAAGTGTGTGTCTATGATGTGCGTGTCTGTGATGTGATGCGTGTCTGTGTGATGTGATCTGTGGTGTGACCTATGTGTGTGTCTGTGGGTGGGGACTGGCACCCCAAAATTAAAACTGTCAGTGGAGAGAGAAGATGGTTTACATATAAGGAAACTAAATATCCAAGAAATTTCTTTTTTGAAAGTACCTTACCAGCTGTTAAGAGATACAATTAAACAGATGAGACTTTCTTCTTTTTTTTTTTTTTGGTCTATCTAGTCAGCCAAGATGCTGAAAATAAAATTATCCAGTGTTTGCCAAATTGTAGTGATGACCTGCTGGCAACCATAGGGGTACACTAAGCTGTAACCCTTGTTCTGGAAAGCAAGTTGGCACCTTCGTGCCAAAGCCTTAATCGTGAAACAAGTATTTCGTTTCCAAAATGTGGGGGAGAAATCAGAGGAAGACTCAGATATTTACCTCTAAGGACGCCGTTCCAGCATTAACTGCAGGGAGACAAGGCCTCCCCCAGTGGCTCAGTGGTCAGGAGCCCATGTGCCGAGCAGGAGCCACAACTTGGATCCCTGGGTCAGGAAGATCCCCCGGAGAAGGAAATGGCAACCCACTCCAGGATTCTTGCCTGGAGAATCCCGTGGACAGAGGACCCTGGTGGGCCACAGTCCATGGGTTTGCAAAGAGCTGGACATGACTGAGGGACGTGGCATTTATGCATGCACAACAAGACGCATTAGGGGAGAAACATCTAATTTAAACACCTCATGTTTAAATAAAGAGAGACAACAGATCTCTATATGTAAAATAAAATCCATTTATGATGACAGTTAATGACATGAGAACATACTTATAAGATTCAGTCATTTTAAAGGACACCAAGTTCCGTGTTCAGAATGATGGCAAGATAATGCAGAGATACACTTCCAAAGGAAAGAAAATGTCCCCAGATATCATATATTTAAGCCTGAGTGGTGGGGTTTATGAGGATTCTAACTTTCTAGATAGTTTTCTGAATTCCGAGGAAGACTTCCACTTATTAGCTAATAAATATTGGTAAAAAAAAAGTGTCGCAACTTCTAACCTAAGCATACACAATTACTAATTTTATGTTAGGAAAAGGACACAGATGTCTTACAGAGCTGACTCAATGGGAAAATGGTCAGTGTGAGAGGCCTGTCCTCGGGCAGCTTGATGGCGTGGCCGCGGAGGGAGGCCCCCTCGGCGGCGGGAGTCACAGGAAGGACCCCTGCAGCTCTGCAGTGAAGCAGCTTGGCGAGGGCCTCCCTGATGGGCTGTGCTGGGGGCCTGTCCCCTCGCCCAAGCCCTCGGCCCTGGGCGGGTTTTTGTGCCTGGGCCACAGAGTGTGGAGCCGGACCTCCCATCCCTCCGGCTGCCCGGTACCCGAGGAGCAGCAGGGCTGGTCGCTAAGGACCCCGCGGGCGTCCCCCTCACAGAGGATGCAGAGCGGAGCCCCCAGGGCCCCAGAGCCTCTCCAGTCTGGAGGAGGAACAAGGGGAGAGGAGCGCTCTGGGGCTCAGGGCACAGAGGCCATGCGGTGGACAAGGGCAGGGTGCTTCTGCACGCATGGCCCCCCGCCCAGGGGACAGCGGTGCCCCCAGGTGCCTGCGGCTGTCAGGGACCACGAGCAAGCGCCCCCTCACCCCATCTCTGGAGGGGGCGGTGTCCTTCCTTATCCTCCATCCATGAAGCTGCACCAGACACAGAAAGTCTGCTCTGGGAGCGAGGCGGGCCCTGCAAAGGCCAGCTCTGCACCACAGCCCGGAGCCGCCGCCCCGGCCCTGGCCCGTGCCTCTGCGCTTCACGCTGTGTGCATGGATGCAGAGCATCACCCTGCGATCTGCAGCAGGGAAACGGCAAGGCGTGCAGCGGGCACCCGGCCTTCTCGGGGTCGAGGCCAGCCTGCCGTGTGCACGTCTCCTGGCACTGGAGGTGGGTAGCTCCTCACCCAGACGGTGGAGCGACAGACACCCGCCAGGGAGGCAGCCCTGTCCCGGGAGCATCACCGAGGGCCAGGCCGTTTGCAGCGTGAGCTCGTCGCCATGAAGCTCACATGGGTTTGTCGTACTGACAGTCCTGAGATGAGCTCTTCCTGAGATTCCCCTGCTCATGATCATAAACACTCAAGTTCTTGGAGAGTCGCAGACGGAGGGAGACCTACCCAGAATCAATAAGCTGGGCAGGGAAGTGGTCTGGGATTTTGCCAACTTGGAAACAAAATTCAAGATATCTTAAAAAACTTAATAAAGCGTTCAAAAGCAAATGATTTTCAGTTCCATTAGACTCAAAGGAAATCATTTCTACTCAGTCTGATCGACGCAGTTAGGCAGCATCACACGTGATGGCACACCTCATGACCAGACAGGTAACGCACGGCCTCCCACCCTCTGCAGGCGTCCTGATGCATCGGCCCTCAGGGCCCCTGAGCATTTCAGATATAACTGCACATATACACGATGGAAAATGGAAACAAGTACCATACCGATAACTGTAGGAAAACCACGTTTATTCAGCAAGCAGCTTGAAGAGCTGGACTTTCTAAAGTCGTAAAATATCTGAATCACGGCCTCTATAAAAATAAAGTCATTACTTTAAAACGTGTGACTCTGCATGCTCAGTCTCTCCGTCGTGTCCAACTCTTTGCAACCCCATGGAACCTGCCAGGCTCCTCTGTGCATGGGGTTCTCCAGGCAAGAATACTGGAGTGGGCTGCCATTTCCTATTGCAGGGGATCTTCCTCCTGACCCAGGGATGGAACCTGCATCTCCTCTGTCTCCTGCACTGAAGGCAGATTCTTCACCCACTGAGCCATCGAGAAAGCCCCATTTTAAAATATAACAGTCTTATTAAGATAATCAGAGAGACTTCCAAGGTGGTCCTACACTTTTTTTTACCAACAGACAAGAATGTCTGTTAAACTAACAAAGCAAGATGGAGCAAACACTTAAAAACCCCACAGTTTCTGCACCAATGCCCCTCACTTCCCCAGCAAGCAGAGGTGCTGCAGTAGCCAAGACTAGGAACATACATCAGGGGCTGCGCACACGGCTTCTGCTTCCACAAGCTGCAACTTCTCACACCACGCTGGAGGGAAGATTTTTTTAATAAACCAAAGAGTGAAATTAAAATCTGAAGACTTATAACAACATCTGTGAATTTTTTGACTTTGCAACAAAAAGTCAGAAGTGTGACCCCAGGTTAGTGCCTGGTGGGGGCGGGGGAAGCAGGTGGGGACCCTCCCAAGCGCTCGGAGAAGAGCCGCCTCCAGCACTGGCTTCAGCATGGAGTCCAGACTTGCCAAATCCAGCACAAGGAGGCACCTTATTTGCCAGGATGCAAGCACTTCAGAGCAGCGGAGTGTTCGTTTCCTGTTTAATTGATGTGAGGAGTGGAGCTTTTCCGAGAAGAAAACCAATTTCTCTTTTTATGCATTAACTAGCCAGCAAGTTCGGTGTTAACTTTTCGCTTATTCTTTCTACCTCTGCAAACATGTCTGCATGTAACTTCTTTTTAGGCTTTTTTTGGGGGAGAGGTTACTAAACCATTTATTGGAAGAAGATAAGAGCTCAGAAGAACACCCATTCCCTGGATGAATCAAAAAAAAAATCTGATGGTTTGTTGTTCTCTTTATCAATAAGGATCACCACTTCTTTTTAAAATAGAAATCCCTCCATGACTGACTTGGAAGAATAAACTTTTCAGGCAAAAGGGACCACATCAGAACACAAGTCATTTCGGATGAAGACATGATCCTCAAGCAGAGAGGGAGACGACTGGAAGTCACAAACCTGACAAGGCGGGCGGGAAGCCAGGGGCCTGACCCCAGTGCCCCCCCAGTGCTCCTTCTGCGAGGAAGCTCGTGCCCGGCCCTTCATCCCCGCCCCAACACACAGACATTCCACGAAATGAGTTCATACTTGGCAATCTCGGGATATAAGACACTCCTTAAACAGCGGGTCTGAAAGACACACCTTAGGAGAGGGAGGCCACCCAGGAGCTCTGAGCCCGGACGATGCCCGGGGTGGGGGGCGCCCGAGCCCAAGTCCCGGTGCCGGCACCCCCAGCTGCGTGACCCTGGTAAGCACCTCGGCCGTCCTGCACCTCACTTTTCTGCAGAGCGGCGATCAGGGCTGCAACCCTAGAGCTGACAGTGTTTGATTCTCTAGAGCAAAGCAAGCACGTGGGGAATCCTGGCTCCCACCAACACACTGCTTGCTTCTCTCCAGAAACTTCTGGCTTAAATATGCCCTCTTGGCCCCTGGGCGCGCATGTTTAGAGGTGAGGTTTGGCAGAGCTGGTCGTCCGGGGGCAGACGGCATCTGAATCTGTGGGGGTGTCTCCTGAAATACAGGGTGTCCCCCTGCCACGGCACCCTGCCCAACCCCCAGCCCCGCCTGGTGAATCAGCTCTTGGCTTCAGCTACATGGACTTCCCCCAGGAGGCTCTTGCTGTTTGGCTCAGATAGAACTCCTCTATTCCACCTATAGGTTGTTTATTCATTAGTTCTGTGAACAATTCCAGCCAAGGACAGCACATCGGCCACCATTCCAGGGATCGAAAACAGCCCAGTTCCCTGGCCCTGGGGTTCCCTGGGCCTGGGGGGACCAAGCCCCTGAGGGGACCAAGCCCCTGGGGAGGGAGAGCTGGCTGCTGTGTCTGATGGCGGCAGATCAAGTGGGGATACTAAAATTTTGAGGGTGAAAGACACAAAATACAGCATTTAAGTCACCCCATTGCATACGCACACTGCCTGTAGCTTGGGTGAAAATTCCCTCGAATATCTACTCTGGTTCTGGTAGCATCTACTTTGGAGAAAACTCTGATGCTGGGAAAGACTGAGGGCAGGAAGAGAAGGGGACAACAGAGGATAAGATGGTTGGATGGCATCATCGACTCAATGGACACGAGTTTGAGCAAGCTCTGGGAGCTGGTGATGGACAGGGAGGCCTGGTGTGCTGCAGTCCGTGGGGTCGCAGAGTCAGACAGGACTGAGAGACTGAACAACAACTTTTCTCACTGCAAGAACTCTCCCTGGGACACGTGTAGTATGGATGTAGGAGGCCAAAGCCATCCCTGAGTGTCCCGTCTGGAGGCCCTGGGCCTCCCTGGCCTCGGGGCCTTCTCCACCAGCCCTGCTCCAGCCCCACCACACCCACCTGGATGCCTGGGTCAACTTTGACCTGTCCCTGCCACCCTGCCTGCAGCAAGGGAGCTGGAGTCTTCTCTTGGCACCTTTTCTTCCCTCGAGGGGAAATTCAGGATTTCCCACAAGCCTGGGAAGAGAGCCAAGCAGGTCAAGCCATGGATGAGAGGTCAGCTTCCAGCTGGTAGGGTGGCCAGCATCACTGAGAACCTCTCTTCCACCATACTCTGCTCAGGGAAGTACACCAAAGTGGGAACAGAGGCAGAGACTTGAAAAGCCCTTGGAAACCATCATTTGAAGCTCACCTTGGCCGAGCAGGTGCAGCTGGGGCGAAAGGACCCACACACGTGAGCTGGGAGAAATCGGACAGTGTCCAGCCCAACCCGGGGCCATCGGGGGCTGCCTGGAGCTACTAGGCTGGCTTCTGGGGACGTGGGCTTCGTGAAATAAACGCTTCTTATTTGAACAGGGACACAGCCAATAAAGCCAAGTGTCTAAGGGGAGCGAAAGATGTCTAAAGCTACTAGCCTGTCACATGGACCACTCCCAGCAGCTGGGCGTTATTCACTGGAGTCGGTGAGTGTGGAGTGGTCTTACCAGCACAACTTCTATTTCATAACTAAATGTGCCATGGAGCTGTGAGAGTTCATTTTTTAATCACAAGTCTCATCATACACAAAGAGTTTTTACCAAATTCATCAGTTCAGTTCAGTTCAGTCACTCAATCGTGTCTGACTCTGTGACCCCATGGACTGCAGCACGCCAGGCCTCCCTGTCCATCACCAACTCTCAGAGCCTACTCAGATTCATGTCCATTGAGTCGGTGATGCCATCCAACCATCTCATCCTCTGTCATCCCCTTCTCCTCCCGCCTGCCATCTTTCCCAGCATCAGGGTCTTTTATAGCAGAAACACATACAAAATTTAATAGGCTTTTATTTTTCTGTATGGAAAAAACTGCCAACAAATAACAGACAATAATAAAATTTCCACCATGAAATATGCTAGATGTGATTTCCATCTTAACTGGAAAAATCAAAATACTTTGAAAGCACCTTTTAGAATTCTTATGT
The DNA here is from genome assembly GCA_007570785.1 of Antilocapra americana. NCBI lineage: Eukaryota > Metazoa > Chordata > Mammalia > Artiodactyla > Antilocapridae > Antilocapra > Antilocapra americana. The sequence goes on from ML663573.1 coordinate 13,245,762, forward strand.
AAGCAACATCATTATGCATCCAGTTTACGAAGCTGGGAAAAAAACAAACCCTTTTAAACAGTAAAAGCTATAAATATTCTGTGTAATTTGATGTGAGGAGTAATGTGAAAGAAAAACACCTCAATATATTTTTGTCCTCCATGCTTTCTTAGTGCCTAATTTCAAATTCATTCAATTTAATTTGATTGTGTTTATTCACAAAAAATTCATTTGGGGTAAATAGAATTAAAGCATATACAAATATTGACCTCAGAAAAATAAAAGTTTTTCCAACGTCTATTCTAATTAAGATATAGCAGTTTCTCCATCCTTTTCTCCCATCCCCCGCCCTCTGTGGCTGGGAATCACCACTCTGCCCTCTGTCTACAAGCTTGTCTTGCAATCTGTGAACACAGAATAGTCTTCCATTTATTTGTATCTTCAGTTTCTTTCACTAATGTCTTAGAGTTTTCAATACACAGATCTTTCACTTCCTTGGTTAAATTATTTATGGGTATTTTACTTTTTTGATGCAACTGTAAGTGGGATTGTTTTATTTATTTCTCTTTCAATTGGTAAGTTTTACTCTAACTTCTCGTGTTTTTCAAAGTATCGTATGACATAAATTAGTTCCTGGCAATTACCAAATTACTACTTATGAGCTAAAAGCACTGAAAATGTGTTTGTTTGGAGAGCACATGGGTTTCCCGGGGGGCGCTACTGGTAAAGAGCCTGCCTGCAAATGCAGGAGACACAAGAGACGTGGGTTTGATCCCTGGGTTGGGAAGATCCCCTGGAGAAGGAAATGGCACCCCACTCCAGTATTCTTGCCTGGGGAATCCCAGGGACAGAGGAGCCTGGCGGGCTACAGTCTGTGGGGTCGCAACGTGTCGGACACGACTGAGCGTGCCCGCGGAAAGCACATGGCTCTTGTCCGCGGCTGCCCAGGGCCAGGGACCAGGGTGTACGTGTCCACATCCCGGCAGGACCGTCACACAGTCACCTTTGCCTGTGACGACGGTGCCCTTGAGCCTGTCTCCCACATGTGACTACACCTCACTGCCCCGAGGAAGGTTTGCATGTGACAGCGTCATGGGGGACGCAGATGAAGCTTGTCAAACTCCTTTTGGATGTTTACGAAAACTAAAGGAAATGACAAATATCCCGATTCCTGGCTCCCCACTCTGGTGGCTGTGGATGTTCCTGTCTAGGTTCACTTCCATCCGGGAAGCACTGTGCAAAAATTAATCTGTTTGAAAAGAAATGTGCACGCTTGCTGGTTCTCATATTCTTTAATAGCACTGTATTTCTATTTTATTTCTACTTATGGCATTTTATTTCTATAGGTTCTATTTAATGGTGACATAACTACAGTGAGACAATCAATACATTTATTGCAATTAGAGTAACATAAGTTCAACCCATTGGTGAGAGAGGCGCTCCAATTAGGGGCCAATAAAAACTTATACTTTAAAATCTATTTTAGATCCAAGATATACCATACTGATATGCCATGAAATACTGTCAATAAATGAAAAATAAGCCAGGCATTCTGTGGTTACCACAGAGCCCTCGAGTACACGACATGCTATGTCATATCGTTGCTGTTGTTTGGGGGATAAGTCATGTCTGACTCTTTGTGACCCCATGGAATGTAGCCTACCAAGCTCCTGTCTCCATGGAATATTCCAGGCAAGAATACTGGAGTGAGTTGCCGTTCCCTTCTCCAGGGGGGCTCCCAACCCAGGGGTCCAGCCAGTGCTCCCTTCGTCGGCAGGCAGATTCTTCCCCGCGGGGCCCCGGGAAGCCCTGGGACGGCTCACGCGCACCGAGTGTGCCGACGCTTATCTGTGACTGCATTATGGCTTTCCGGCTTTCCCACCTTAATTTACAGTGGCTCCAACTGAAAGTTTGTATGAGCCAAAGCGGTTAGGCTGCCACGCCAAGCTTTCAGTAAATAAATTCAGGAAAGAGCTGCAAAGACAGAAATCATTACAACAGGATTCGTCTCCCACTGAGCAGATCGTGAATGTCTGTCTGAGATGTGATATTGGTCCAAGAAACTCAGAACCACTCGGCGGGGCTCAGGGGGTTGACACGAGCAACAGTGACTAAAGATTCATCTGCAGATAATTTAAGAGCTCTGGAGGGGGTGGCATATCAGAGAGTCTTGGAGACGCAGCAGATTTCTATGATGGCAGCTGTAGGACGTAGGGGGCTGCAGCTCCTTGGCCGTCTCTGCCCCCTGAGTGCCAGCCTCATGCAGATGGATGTCTACAAGGCGGGGGCTCTGGATGCCCAGGTTCTTTCCACATTTTTCTTTCTACCCAGAATGTTCTGCAATAGATGCAAGTCGAGAGGACACTGGTTACGTGAGGACGGTAGTGAGTACAAAGGTCAACTCACTCCAGTATCCTTGCCTGGAATATTCCACGGAGAGAGGAGCTTGGTGGACTACAGCCCACGGGTATTCTTTCACTCTCACATTCAACTACAGATTCCTAATAATGACTGCTTCCCCCAGGGAGTGGGGACTTGAGAAGCACTAGCGTATTTGCACTGATTAGTTACAGGTCTCCATTGTGGCTGGCTGTCAGCCCAAGTCCAGACCTTATTCTGAAACTCATTTATAACTGTGTGCAATTGCCCACGATGATTTTATACCATTAGAGAGAAAAAGTCAAACATGATCTCCAAAGACTTCTAATAATGCTTAGGAACTACTTCAGGCTTTCCAGATGACACTAGTGGTAAAGAATCTGCCTGCCAGTGCAGGAGACACAAGAGATGCGGGTTTGATCCCTGGGTTGTGAAGATCCCTTGGAGGAGGAAATGGCAGCCCACTCCAGTATTCTTGCCTGAAAACTTCCACGGACAGAGGAGCCTGGCGGGCTACAGTTCATGGGCTCACAAAGAGTCCGACATGACTGAAAATGCAAGCACAGAGGAACTACTCTGCAGAATTACCAAGGTTTATTCTGAAGTATTGACAAACTTAGTGTAAATGAACTACACGTGGAAGCCTGTGTCCCCGATACCATCGGCATAGAAATCCGTCTTCTCCCATCACAGGTGGGCTGCATCGGCAAGGGCCACCAGCCCAGGACTATACTTCCCAGCCTTCCCTGTGGCCAGGTGTGATCATGTGACTTGCTCTGGCCAATGGGAGGGAAGCAAGGGTGGACAGTTAAGAAGCAGCTGCTCCCTTCATCAGTGTCCCAGCCTCGTGGGGAGGCAGAGCCTTCCTGGGCCCTGGAAGGGGTGAGCCCATAAGACAAGGCGCCTGGAGTCTTACTAATAACTCACCATGTAGAAGAGACCTGCCCACAGACCAGGAACAAGGACATTTGGCTGATACTTGACTAAGAAGTGAATCCTGCTTTTGTTAACTCACTGCAGGATCACACAGCGCCTGGCACCAACACTTAGCCCGGTCCAGAGCCCCTGGGTGACCACGCAGCCCGAGAAACGCTGGGATAGCTGACACCATCTGAGCTCACACGTCGGGTCGGGTCGGGAAGAGGCCGCTGGAGGATAAACGAGCACAGCTGGGGCGCCGCCCCACCCTAGCCCGTGAATATCACCGCCATCCTTGGCCAGCACCTTACACTCGCTCCTGTCCCCTCCTCCTTGGAATGGGACAATCCCACCGTGATCGCTTATGATAAGAAATGAAGGAGGTAACACACGAAAAGCACAGTACCCGGCAGGTGGTAGGCCCTCAAAATATAACTTGTCATGATCCTGCGAATCCGATATAATAACAAGGCACCTTCCTTGAAAACGTTTGCATGTCTATAGGAGAAGATCAAGGAAGCAAATCATCATGAAATAAACATAATATATAAACAAATTCGGAAGTGTAAGATGAAAAGCCTGAATCCCTGGAAAAAAGGACCATCTTGAGATGATAAAAGCAGAGGTTCGCTCTTGCTGAAATTTTTAGTGGTGACTTTTTCCCGGTTCTCCTGGTGGTGACAGGGCGCATATGTCATGGTTTCACCAACACTTGTCTCCCGGTAGGGTTGGGGGCACCCATCCCCCCAGCCCCACATGAGTGTTGAAGGGGTGCAGGGACCCTGTCAGGTCCCCCTCCCTCCCTCATGACTAGTGGAAAATTTTAGGACCAGGACCTAAATCTGGACTTCTCATTAAGAAACAGGAGGCTCTTCCATTCTGCTCCCCAATTTAAAAGCCCACGTTGAGGTGTGAAGTCACCCAGGGGTCCCAGAGAAGAAGGTGGGTACTCAGCCCCATCCCATGGTCCCACCAGCCCCCGCCGCTTTGGGGATGAGGCTTGAAAAGAGGTTCATAGACCTCCAAACAGTCTGCTCCCACGGTCAGGGGGACGAGGGCAGCAGCGTCAGATCTCTTTATGGAAATAGTGCGTGTGCACCAGTCTTTGGACCAAATGAATCGGATCTACAGCCGATTTAACCTGCTGCCCCTTAACCAGCCGTGGACCTTTGAGTAAATCGTTACCCTCCACCCTCAGAGTCTACTTTCTTCCTCATCAGGATGATGTGGAAGATAATTTATTTACAGTAAGAACTGTTTTGAGGATTTAAAAAAAAAAGGCAAGTTTTAAAGAAATATTCAAAGCACAATTTAAAAGACTTCCCACATGGAAGCTGCTCAAAAAAAGTTGAGTTACTATTTTCAGATGAGGAAGGAGCAGGTTGCTGCAGCAGAAGGGTAGGCAGGGAGCTCGGGCAGGGGTGGATGCAGATCATGGGGCTCCTGGGACTCCGGGCCTGAGGGGGCCCTGCTGCCCTGCTGGTGCAGACACCCCTCGCTTCCTCCTCTCCAGGGAGGGTCCCCCGGCCCAGGGTGAGGAGGCTCTGCAGCTTCCAGCCCTCGCACAACCAGGCTGATGGCGCTTATCCTGGGAGCCAGCATCCAGGGCTGATTTCAGCTCTGTACGAGCATGGCTCATATTCCTAAAGAAAAGCCATCAGAGGCAGCCCGGACCCTGACCCCAGAGCCCACAACTGTCTACTTGGCAGTTCAGGTGCCTGAGAAAACCTGCAGCCCGGGGTTCCGACTCAGGCCCTGATGATGGACCCAGGACTCCCAGAGCACAGGCAGGCAGCTGCGCCCGGGAAACATGGGGACACATCCGGCCCAGGGCTGGACACACTCTTACTCTGTATCCGCAGGACCAGGAAGCCCTGCACAGAAGCCCGGGCCCTGCCCGCTACGGAAGGGTGTGTTTACCAACAAGTGAGGAGGCGTGAGTGGGTAAGGACATCCAGGAGGTGGGTGGCCAGGGTCGGCCGCTGCAGAACAGGAGGAAAAACGCTCTCCGGCTTGGATGAATCACGGCTGAAATTAGTAACATCCCTCCCAAGGACATCGGGCTGTTGCTCCTCTTTCAAAGTTAAGTGCTTTAGAAAAGGAGGCCAGATCTTCTAGACACAGATGGTCAGACTGAAAATGAAAATACGGGCCGCGGGGCCGGTCACCACCTACCACCCATAAAGCCAAAAGTCCACTGTGGGCATCTTTGCTCAGTTTCACAGGAAGAGAGAAAAGGGATGCAGAACTACTGGATGAAGTGTGTGGTTCTGCAAACACATGTTCCAAATTATCACCTAACGACCCACACTGGAACCGGGGCTCAGCCGATGTGACTCACTGGTCCCACGTGATCAGAGCCTACTCTTCCTGGCAGGAGGGGCTGTGAGTTCAGACTGGAATCCAATGAAACGAGCCATGATTTGTGGACAAACTGCACTCAAGATGCCGTTCTGTCCTTAGGGCTTCTGTTTCATCTTTGTGTTTTAAGTCAGGAGGATAAGCGCCTGAAGGTGCCTTAGGGACCCGGGACGTCTCAACTGGCAGCTCTGCTCCAGTGCCGACTTCTAGAGGAAACACAGTCAACAGGGGGCTGTGTTGTAGACACACATCTTTTCATTAAGACAGGGCGTGCAATGTCAGGCTCATAAAAGGCTCTCGTGGAATGTTCAGGGTAACAGGGTATTTGTTAGAAATATTTTGAAAATGTCTAACTCCCCCACCTTGTACACAATGTCAGCTAAACTCTAGTCATGTGAACAGAATGGAAATAAACATGTAATCTAACTGGAGAGACAGGATCATCTGTCCCCAAACACAGACACCCAGGGTCATGGATGTGCAATGTGAGATGCGGGGGCATGAGAGCTGGAGAGGTCAGAGAGGGAGGCTGGGCTGGTGGGGCTAGGCCGGCTTACAGGAGGGATGGAAGGTCACAGGGGGCACAGCATTCCAGGTCGGCGAGAGCAGCTCAGGCAGAAGACCCGAAGGCTGGAGCTGGCACTGTTCAGGCAACAAAGAGGACATCTCTCTGGTGAGAACAGGCTTCTCTGTCATTGTTTCGTTTTTACTTTTTGTGCACAACTTGGAGACAGTGGGAAACAAGATCAGAACGGTAAGTTACTAGTTTCCATGTCAACGGGCTTTGAGGAGCAAGAAGCGGTAGGCATGAGAAGCATGAAGGTCTGGTGGGTACAACATCAGCCTAAGATTAGTTTACATATTCCGGGATGTGACCTTGGTTCTCTCTCCGATTTGGGGGGAGAGAGGATCCTGTTTCAGGCCTTGGAGCACCCAAGATAAACGGCTTTCATCTTTAATAGATGGAGGGGACGGAAAGAGATCAGCCAGCTGACCTCAAGGGCTCAGCAAACACACCAGCTAGCCCGCTTCTTCGAAAGCCTACCGAGTGACGTGAAGACGCGGAACAAGAGAGAAGCTCGAGGATGGCAAACCTCCACGCGTGTCAGCAGAGTGCTCTTAGATGGGCAACAGCGGGGCTGCTCCTGCGGTCAAGAGGGCCATCAGCACGCACTGGGGGTGGGGCTGTGTCACCTCCAAAAATGGACGGAAGCCCTGGCCCCCAGCCCCGGAGAAAGTGCTCTCGTCTGGAAAGGGGGTCACTGCAAAGGTCCTTAGCTAAGAGGAAGCCTGGTGGTGACAGGGCTTGCAGGAGGGTGGCCTGGTCCAGGAGGTCCTTGTAGGACGGCCGTGTGGAGAACACACAGAGGCAGAGGTCAGGGTGACAAGGCTCCAAGCCAAGGAGCGCTGGGAGCCACCAGAGCCTGGAGGAGGCAGGCAGGACCCCCTCCCCACCAGGGGCTATAAAGAGAGCACAGCCCTGCTCACAGTCTGAGTTCAGACCTCTGGTCTTCAGAGTTGCAAGTGTGGATCTGATGATTCGGCCACAGAAAGCCACACTCAGGTTCACGGAGTGCGTCATGAGAGCCACAGGGAACGGTCCCAGCATGCTGCCAGCACTGTGACTGTTCCTAAACCATCACAGGATGCCAATGCCCCACACTGACCACGGTGACACGTCCACGTCTGCCTACATTGTGCCGTCAGCATCACCAACTGCAGAGTCACAGCGACCAGACCCAGACCCGAGGCACGGAGGACTCTTTCATGCCCTCCAGGATAGAGAACACCTATGACAAAGAACTACATCAGCGCTTAGAAGATGAGAACGTGGTGGGAGATTCATTTAATGAAAAATAGTCAATAGCCAGGACATGGAAGCAACCTAGATGCCCATCAACTGACGAATGGATAAGAAAGCTGTGGTACATATACACAATGGAATATTACTCAGCATTAAGGAAAAATTCAATTGAATCAGTTCTACTCAGATGGACGAAACTGGAGCCCATTATCCAGAGTGAAGTAAGCCAGAAGCAAAAACAACAATACAGTATATTAATGCATATATATGGAATTTAGAAAGACGGTAACGAGAACCCAGCATGCGAGACAGCAAAAGGAACGCAGATGTATAGAATAGACTCAGGGCCTCTGTGGATGAGGGAAAGGGTGGGATGATATGGGAGAAGGGCATTGAAACATGTTAATTATCATATGTCTAAGCAATAGCCGGCCCAGGATTGATGCTTGGGACTGGTGCAACGAGATTTCCCGGGGGGAGGGAGGAGGGAGGGGGGTTCTGGAGGGGGAGCATATGTAAACCCATGGTGATATCATGTCATTGTTTGGCAAAACTAATAAAAAAAAAATGTTAAATAAAAAAAAAAAAAAAGAAAAATAGTCACCCTAAAGCCTTTGCTGGACAACCTGTCAGCGTGCAGCAAGGGGCAGAAAAGCCTGCAGAAAGCCTGGAAGGCTGCAAATCAGCCGAGAGAGAATGATCTCTCAAGAGAACGGCAGGGTCAGAAATGACAAATAGTAGGTGAGAGCCGCACAAGAAACAGCCGGCCTTCAGGGCATCAGCTGGGTGTTGCCTCCAGTGAAAACCAGAGGACTCTGTCAGACAGTCTCTAGGTCCGTCCACGTCTCTGCAGATGGCACAGTTTTGTTCCTTTTCATGGCTGAGTAATATTCCACTGTAAGCATGTACCACACCTTCTTTACCCATCCCTCTGTTGCCGGACATTGAGGTTGATTCCACATCTTACCTATTGTAAATAGTGCTGCAGTGAACACTGGGCTGCATGTATCTCTTTGAATAATGACTTTCTCTGGGTATATGCCTAGGAGTGGGATTTCTGGGTCATATGATAGTTTAATTCCTAATTTCTTAAGGAATTTCCAGATAGTTTAATTCCTAATTTCTTAAGGAATTTCCATAACGGCTATAACTACTTACATTCTTACCAGCAATGCAGGAGGGCTCTCTTTTCTCCCCACCCTCTCTAGCATTTATTGTTGGCAGAACTTTTGATGATAGCCATTCTGACTGGTGTAAGGTGGTAGCTTGTTGCAGTTTTGATTTGCATTTCTCTAATAATTAGTGACGCTGAGCATCTAAAGAGATGACTAATAAGAACCTACCATACACCACAAGGACCTCTACTCAGTGCTCTCCTAAATGGGAAGGAAATCCAAAAAAGGGGAGATGTGTGTATACACATAGCTGACTCACTTCCCTGCACAGTAGGAACTAACACGACACTGTAAAGCAGCTCAACCCCAGTAAGAGTTCTTTTAAAAAGCCAGAGGGCTGCTCTCCGGGGCGAGCAGGGGCCTGGTGTGGGCGCTGTGCCCTGTGGTGGTGCCAGCTGACCCTCAGTGGCCGCCACGTGCCAGGCCCTGGGAGCTCCCTGTGCACTACTGGTCAGTGAGCCCTGGGCACTAGGCTTGGTGATGGTACTTGACACTCAGGAACTGGAGCCACTCAGGAGTCGTCACCTAAGTGGTGGGTGAGGAGCTGGAATCCCAGCCCACCCAGAGTCTAAGTTGCCCACCACTCCACCCACCACAGCGAGAGCTGCCTGGGAGGAAGCAAGTCAGAACAGACTTAGTGCTGGTCCCACATCAGACGCCGAGTGAAAAACAGGGCGAGAGGGAGGGCGACGCGGAGAGCAGGCAGGCCGCCCTGGGGCAGAGGGGTCTGGAGCACTGCCTTCCACTGAAGCATCAGTGCCCAGCAAGCCGAGAGTCTCGGTCCACCTGCGGCCTGATGGGAACCTGCCCTCAGACTTGTCCTCTCTCACTTAAAGACAGGTTTGTGGAGAGAACAGACCACACCGCCAACCTCTCCTAATAACATTCACTTATTCCTAAGGTGAATCAATAACAGGCTACCCTGGTGGCTCAGTGGTAAGGAACCTGCCTGTCCATGCAGGAGACGCAGGTTGGATCCCTGGGTCGGGAAGATCCCCTGGAGAAGGAAATGGCAACCCACTCCAGTGTTCTTGCCTGGAGCATCCCATGGACAGAGGAGCCTGGTGGGCTACAGTCCATGGGATTGCCAAAAAGTCGGACACGACTGAGAGACTGAAAAAACACCAAAATAGGAATCAGTAACAAGGCACCGTCAGATGCCTGAGAAGAAAAACGACGTCAGCATGAAGTCCTGAGGGCAAAGAGCTGGCCCTCTAAGTCAACGTCCATCACAGCGTCAATCACACAGGGGGCAAAACTAAGGCGTTCCGTCGCTCGGGGTCGGGGGTTGACCGAAGTGCAGCGGGAGGCACCCGGGGAGCGGCGGACCAATGCAGAGAGGCGGAGAGGGGCAGACGCCCGTCAGCCCTTAACAGTCTTGCCTCCTGAGAGCAGGTTTGGTCCTTCCACCCCAGCTCGGTGTATTCGGGGGTCTTGAAATCCCAGTGCGGATTTTGGACCCTGAAAAAGAATTCTAAGTGTTTGGAAGAAAAATACTGTAAAGGTTACACCATCATACAGTTCCTAACGTGATTCTGTCCCCTACAAGTCTTCGAGGCTGGGTCAAAATTCCAAAAGTTGGGTTCCACCAGAGGAGAGCTCAGGGAGGCAGGCTGTGCCCCGGTTCCCATGGACGAGGCCTGTCCGCTGGGACATCACCCCTCAGATAACTTTTCTTTTGAGCTTTTCCTTTGGCATCGGGGTATAGTTGATTAACAACGTGGTGACAGTTTCAGGAGAGCAGTGAAGGGACTCAGGCGCACGCACATACGTATCCCTGCTCCCTCAAACCTCTGCCCCAATCCGGGCTCCTCCCTGACCCTGGGCAGAGTTCCCTGCGCTGTGCCTTCAGGTGACTTTGTAATCAAAAGCCCCTCTTCCACTCTGAAAAATAGAAAGTTGAGATGGTCACAGCTGGGTCAATTTTGTCAGTGAGACGTCAGCACACATTTTTATACGTCAGTAACCTCTGGAAATTGTAATAACGTCAAAAAACCTAACAACACTGAGAGTCACACAGCTAAGAAGCAGTCTCCTTAGAAAGCCCACCCCGCCTGTTTTAGGGGACCCTCTAATTGCACTGCCGAGACGTCCTGTTCTGACGTGATCTACTCATTGACAAGGATGGGAAGAAAGAAGGACGGAAGCACTTATAACTAATTCAACTGATTAGTACCAAATCAGCAAAGGGGATCCCTTATTGACTGACCTGATGATCAGCCCAACAGATCAAGACCTCTAGACAGGGAATGTTTCTTACAACTGATGGAAATGGTACCCATTTTGGCCAGCTTAAAATAAGATAAGCTTGGAAGTCTAGAGTAGGGTCTGGATACAGAAATCTCTGGCCCTGGAGAAAGGGAAAGCCTCTTGATAAGGTTAAAATCCATGGACTGCACCCCGATGCCAGGGACACTGCTCTGCCCTGGGAAGGGTCCAGGGGAAGTAAGGAGCTGGTGACTGGGACATGGGAGAGGAAGGCTGGAAGGTTTCTGACGCTGAGGCTTTCCCTGTGAGCAGCAGAGACACAGGGAGGAGGGCTTCGGGGGGAGCATGGCCCGCCTCCACAGCTGGGCAGCTCAGAGCGGGGCGCCCGGGGTGGGGGGCCGCATGGCTGGGCAGGGCGAGGACAGAACCCAGACCATAGAAACCCAACCGTGGCTCTGCCCACGCCGGACCTGGGTGGGTACGGGCAGGATGGGGCGAGTGCAACAGTCAAGAAAAGAGGGGGTCTGCAGAGGGGCTCTAGAAAGCGCAGCCCCACGGCTGAAGCTGGGATGTGGCTGCTGAGGGGGAAGGGGGCTAGGAGGAGCAGGTGAGGCGGCCCTGGTCCGAGAAGGGGCAGAGGTAGCAGACAGACAGACACACGCTGGCAGCCGGGACCGCCTAGAGACCCCGCCTAGAGACCCCACTTAGAGACCCCGCCTAGAGACCCCGCCTGTTGCAGGGGCGGCTGGTGATGCAGGAAAGGGGGGGCGGGCGATGCGATAGGAGGGAGACCCCCAGGGGGAGGAGACAAGGGGCCGGGAAGCTAAGGGAAACTTGTAAGGCAAGAAGGAAGACTGTCTCCTTCCAGAAAGCGAGAGGGAGATGGGTGTGCAGGTAAAGCTATTCGATATAAGATATACGAGGGAAAGTTCAGTGAAGACACTGGAGGTTTCAGAAAGGAAATGCAAAGATTTTGAGGATATACAAAACCGTAGCGCTAATCAATAACACAGGCTCAAGCAAATTCTTTGGATTTAACAGTGACATGAAAATGGGCCTTTCAAATAATTAAACCCAAAGAGACAAGCAAACAGAGAGAGAGACAAGTAGTACCCGGGTGCAAGACCCCGTGGAGGGCGGAGCAGAGGAGAAACAGGTTCAGAGCCTGTGGACGGGGAGCTGGCTGGCTCTGCTCTCGGGGCGGCGGCGGCGGGGGAGGCGGAGGTGCAGGCCTGGGCTGGGGGGCCTGGGTGGGCTGTCTCTGCCAGCACCTCCTGCGCACTGGGAGCGCTGGGCCGCCTGTGTGGACCGCCGCGGCCACACGGCAGAGCGCTGGTGCCAATGCACTCTTGGTTCTTTCGGGAAACATGCCACTCTGTGCCCAGCCACGGGACTCAGGTGGCACCCCCAGCCCTACCGGACGCGGACTGCTTCGCTCAGGGGCTCCTGGACAGGAGCTGCGCTTGCCGAAGGCTCCGGCTTCCCGGGGCCTCACCGCCCTGGTAGGCGAGGGTCCCCGACACAAACGGCGGGGCAGACACACCCCGTTTTCCTTTCTGGTAGGCATGTATGCTCTTACAGGAGCAAGTCAGCTTGTGGACGGATAATGGGCTGCAGAATCAAGGCCGGCCTCCCCACGATGGAGACTGGCAGAGCAAACAAAGCAGCGGAGAAGTCAGTGCATGCTCAGGATTGATGCGATTTCAGGGCCAACTCTGGGCAGATAGGCTGGAACCAGATGACCCTCTAAACGTCAGGATGTTCGCTTAAACAATCTGGAGTCTGCTCACCACGAACTACATCCTGGGTGGTTTGTGTGGGTAAAGGCTCCAAACATTTCGGTTCTAAGTGGCTCTGTTTATAAGACATTCTTTCCTCTTGCGTCAGGAAAAGGATGCCTGCTTTCTTGCGGAGGACGGAGGCACGGAAGAGAAATCTAGATTCTGCTAGATGATTCTGTTGTGGTCCAGCATCTCTCTTCTCTGTCTCCTTTCTTTTTCCTCCATCCTTGTCCCCCTGCCCAGTGGACCAGGACTCAGCCCCAAAGATACCTCTTTGCCCACCCTTGGGTCACCAGACTGATCACCCGGGCCAGGAGGGGGTGGATGGTTGGGGAGCAGGGGTACAGACACAGCCAGGCCACCCAGCTATCTAAGGTACTGTAACTGTGAACCCACTTGTGTAACTGTGTCACAGCCCCACCCCGGGACGCAAAGATCTACTCTTGGTGATTCTTAAAGGAGCTGAGTTGATAGGAAGGACTGAAAAAAGGCAAAAGCTTTTAGAAAGGTACGTTCAACCCAAAGTCTGGCTGAATAAATGATCATGCTTTTAACATAAAAGCTGCTGTACGCACCCCATTTTCAGACTACCCAATAAAGCTGAATGTAGGCTTTTTTTTTTAAAGTGAAATGAAATTTCAAATGTGCAGAAATCAGTGAAAAAAGCTCCTCAGTTCACAAAGTGAAAACAGATGGCAAACAGAGTACTCCTGCATTTTGAAAATGGTCTTATCAAAATCAGGAGGAAATTAATATTTAAAGCAGAAGCCACTTTTATTACATGAGTCCTATTGAAATCTGTTCCTCCTTTGCCTGTGGGCACAGGGAACAACTTATTAAAATGTTTCATGCATCAAGCACTTCTTAAAAGAAAAAAAGCAAAGGACCTATTGTCCTCAGCTCAAAAAGATGGCAATAAGGAAAGAATCAGAAACGAGAAGCAAACAGCTAACTGGTCTACCCTGAGCCTGACTGACTGACGTCTCCACTCAGATAGTATCTACTGAACACCCAGAAGCTATCTGACATATATAGAGAGAGACAGACAGAGAAAACAGCAAAGATCAGGCACATCCCTTTACTTGTAAGCAAGTTACATACTAGCAGAAACATGCAATACATACAATTTTCTTAAATCCACAGAAATCACAATATTTTCATAATGTGAATACTCACAAATTAAATATGTGTAGCGCTCCACCGCTTGTAAAAATTTCCACAGAAAGCATCTTATTTAACTAGAAAATAAGTGAGTCCAGTGAGGTTAGAGGCTCATGTCAAGGACAAGCTGTCATCAAAGTTAACACTGAGAAAACAGTGTGAAGCCGGGAAGGACTCGCTGACTGTGATATCAAGACAGTTTACATCCACACTAGATGAGCGAGGGTTTGGCACAGCTTAGACAAGCAGGACAGAACTGGACCCAGTCCTTCCAGGGGATCCTTCGATGTGGCCACGTGGCCAAGCAGTGGAGAAAAGTTCACCTCAGCAGCTTGGGCTGAGAAAATGGTTATATTATTTACAAAGACAGGAAACAAAATTAGTTCCCTATACAAAGGCTATAAAAAGAATTCAGGTCCAGTAGTAAAGGGCCAAAATAAAACTTTATAACTTTTAAATAGAAACAGACTCTGTTGATGACTTCAGAGTACAAACAGATTTAAAACAGAAAGCATCAACCATAGAGAAAATGACTAATAAATTCAGCTATATAAAAATTAGAAGCTTCTGCATAAAGAGGTTAATAGGTAGGCCACACACCAGAGGCTGTCAACAGCACATCTAATGTCTCAGGCGCTCAGACGGTACAGAGTCTGCCCCCGACGCAGGAGACCTGTGGGAGGGCAAGGCAACCCACTCCAGTATTCCTCCCTGGAAAATCTTACGGACAGGACATCTAACTGATAAAGAATTATTATTCAGAATACATAAACAACTCCCAGAAGGCAGTGAAAGAACCAGAGAAAAGAGGAATAAAAAAAAAAATACACAAATGGGCAACGCGGCTAGAAACACAGATGACCCACCATACGCCAGAGCGGGTCAGCCACACGGGTCGCGGGCAGAGCTGTGAGAACCACAGGGAGCGGACGCTTCACACACATCCCAGGCAGACACCTCACTCCCTGCACCCTGCTGACCGTAAGGATGACGCCTGGGACCCGCGCCCATCGCAGTGAGGGTGTAGGCTGCACAACCCGTTTGGAGGGAAGTTTGGGGATATTTGGTAAGTTAGAGATCCTGTGCTCCCCAGCCCAGTGATCCCCCCCAGGAACACACCCACGGAAACGCCCTCCCGGGTGCTCAGACAGCACTGTGCACAGTGAAGCCAGGAGACTGCAAGCATGCACCCGCGGGAGAAGCGGCCGTGAACATCCAGAGGGGAGCCGGCACACACCACGCGGACGCAAACACAGGGAACAAGCTGCTGGGTCAACAGGAACGCATCCCAACAATATCACACTGAACAAGCCGCATTGGAATACCTGCAGCGTGATTCCATTTATAAAGCCGTACACGGCGGGAAACTGTGGCCGTGTTTATATATACCCAGGAAAAAGAAGCTGCATTAGAATACCTGCAACGTGATTCCGTTCTTCCTTTCTTCTTAAAACTCTTCCTCAACACAGGTTTGCTTCTGTGACCCATGGCACGTTTGGAATGACCACGTGGAAAACTCACAAAGAGAGAGAGAGAAGCCAGAAGCAAATAAAGGGATGAACTCCACATTGAATAGTGTGCGCTGTGGCCAGGGCTCCCTGTGAAGAGTGAATGAGATCGTCCTAAGATTCAGCAAGCGTTTGCTCAGCACACTCCTGTCAGAGAGGACGGGAGGCCCTTCTGGGCTGGGGGAGGACTGGGGGCACCTGTGGTCTCTGGACCGCCCACCAGCCATGCCATCAGCGGGTGCCTTCCTTCATGGCCTCACCTGCAGGGCGGGTTAATCACGGCCCTCCCGCGGCCGGCTGTCTCAAGGATCAGACATAAATATGGAGCCTGCTTGGAACACAGTGCACCTGGGGTGTGGGGACGCAAAACATCAAGAGGCTCAGAGATTTCATGACAAAGCCACGGTTCACAACCCTCCAGACCACAGGCAAGCCAAGGCAAGCCAGCCCCACCCAACGAGCGCTGGCAGGGGCTCTGCCCACAGGCTCCCCAGGGGCCCCACCAGCTCTGCCACCCTCGTCCCTGGCTCCACGCTCGCTCTGAGCACTCCTCCACTCTCGCATTCACCGTCCTACCCCCTCTACCTAACCCCCCTGATCAGACTGTCTCCGAAGGTTCCGGCCAGATAGCTCTAGCTTTACAACTTGCCGCCGCGTCCTCTGCACAGGTTCTGGGTCCCAAGGGCTGTGGGCAGGGTCAAAAGGCATGTTTGAGACAGCAATGCTGAGCTCTGCCGCCAGAGACTTTGCTTTCTTGGAAAGCCACCTGGTCTTGCAGTAGATGGATGATAGACAGATCTGTAGTTTATGCCATGCGCGTGACAAGATCTTACAGCATTCATAATTAATGCAAGAACGTTACCCCCATCTCCTTAGTTAGACTGACGTGAAGTGAAAGCCGCTCAGTCGTGTCTGACTCTTTGCGAACCCATGGAATTCTCCAGGCCAGAATACTGGAGTGGGTAGCCTTTCCCTTCTCCAGGATATCTTCCCAACCCAGGAACTGAACCCAGGTCTCCCACATTGCAGGCAGATTCTTTGCCAGCTGAGCCACCAGGGAAGCCCAAGAACACTGGAGTGGGTAGCCTATCCCTTCCCCAGCGAATCTTCCCAATCTAGGAGTCAAACCAGGGTCTCCTGCATTGCAGGTAGATTCTTTACCAGCTGAGCTACCAGGGAAGCCCCTAAAAGGCAACCCTTGGGTCATCACTTAGCCTAAAAAATGAGATGAAATATGAGGCCCTAAAGTTCTAGCTTGGAATTAAAATTTGTTTGTTGAGGCTTAATCCAATTAAGATATCAGAATTTATCTTTGTAAGTTTCTAGTAGCTAGTCCTATTTAAATTTTAAAATATCATGCTTTCTCTCTAGGCACTTAAAATTTGATATGACATTATAGGAACAAATGAACATACAGGCTCTGATTCTAACTGTGAAATGGCTCTGGGGGTAGGTGTTTTAGACAGAAATGCTCTCAGGAACACCCATACATTCTCCCCATTATGTACTCAGCTGCAATGTTCCAAAGGTGACATAAAAATAAAAATAACATACACATTTTATTGAAAAGAGCAAACTCAAAGATTGCTTTCTGTGGTAATAAGGCCTGAAATGAAAATATAAGATCAATGCTTGAGATATAAAGGCTCTATTTTGCCCAAAACACGACAACCTGAATAAAAAACCTTTTTTTACTTTGCAGGCTGATTTGAATTTAGCCTAAGGCACAAATCACCGCCTTCTATCAGATCAGTGGGCTCTGGGTCCCGATTCCGTCCTGCAGGTTCAGAACCTCGATGAGCGTTCACAGGAAGCAAAAACCAGTGCAAGGCTGCCTCGTGGAGCAGAGCGTGGGGGACTCCACACGTGAGATTCTTCAGTCCTTTCTGTCAGAGCTACAGCCCGGAGCTGTGGCTTCAGCAATTCTTGCCCATTTGAAAACAAGATAGTGGACCCGATAAAACATTATTTAAATAGATTAGATTTCAACCAACTGTACCCTATTTATATTGAGACCCACAGATCCGAGTGCTTGTAGGAAGTTAAAATGGATTCCTTTGAAACACACCTACCTGTTCACAGAGGGAAAACCCCCTGCCTTCCTGGCTCTATTGCATGAGAAAAGCGAGTGACCCGGGGACTTCAACTCTGCAGATAAACGTCCCAGACACACCCAGCCTGGGGACCTGGGTGTCCAAGCAGGGTTGGAAGGGGTCTTCAGAATGACTGCATGACTCGTGGTCAATAATTTAAAAATTATTAAATTCAATAATTTAAACTTTAAACTTAAATTCAACTCAATAATTTAAAAAATCACCTAATATTTATAAAAACGACAATGACCTGAATAGGGATTTCTCCGAGGAAGATACGGCCAATAAACACATGTAAAGATGTGCAGCTCCGCTAGTTGTCAGGAAGCACAGCCCAAAGCGCGGGGAGACAGACACGGCCGCGCGCCCGCTCGGAGCAAGTCTTGCTGAGAAACTGCACCCCCCGGCCTCCGCTGGTGGGAACGTGAAATCTGCAGCCACTTCAGAAAATAGTCTGGAAGTGTCTCAAAAACTTAAAGATAGGATCACCACATGACCCAGCAACTTCAGTCCTAGGTACCTGCCCAAGAGAAATGAAAACACACCCACACAAAACCCTGTCCACAAAGGTTCACAGCAGCGTTAGTCACAATGGTCAAAAAGTAGAGACCACTTACGACAAAGCCTTTGACTGTGTGGATCTCAATAAACTGTGGAAAAATTCTTCAAGAGATGGGAATACCAGACCACCTGACCTGCCTCCTGAGAAATCTGTAGGTGGGACAAGAAGCAACAGTTAGAACCAGACATGGAGCAACAGACTGGTTCCAAACTGGGAAAGGAGCACATCAAGGCTGTATATTGTCACCCTGCTTATTTAACTTGTATGCAGAGTACATCATGAGAAACGCTGGGCTGGATGAAGCACAAGCTGGAATCAAGATTGCTGGGAGAAATATCAATAACCTCAGATATGCAGATGACACCACCCTTATGGCAGAAAGTGAAGAGGAACTAAAGAGCCTTTTGATGAAAGTGAAAGAGGAGAGTGAAAAAGTTGGCTTAAAGCTCAACATTCAGAAAACGAAGATCATGGCATCCAGTCCCATCACTTCATGGCAAATAGATGGAAAAACAATGGAAACAGTGACAGACTTTATTTTGGGGGGCTCCAAAATCACTGTAAGTGGTGACTGCAGCCATGAAAATAAAAGATGCCTGCTCCTTGAAGAAAAGTTATGACCAACCTAGACAGCATATTAAAAAGCAGAGACATTACTTTGCCCACGAAGATCCGTCTAGTCAAGGCTATGGTTTTTCCAGTAGTCATGTATGGATGTGAGTTGAACTATAAAGAAGGCTGAGTGCTGAAGAAATGATGCTTTTGAACGGTGGTGTTGGAGAAGACTCCTGAGAGTCCTCTGAATTGCAAGGAGGTCAAACCAGTCAATTCTGAGGGAAATCAGTCCTGGGTGTTCCTTGGAAGGACTGATGCTGAAGCTGAAACTCCAATACTTTAACCATCTGATGCGAAGAACTGACTCCTTGAAAAAGACCCTGAGTTTGGGAAAGATTGAAGGCAGGAGAAGAAGGGGATGACAGACGACGAGATGGCTGGATGGCATCACCAACTCAATGGACATGAGTTTGAGCAAGCTCTGGGAGGTGGTGACGGACAGGGAGGCCTGGGTGCTGCAGTCCATGGGGTTGCAAAGAGTCAGATATGACTGAGCGCCTGAACTGAACTGAACTGAACTGAACAGAGAGACTGCCTAAGTATCTGTCAGCTGATTCGTGGACAATAGCATGCGCTGTGTCTGTGCAATGGAGAATTTGGTGATTAAGAGAATACATATCCCCACACAGACAGACACGAACATATTGTGATGGATGAACGGAGACCGTCACAAAGCACCGTGTATTCTGGGACTCCGTTTACGTAAAATGTGCAGAACAGAACAGTCTATGATGACTAAAAGCGATGAGCCATTAACTCAGGTTGCTGGGAGTGAGGCACAATGGATGCAGAGATGGAGGGTCACAGGAAATGGTCCCGAGTTCCTTTTGGGGGTGAAAAAGGTCTAGATGGTGGTGATGGTCACACAGCTCTGTGAGTACCCTGAAAGCCCCGGCGCTCACTGTGTACTGTGAAGGGGGCGCTGCACGGCGTGCGGACTAGATCTCATAAAGCTCTTCTGAAAAAACAGGGAAAAAGGTCATAATGAACAACTACTCAGGTGATTCAAAGAACTTTCTTGGTGCTCTTCATGAAAATGGAATTTAAAGAACGAAGCAGCGAACATGCTTCTCATGTAACTGACTTTAATTCTGCGTCAGTTCTCAGGGAAAGTTTGGAATTTTTCAAAGACACCACCCCACCCCACTCCCCCTGAAGACACTAGCAGAGTGTATGACAGACAGTCTCCCAGGAGATGTGCTTCCTGGCAATGCAAGAGAATCTAGGGTGGGCATTTAACACGTATTGGAAATGAAGTTTCCGGAGTATCAACAATGCTCCCTTCACAAAGGTATAAAGCAACCACACACGACTTAGAAGTCGGATAACTTTAACTGCATTGCTAACAAGCATCCCGATACCCATGTAAACCTAACTGAATTTGATACTACAAAAACTGAAAAACATTTGGCTCAACATCTTCACATCTAATTTAACAATATATCAGTACATGGAAGAAAAAAAAATACCTGTAGATATTAGTTACAGACTTCAGGATTATTTCTGTCTGTGAGGAGACAAAATCAGAGTGACTTTTGAGTCTTGGGGAAACTGTAACTTTCTGGCTACCGTTTGGACATACAAGGCATATGAAAGCAGTCTCCCTGGATCTGGCACAGGCAGACACCACTCTGCAGAGCGCGGCGACAGAGCCTGATGACTTCTCCCCGAGGGGTATAGAAGGCTGCCAATCCTCTGTCCAGCCCTGTTCTAGGAGCAAAGACTTTCCCAGTGTCGGCGGCTCTGGGCTGTAGGTGTCACTCTGTGTCTCCCACAGCTGATGCACAGTCGGACTCAGAGTCATGTTTATTCCCAGGTCCCAACAACCGGAAGCTAACGATAGGGTCTAAAAATAGAGCTGTTATGAAAGAGAAAAATGAACTAACCGTGAGTAACTCAACAGTTTAAGACTGGAGATTTACTATGAAGCACAAGTTCTGGAGTATATACCGATGGTAGGGTCAGCCCAAATTCAACCTGGTCTCTGCTGGCATTTGGAGAGGGAAGAGAGGAGCGGGGTTTGTCACTTACCCGGAGGATTAGCTGGGAGATAAAGATAATGAGGCTGCTACTTAGTTGCTTTTCTAGAGTGACTTGGTTTTCAAACTGGGGTTCTCTGGGATCCTGGGGTCCTGTGATCTGGCCACAGACCCATGGGGGACAGGAAGACCACAGGGAGATCCTCCCATCGCCTCCCAAGCAAACTGGCTTTTCTGCAAAATCTATTTCACATAGTGCAGCTCTGCATGAGTGTTTGAAATAGGGTGCCTGTGTAATAGACACATGGACATACCTTGATTTCGGGTTTACTTTCAGGGTTACTATAGACTGGATGAAGCACAAGCTGGAATCAAGATTGCTGGGAGAAATATCAATAACCTCAGATATGCAGATGACACCACTCTTAAGGCAGAAAGCGAAGAGGAACTGAGGAGCCTCTTGATGCAAGTAAAAGAGGAGAGTGAAAAAGCTGGCTTAGAACGCAACATTCATAAAACAAAGATCATGGCATCCGGTCCCATCACTTCATGGCAAACAGATGGGGAAAACAATGGAAACAGTGACAGACTTTATTTTTTTTTTGGACTCCAAAATCTCTGCAGATGTTGACTGCAGCCATAAACTTAAAACATGGTTGCTCCTTGTAAGAAAAGCTATGACCATCCTAGATAGCATATTAAAAAGCAGAGACATTACTTTGTCGACAAAGGTCCATCTAATCAAAGCAATGGTTTTTCCAGTAGTCATGTATGGATGTGAGAATTGAATTGTAAAGAAAGCTGAGCGCCAAAGAATTGATGCTTTTGAACTGTAGTGTTGGAGAAGACTCTTTAGAGTCCCTTGGATGGCAAGGAGATCCAACCAGTCCATCCTAAATGAGATCAGTCCTGAATATTCATTGGAAGGACTGATGTTGAAGCTGAAGCTCCAATACTGTGGCCACCTGATGTGAAGAACTGTCTCATTGGAAAAGACTGTGATCTTGGGAAAGATTGAATGAAGGCAATAGGGGAAGAGGACGACAGAGGATGAGAAGGATGGATGGCATCACCAACTCGATGGACATGAGTTTGAGCGAGCTCTGGGAGTTGATGATGGACAGGGAAGCCCGGTGTGCTGCAGTCCATGGGGTCGCAAAGAGTTGGACACGACTGTGTGACTGAACTGAACTGATGGACAGGACCTGTTAGATAAAATGATTCCACCATTTTCTATGATATAATATTGCTATAGCTACAGTGCTGAACCACAAGGTTGGATTTTTATATTGAACTAGGAATATGGAAATATTGTAAAGTATATCCTGAATTATCAAAAGCTTAATTTTATTCAGAAAAGCTTTAGTATCAAGTATATTTTACTAATCGGGGGCTTCCCTAATGGCTCAGCAGGTAAAGAATCCTCCTGCAATAGAGGAGACACAGCTGACAAGGGTCCGATCCCTGGGTTGAGAAGGTACCCGGAGGAGGAAATGGCAGCCCACTCTGGTATTCTTGCCTGAAAAATCCCATGGACAAAGGAGCCTGGCGGGCTACAGTCCACGGGGTCGCAAAGAGTTGGGCACGATTGAGTGACTGAGTACAGCAGTGTATTTTATTAATCTACTTCTTCAGAAATGGGGAATTGACAAACTGGGATACCCATGTAATCAGAAAATACCTGTCCGCCCTATTTCAAGATAAAGGGCACTTATTAGCTTTGAATCACTCACTCTTCTTATTCTTGTTTTCAACTTATTTCTGTACTCCCATCTCCTCTTTACATCTCTTGCTATTTATTTCAACACAATATCTTTTTCCACCAAGTAGCTGTCTAGAGGGGCTTCCCAGCTGGCTCAGTGGGTAAAGAATCTGCCTGCAATGCAAGGACGAAGGCAGATGTGAGTTTGATCCCTGGGTCAAGAAGATCCCCTGTGACAACCCACTCCTGTATTCCTGCCTGGAGAATCCCATGGACAGAGGAGCCTGATGGGGTACAGTCCACAGGGTCGCACAGAGTTGGACACGACTGACGTGGCTGAACACACACATTCACGAGCTTGCTAGAGATAGAAATACTTACTGGTAAATATACATGAAAAAGGTATTCTGAAATGGCTCTGGGAGCATGAAGGCATTTACTACAGAGTGTGGCTTATTATTTAATAAATGTATGAAAGCAAGTCATTTTTCTCCAGTTAAGCATGACATCACCATAGAAGTCAAGGCAAAAAGCTCTCTGTCTTCCCTGTGAATGAAAAGATAATCAAACCCACACAGACAGTGGTGGCAGAACAAGGGACAGGAAATTAATGTGAATTTCCTGAGTTCTGCCCATCACCTACAAGCAAAAATCAAGGACACGATTTAAAGGAACGAACTCATGACGGCTGACACGGACGAAGTCTGAGGCAATACCACTGCGTGACCCGTGATGCCAACACTTAGAAACGCTTTGCACACAAAGGCTGCGGGTACTTCCAGGGCAGAAGTGGCTGCTTACTCAGGAGTCTTAGCAGGTGTACCACAGTTTCGTAACGTTTTGCTTTATGTAACAAATTCCTTCTAGGAATTTATCAAAATACAATCACTACAGTAAACAGGTACAGCCAGCAAAAATTTGGATGTAGAATGGTAAGAATAATGCAAAGAAAACAACATTACAATGTTTTCACAAAATTTATTCTATAAAATGAATATATGCATATTCATTTTTATATAGGATTATAACACTGGATAGTTTTATGAAGTAGCAAGCTGAGTACAATAAATAAAATGCTCTTTCTAGAGTCAATACCCACTGCTATCTTGTTTTGAAACCTTATTTACTTAAATTATTATTTACATAGTTTAGACTTTAGACTGGAGACTGTTACGAGAAACAGAAGTAGACAGAAAAGGCACAAGAGGATTCTTAGACTCACTAACCACACTGAAGGAACGACTGCAAACATAACACAGCTCAGTTTTCCACACCAAGAACTATATTCAATATCCTGTGATAAACCGTAATGGAAAACAATATGAAAAAGACTGTGTACAAATGTATGTACAATCGGATCACTTTGCTGAACAGTAGAAATGAACAACATTGTAACTCAACTATACTTCAATAAAATAAACCTTTAAAAATACATCAAGGTTTGAAATGAGTAAAAAAGTAATTTTCTCAATTTACCATCTCAGTTTAACTGGAAAACTGGAAAAAATGTTTCCACTATGTTTTGAAACATAAATTTAAAGATATTATTATATTTTCCAAATAATATACGTTATTCTCCTATTAAGACGTGCCCTTAATAACCTATTAAGACACGTCCCTGTTCTTTATGAGTAGCCATCTGGCAGAATTCTATCAACATTTGCAAACTGCTGGATACACCGCATATGTCCCTTCCTGCAAATGGACGAACAACCATAAGAGCATCAGGTGATCCAGCCGCCCCCGCTTCAGAGATGCCCGCAGGCTGTAACTACCCCGGGGACCTCTCAGCCTCACCTGTGCTTGCCAGCATCCTTCGGCTCTCGCCAGAAGCTTTGCCTCTGTGACATACAACGTGAGCAGGGAGGGAAAGTGAGATGGAGGAGACACCCCTCTTGCGTAATTAAAAAGCCAACAGCACTGTGTTTTAACGGGACGACCAGCTCCCTGGGTCTGAAACCCCAGACCTGGGCGGGGGCTGGCCCCACTGAGCTCTCGGGGGCCCCAGGAGAGGGCTGGGGGGCGTCCTCAGCTCACGCCTTCACCACTGACCCTAACGGAGCACTTCCGTGCACCAGGCCTCTGCTACTGGGAGCCTGAACTTCAAACACAATGTATACCTTGTAGGCAAATCCCCTTGTGATTTCTGTAAACAGAAAACATCTTTAGGAAAGCATTTCCCTGGCTAGTGGGAACAGAACAGAACAATCTGGTCTAAACGTGTTATTTAAGATCCAGTATACATCATCGTAGTTAAAGGCACAAGCTTCGGAGGCAAACGGAACCCAGTTTGAGTCGTGACTCCCTACTTACTATCAGCATGACCTCATTCAAGCTATTTGGTTTTTTAAAATACATTTTCTTCATCTATGAAAAGGATATAATTATACTTATTTTAGGAGTCTAGTGAAGAGTTAATTAAAGTACGTCAGGTTTTACTTGCATAAAAAAATACCCCAAATCACACTGGCTCAAACAATAAGAGAAACTGGTTGCATCACACAACCAAAACGTTCTACGGTAGTAAGGACTTCAGGCATGGGCTGATCAAGGCTCCAGCCTCATTTCTCTACCGCTCTGTGTGTTGGTTCCTCTGAAGAATGGGTAACCTCCTGCTCTCAGAAAGCTGCCAGGCTCCATGCCTCCTTGTTCCTCCAGAGCTAATGAACAAAGGTCCCAGGTAAAAACCGATTTTGACTGTTTGGACCATGTGCTCAACTCTGAGCTAATCACCATGGCCAGGAAAACACAGGTAGCGTGTGCACATACACACATACACACACATAGAGTTAAAACACATGTACATATAAGCTTAAATATTTATAGAGACCCGATCATTTCAATCTCCAGATCGACAAAGTGAATATTTAATACTCGTCTTTGCTGAGAAAGAAAAACTTGTATTATTTAATTTTCAAATAGTTCAAGTGCCTTCACCTTAAAACTTATAAAATGCAAGAAAGACCCGCCGGTTGGAAAAATTATAGTCACGTCAACCCTGGTTTTGCCTACTTTTTTCCTCCAAGATGGAGAAGCTCTGGGAGTAAGACCACCTGTCACCCTTTCAGTGACATGCATGTAGCTGGAAACATGAAATGCACTTGAGGGGTAATTACAGATAACAACATCTCTCAAACACAGAGGTGAGCTGCTGATGCTGACATAATACTGTAGAAGAAATTCATATGTTGTTACAAATTCAGGGAAGCAAAACATATCCTTGCAATTTCCATTCTGGAATCTTTCCTCAAAGACACTGAAAACAATGAAGTCAGTCTCGTGGGCTCCTCACGAGAGTTTCCACTGTCGTGTGAATGACAACGCACTTGTTCAGTCACGGAATTGTGTCCGACTCTGTGCAACCTCATGGACTGCAGCCTGCGAGGCTACTCTGTCCACAGGAATCTCTAGGCAAGAATACCAGAGTGGGCTACCATGCCCTCCTCCAGGGGATCTTCCTGACCCAGGGATCAAACCCGGGTCTCCTGCATTGCAGGCAGATTTTTTACTGCCTGAGCCACCAGGGAAGTCCTACATTTCCATAATGCTTTAAAGGGTTTCCAAAATGCATCAGACCCCACCAATGGTCAGGGATGTCCCCCTGGGCTGGGGGAAAGGTGCAGGCTGCAATGAGCCCAGGGATCAGGCCCACCAGGTACAGGAGGGCTGGGGGGCCTCAAGTGGTGGTCTTTCAAAAGCAATGCAGGCACGAGCTCCACGGACTTCGAGCCCAGGTGTGGGGCTGGGCTGGGGAGCGCCGAGCCAACCTGGCCAGCCGCTGTGCCCCTACGAAAGATGCCCGAGGTCACAAGCATGGAGGGAATCCTTCACAGAACCAGCCTGCTCCTGAGATGAGGAGGAAGAGAAGAAGGAGGGCAACCCACTTGTCCTGAGCCAGACAGCAGACTCGTAGGCTCTGAAGTAGAATGATGTATCACAACCACATTAGGAGTTCAAAAGCCTGCAAATGGGACTAGACATTGCTTTAAGATATCACAAAAGCCACCTCCCTGGAATTAAACCTATTCCTCAGTAAGCACTGGTTTTTGAAATAAAAGCTCATTTGACTTTCACTGTTTTACAGTTTTTAAAAATTGCTTGCACTGAAACATTTTGAAATTTCTGAATTTGCTTTAAAAATGTTGATAGTTTCTCAACCCTTTTAAGACATTTTACTGCTTTAAGAAATTTTAAGTGATGACGATGTTCAGCTTTTCCATACTTTTTACTGCGAATGACACTCTACCAGCTACACTGTGAATGCAGATTAGACGCGCTGCCTGTGGGAGATTCTAAAACGCCAAGAGGCAGACCGAAAGTGCGTAAGCAGGACCTACAGCATAAGGACCTACAATGCGGGTCCTTCTCAGGCAGCTGTGTGGTTCTGTCCTGTTTTCTTAGTGGTTTTAACCCTCCCCACATTATCTCAGGCATGGCCCTGCTTTCCTACACTTAAAACCTATGAACCCAAGTCCTACAGACACTTTCTAGGCACACGGTAAATGTTCAGTTAATGCCTGAGACTGTTTTGTTGTTTGCTGTTCTAGTTGCTAAGTCGTGTCTGACTCTTGCGACCCCATGGGCTGTAGCCCGCCAGGCTCCTCTGTCCACGGAATTTCCCAGGCAAGGATACTGGAGTGGGTTGCCATGCCCGCCTCCAGGGGATCTTCCCAACCCAAGGATCGAACCGGCATCTCCTGCATTGGCAGGTGGATTCTTTGCTACTAATTGAGCCACTGAGGAAGCACGCCTGAGAGATGCTCCAAAAAGACCTCCACGGACTTCACACACATGGCAGGAGACGCGGGCCACAGAGAACACGTGTGCGGGACACAGCAGGACAGCAGTCCTGACGGCCACTCAGGGCTGTGCCCGGACACAGAGCCCCAGAGCAGAGCTCCAAGGGTCCCAGATGAGACACAGGCGGTTCGAGGCATTATGCAAATTCACGCACAGCCAGGAGGCTCCGAGCTCGCACAGAGTGAGGCCCACCTGGAGGAGGCATCAGAGGAGATGGGGGGTCTCCCTACCAGCCAAGGGAGCACCACTTCCCCAGGCCGTGCCTGACCGTGCAGGAGCGTCTGTGATCCGGTGAACTTCCTCAAAACCCAGAACTCCACAGGAATGGGGGGCAGAGCCCAAACCACAGCACCCCCCTCTTGAGATGGGGCGTGCTCTGAGCAGGGACCACCCCGCAGTGGACTCCGTGCGCTCTGTGCCTCCCTCCGACACACGGCAATGACGCCTTTCCCTGGTTGCCGCAGGTCGGCCAGGTCCAAACGCAAGCTCTCCAGGGCCAGAGTCCTGGCAAGAAGGTGCTGGCCCTGAATCCCAGCCGCGGGTCAGCTTCCCTGGGGGAGGCCGGGCAGGGGAGGCGGTGGGTGGGCGGGAGGGGAGGATGGAGGGAGGACCGGCCGCAGAGGGAGCGGGCTGGGGGAGGGGCAGGGAGGAGGGGTGTGGACCCCAGAGCCGGTGAGAGGCCTCTGCTAGCTCGCAGACTCCAGGGATGCTCTGGGCAAGCGTCCGTCACCCCTACTGAGGACACGCCCCGTGGGGTACCCCTCCTCCCCTCCCTCGCGCATGAACACAGTCACAGTGACCGCAGCTGGCTCCTTTTCACAAATCACTGTCCCGTCCTTAGGCCGACTGTCGGCCTTCCTCGGTGGCGAACCGCAGCGTCGAGTCAAAGGAAACTGCGCTGTGCCCACGGAGCCCTCAGGCGGGGGTCTGAGCGCCGCAGCCGCGCACGCCCACCTCCACAGACCCGCGTCAGCACGGACTGCCAGGCTCAGCGTCTTCATGCACATCTCTGTCGGGGTGAATTCTGCAAAGTCTTGACTGCCTCACACATCAAAACCCATGCGTTCTCTCTTTGCTGAAACCTAGAAACACGCAAGTCACGCCCAGCCTCATGCTGTTTCTCGGGGTTCTCTGGGATGAAGGCAGGTAGCAGGCATCGCTCCCTTATTCCGGCAGCCCACCTGCCCTCTTCCTGAGCTGGGTACAAACTAAAGCAGGATATGCCAGAAGCCCAGGATGTTCTAAAAACAAGTGTGCTTTTGTGCTTTATCTGTTTGTTTTTCCTTTACTTAATCTTCAAAGTCAACCCAACAGAGCGTCAAGTCTTACCACAGCAGTGCCTCCCTCGCCCGGCCCCTTGGCACGCTGGCCGAGGAGGCTCGCGGGCCCGCCCCACCTGGCCCTCAGCCTCCGCCCCGGGCAGCAGTCCACAGCACCCTCCCCAGAGCGTGCTCTACTCACTGCTCAGAATAAGAAGCTTTCTACGTTTTCCATCCTTAGAGATGGTCCACGCTATCCTCTGGATGTAAACACGTATTTGACAGCTGACACATCTGACCTTCGCTGCAGCAACTTTGCAACTATCCCGGGCCAAACGTGTCAAAACGGAGACCTGATCGAGCAATCTGCTCAACAGTCACTAGTGCATTTCCGCCACAACTACTCCAAAAGGGAGTCTTTCGAAGTAAAACTGCTCCATTCCTGTTCCCTAGAGATTTGACTGCACATTTTAACAACCACATGTTTTAATAACTGCGTTTTTAAAAAGTAAAAGCCGCCTCGGGGCGGACAGTGTGGCCTGGTGTCCCGACACAAAGAATGTCACGGCTCATGCTGACTGCAGACACCCAGGCCGACAAACCCTCCTCTGACGTGTGGGTTTTCATTCGGTCACACCAAGCGGCATGGGAGGGGTTCGGGGCGAGGTGATGGCACCTCTTGCTGGCTGTCACCCCTGCCACCCTCTCCTGTCCCGGAAGGGCACAAGAGCTGACTCCTGGGGCTCTCAGGGTGGGACAGCCTGCAGACCCTTGGAGTGAAAGTGAAGGTCACTCAGTCATGTCCACTCTTTGTAACCCCAGGGACTACACAGTCCATGGAACTCTCCAGGCCAGAATACTGGAGTGGGTACCCTTTCCCTCCTCTAGGGGATCTTTCCAACCCAGGGATCACACTCAGGTTTCCCACATTGCAGGCAGATTCTTTACCAGCTGAGCCACCAGGGAAGCCCAAGGATACTGGAGCGGGCAGCCTATCCCTCCTCCAGGGGATCTTCCCGACCCAGGAATTGAACCGGGGTCTCCTGCATTGCAGGCGGATTCCTTACCAATTGAGCTATCAGGGCAGCCTTGGGAGCTGGCAAACCAAAGCTTGTGGAGAAGACCGGGTGCTGAGTGTGTGCTGGTTGGAACATGTCAGGGCTGTCTGATCAGTGGTGTTCCTGGGACCCCTTTAAGGGATATCAAGGCACACAAGCAGATTTCTAACAATAACAGGTACCGCTCAAGACATTGCTAAAGACAACGAGGAAGATGTTATTCAAGCTCCCGTCCCATAAGAGGAGGACCGGGGGTGGGGGGATCTGCTGCCCAGGGGCCGGGGGGTGGCCGATAGGGGCAGGGCAATTCTTTGTAAATTGAGCTGAAGGCAGGTCAGGGTCGCCACGCCTCGCCTGGGGACATGGGGCTGAGGGCTTGGACCACATGCCAAGGGCGCTCCAACACCAAGGCTGGCGCGGGTCCTCTCTGAATGGACACGGCAGGATTCTTGCTGAAACCGGGCGCAGCGGTCTCACCAAAGACGGCACAGAAGCCCAAGGTCCGGCCAGTGCGAAAGAAGGGCTGGGAGAGCCGGGCTCAAGTCTGAAGGAGGAGAGCTCTTTCCGGAGCGTATCTCATAGTTCCAAACTCTGCCTCTTGGCCACCTGGTGATCAGCCACAGTGATCAGACTGGGAGAAACAGACTCACAGCCACTGCAGTCACCTCGCACCCCTAGGGTGCAGGTTCCTGGGGTTTAATTACACCTGCGCCACCACGACGGCTCCTTAGCCAGCTCGCTGGCAGGGAGGGCTCCCTACGCAGCTGCAAGTCAGATATGATGAACAACATCTTATACTGAGTATATCTGAGCCGCTCGCTTGATTAAATCACACTGAAGCTTTACAGACTATCTGCTGGTAATTCCTACTTGAGTTTAATTTACTAGCTTTTACCAGTGAAAATACATCAGCTGACACATGACGCTGCTGGGGGAAAAATACAGCACAATTCAGCGTCACTGGAAATAACAGCAGTGCATTCTAGAGAATGCTTTTAGCCACACTGGCTTGCTTACTTAACACACAGGGAAGCTTGGGCCAAAGGTAGAGAGCCTTTCTGGATAAACTACTGGTTCCCAGCTGGACTCACACAGAACACGGTCACCCCCCAGTATCCCCACATCTGAAAGGGCACTGCCCACTGGAGCCCCATAGGGACTAAGCCACACCCGGGCTCTTGCGCACACATCACTCTTTATCTCCTGCCCCAGCCCCTGTCTCAGAGTCCCAGCACCTCCAACCCACTTATTAATTTGCCTCTTCTAAGAAACTGTCCACCTGACATGCAAGAAACAGCATGCAGTCCTGGGTGATCGGCAAAGCCATTGATGTGGACAGATACGCTGTTTCTTACTTAGTGTGTTTTATTTCATTCCTGCACTTCTAAATGCATGAAAAATATACAGGAAGTCTTGGCGAGGGCTTCCCCAGTAGCTCAAATGGTGAAGCATCCACTAACACTGCAGGAGACCCAGGTTCTATCCCTGGGTTGGGAAGATTTCCCTGGAGGAGGAAATGGCAACCCACTCCAGTATTCTTGCCTGGAGAATCCTATGGACAGAAGAGCCTGGTGGGCTACAGTCCATGGGGTCGCAAAGAGGCGGGCACAGCTGAGTGACTAACACACAGGTCTTGGCTACATCAGGGTGGTGGAGGACACTCAATGAATAGGTCAAAGAGGTGAAAGAAAAAGGGGTGAATCTACAAAACAGACTCTCAGACACAGAATCAGACTCATGGCTGCCAAGGAGGAGCGTGGGGAGGGATGGATGGGAGGTTGGGGTTAGCGATGCAAACTGTTATGTACAGGATGGATAAGCAACAAGGCCCGACTGTAAAGCAAAGGAATCGTATTCAATATCCTGAGACAAACCACAATGGAAAAGCACATGAAAATGAAGGTGTATACATACATACACAGAGCCGAATCACTCTGCTGCACAGCAGAAATTAACACAACACTGTAAGCCAACTATTATTGGTTTTGGTTGCTGAGTCGTGTCCGACTCTTCTGTGACCCCATGGACTGTAGCCCTGCAGGCTCCTTTGTCCATGGGATTCTCCAGACAAGAATACTGGAGTGGGTGGCCATTTTCTTCTCCAGGAGAGTTTCCTGCCCCAGGGATCGAACCCTCATCTCCTGTTTGGCAGGCAGATTCTTTACTACTGAGCTACCTGGGAAGCCCAAGCCAACTATACTTCAATCAAACAATTTTTTTTTTTAAAAAAAGGAGTGAAATCTCAATATTTTTAGTTGTCTTTTCACATATTTTTGAATAAGAAACAATACTTTGGGGGTGTTTTCCTGGATGTAAGGAAAGAAAGTACGTAATGAAATTGCAAAGATATGCAGACCACAAATAAGGAATTAAGTCTAGTGTCTTCAAGATGGAACAAAGCATAAATAAGTGAAACAATAGGCAAATTAAGTATTCACTAAAACGAACTTCCCCAATGGCTCAGCAGTTGAGGAATCTGCCTGCAATGCAGGAGACCTAGGAGACCCAGGTTCGATCCCTGGGTGGGGAAGGTCCCCTGGAGAAGGAAATGGCATCCCATTCCAATATTCTTGCCTGGAGAATCCCATCAAAAGAGGAGCCTGGGAAGTTACAGTCCATGGGGCCCCAAAGAGCCAGACGTGACTGGGCACAAGGCACATGCCGAGGCTGAAAATGGACCACTTCTGTGGTCTCCACTGGCCTGTTGTTGCTGCTGTCCAAAAGCCCAGTAAAATAAGGATCAACACAGAATTTATTTGGGTGCATTTACTGAACCTACCTGAAAATTATTTTAATTGCAAATGGTTTTGCTGGAAACTTCCCAATATCAAGAAGAGCTTACCAATCAAGGATCAAGAATAAGTTCGAATGCTTTTAACTTTCCAGGTAGTCTTCTTTTTTCTCCAGAATGGAGCCAACATCGCTGTATTTGCTAATAGTCCCTTAACTTTTACTTTATGAGGATACCATGTCTCCTTTAAAAAGGGTAAGTAAAATGCATTCATATGTGCATATAGATAATGACTGATTATCTGTGAGCACTGGAAATGGGAACAAATTGACAACTGATATAACTAGACCACTGAACTCCAAAGATGCCAGTGATTTCGCAGGACTTACATCCTACATAGCAGTTCCCATATGTGTCTTTGCCTTTCTCACTAGATGTTAAATTCACTGAGGGCAGGGATCAGATGTTTATCTCTCAACTGCTTAGCACAGGGCACATGGTACGTGCTAAAATCTCTTTGAATGTGTAGATAGTTGAGCAAATGAATGAAACTCTTCTCCACTCCAGAGTTTACCGATATCAATACGCCAGGGAGGGTGTCTGTGCATGCTAAGGCACTTCAGTTGTTTCCGACTCTGTGGGACCCTACGGACTGCAGCCTGCCAGGCTCCTCTGTCCATGGGGTTCCCCACCAAGGACACTGGAGTGGTTGCCATGCCCTCTCCCAGGGGATCTTCCCGACCAGGGATCACACTTGCCTCTCTGCCATCTCCTGCGTTGGCAGGCAGGTTCTTTACCACCAGCGCCACTTGCCAAGCCCCACCCCAGGGAGAGGCCCTGTCTTTGGCCCTCTCATTCTTCCCCAACTGTCTTTCAGTAAAAACATCAAAATCAGGTGAAACGACAGAGAACTGAATTCCTGGCTTCGCTAACCCCAAGCAAAAGAAGTGTTCCCTAAATGAACCGACCTTGAGTACTGATCCATTTAGCAAACTGGTAGATAAATCTTACCCCGAGTAAACGATAACCCTTTCCACTAATCAAGGCCCAGCATTCTCTCCGGAACATTTCCCGGCCAACCTCTCTGAACCTGACCAGGCCCTGAGCCGTGCTCTGGAGTCTGCGCACACTTGGGAGGTTTTCCTGGGGTCCCCAGGGCTGCTGGGCAGGTTTCCTCCCCAAAGATCTGAAAGGTCAGCATGGTGATGCCAGGGTGGTTTCTGGCCTAGAACCTGCCTGAGCTCTGGATGCCTCGGCTTCCGGACCTGTGCTGTAATGCATTCCTGGACCCCAGGTGACAGGCAAGATAAGGACGAGGAACAGCGGCACCCCGGCCTGATGACGGGAGCCCCATTTTAGCCAGTGGGGCCGCTGCTGTCGAATGAATCAGGCTGGAGTACAGTCTGGGAGAACTGATCTCTGCCTTTCCTTCCCCAAGGTGCTCAGGACGGGCGTCTCAATGATTAATTAATTACCAAGCTGGGACATGGCACACGCCACGAGGTCTGTGGCCTCGGGGGAGACGGTGGGGGTGTGTAATCTCAGGTTCAGACAGAACCGGCAGATGTTGAACAATATGAGCAACATCAATAAACCTGGGAAATACTTTATCGATATCCATAGCTAATGATGATTGATTACTGACTTTATCTTCCAGTCTCCATGTTAAACCTTTATGTATAGTAGCTCAGAATCATCATATAAAGCCCATGAGGGAGGAGTCACGATCATCCCCATTTCACAGAGGAGAAAAATGAGGCTGAGAGAGTTGAAGGAACTGCCCTGCTGTGAGAGGTAGAAGTGAAACTCTAGTTTCAGTGGCTCTACTGCAAAGCCCACCGAAAACTTCCCAACTTCCAGAAAAGGTTCTCGAGGATAATTTTAGGTTATGGAGCACATTCCAAAAATATCCCCTAGAGTAGCTTTCTTTTTAAAAATGAAAATAGCCTTCATCTGTGCATCTTCTAATCCATGGTAAACTCCAAAAAGCCACACAACTTGAAATGGCTAAAATTAAAGACACGGCACAAGCTCTCATAGTAAGAACTTCCTGTCAAACATGTTAGGAGCAAGTCAGTTTGCTTCCCTGGGTCCCCTTTTCTCAACTATAAAATGGACAGTTAGATGAGGCAATAGTTACACCTTCTAGAAGTGCTATGGTTCTTAGGCAATGCTGCCAATGACCTGAGAGCAGAGCTTTCTTGGGGGTGAGGGTCTGGCGGATGCTGAGCCCTGAAGCCTTTCTAGGGTATGCACATAGAAACAGATTCAAGATATCCAAGTTCCATTTAGAAGCCCCCAAAATCATCCTTGCCAGTCAATGATTTAGCCAACTCAGCTGGCACAATGCTGATACACTATAAAAACATTTAAGCTGAAATTTATAAACTGATTCCAAATCTTATATGAAGCAACCTGCCTTCTCTGCTAGTTAGAGTTTACCAAATGCTGAGCGCTAAACCTAAAAGTCAAGTCCAATGTAAAAGCAAGTATGAAACACCAAGTCTCTCCCCAGGAGCCTTTTTGATAAAGACGAATAATGTTTCAGTCTCCAAATATAATTACTGTTACTTTCCTGTTAATATCACTAGATACTGAATTTAAACAAAACAAATTTTTCAGTCTCTGTGTCTACTTTAAAATATAAATTTCACTGAAAGAATTAAAAAATAAGTTTCTTTTTATAAAATGAGCGATCTTTTCATTAGTCCAAACAGAGGAAATACACATCCGTGTTAAGTACTTTATACGTCCTATTTCTCAACCTCAAATAACTGACAAACCTCCTTCCTAAATTTCACATTTTTTGGTGAGTGGTTCTTGGTCTCTAATCTGTAACTGAATGAATGAATGGTGGTGGTGATTTAGTCACTAAATCGTTTCTGACTCTTACAACCCCATGGACTATAGCTCACCAGGCTCCCTTATCCATGGGATTCTCCAGGCAAGAATACTGGAGCGGGTTGCCATTTCCTTCTTCAGGGGATCTTCCCAACCCAGGGATCAACCCCAGGTCTCCTGCATTGCAGGCAGATTCTTTACCGACTGAGCTAATGAATAGACAGGCTTCTTTGGGGAACACTGGAACATGGGATTTACTGGACTGAAGCACAGGTCAGCACTCAACAGATCCCCCACCAGGTGGAGGCACCACGAGGCCAGGACTGCTGCGTCCTAGGTATTTTGAATCTACAGTGCCCAGACCAGGGCTGTGCACACACACAGCAGGATCTCAGTTAACACTTGCAGAATGATTTGGTTGTTAAGTTTTCAGCAGGATTCTCAGGTTTTGTTCCCAGGGTCTTTCTCCTCCCTAGCAGGAGAAATGAGGATAGTAACACATGTCTACCTAGATTTTCACAGGGATCAACTACGAGCAGCTGCTGAGAGCGTCTGCAGAGACCGGAGCCCTGAATCAGCGCTGGGAATCTTTGTCAGCCCTTCTGTCCACCTCCAGCCAGGGCACCTGGGTCCCACGAACTGCTCACTGATCACGTGCTGACAGATTAACGTGCTACATTTCCTCCTCATCAGCTTGACCTTCTGCATGTCTGATGGTTTATTTATAGTTATATTCTGTATACAGAAATTTTATTTTCACACTGAAGCAACATCATTTCTCTGTCCCCACTCCCCATTTGGTTCCTACTGTACTCTTTTCTGAGGTACCTCCACAGCCCAGAACACCACTGGTAAATGCGTCGTGCCTATAGGATTCCTGACATCCAGGGGGGCCGGTGTTTATACTCCTTTTCCTAAACAACACTGGAGTTCACTGCCTCCCCTTGGCAAGGACACGAATGGAGGGAGACAAGAAGCTGTATAATAAACTTGGCATTTAGGTATGAAGGTAAGCAAATACTCCTCTGAGTTCCTATTCTTGTCCACTTTGGATTTTTAAATGCCTGGCATCCAGGAAAATGACTTATCCCAATGAACTTATGCTTCATCTGTCAGCATGAGGTTTAAAGAAAGCCCTCCTCCATTATTGAATTAATACTTGTATTTGAAAGATATGTTTTATTCTCAGAAACCAGTCACAAAGATCCTACCTAGTCCTTACAATTCTGATTTAGTGATTTCATAACAGAAACTTTTAAAACAAGTACTTCTCTGTTGCTTTCGTCTACTCCTGAGCTTCGCTTAAAGATCTCTTGTTACAGAACCCCTGCCTGTATCTAATATCATGGCAGCCAGGACAAAGAAACCCAAGATGAAAAATGTGACATTGTTCCCACTGATGTGACTTCATTAGAAGCAAACACATCGAAACCTCCATAGGTGCCACCCTTGTGGCAAAGGCGAGGACAATGTCAAAAGAAATCTCTAGGTTGTGTCCACTAGCTCCACCTCCCCCCCCAAAAAACCCCCATAATGTCTCTTTTTTTCACTTAAGCATGCTTCACAGTTTGGTTATCTATAGATTCAACCATGTAGTTTGGACACTGGAATGCAGAGAATAAGATGTGATTGCTGAAATACAAAACACATTAGAGAACCGTGCACAGACCACTTGGAAACCCGAAGATGACAAGATGCAGGATCGGAGAAAAGGGTCCTCTGGGTTTCAGAAAGAATCCATATCACACCCAGAGCCACAGGGCTGTTGCATCAGGCACTTTACTACAGAGCACCATTTCAGACCAGTCCAGGTAGATTGTGGTGCTGTCCTCAAAAAAAAAAAAAAAAAAATCCCCTTCTGTCGATTCTACACTGATTTCAATTACACGAACAATCTACACTACATGGTAGTATCTGTGTGGCTTGGGTCTCTGTAAAATAAACCTGATCAACAGCAGCCGAGGGTGGGGCTCGGGAGGCTGTGTACTTGGGACTTCTGAGGTGCCACGCCAAGTGGCACAGGCTGAAGCCCTCTCCACCCAGAGCACCCTGTGGGCACCCAGGGTGACTACCCCAAATCCTGCACAGAGCGTGGAACAAAACGGGTTAGAGATTGAACGCGGGCAAAGCTTAGTTCTCGCTGAAGATCCGAAGACCGGTCCAAGGATTTACTAAGTCCCGACAATAGCGTTCGGTTTTAGGAAGACTGGAGCGGCTCTCAACTTTAGCTCCCTGGCACGGGTCGCAGGGTGACCGTGCATCTGACAATCGGAAGGGCTCGCGACGGCCCCAAGACCCGCAGCCTCCTCCAGGGCGCGGCGGGGACCGGGGTACCCGCGCGCTCAGAGGCGAGGGCATTTACCTCGAGTCGGCTAAGACTGGAGCTCTTGGAGCGCGACTTCTTGCGCAGGTACACGGAGAAGAACCTGCGCACCGTGAACTTCTTCATGC
This sequence comes from Antilocapra americana, assembly GCA_007570785.1. NCBI lineage: Eukaryota > Metazoa > Chordata > Mammalia > Artiodactyla > Antilocapridae > Antilocapra > Antilocapra americana. The sequence goes on from ML663573.1 coordinate 13,283,127, forward strand.
TCAGCTCCATCGCCCGGCGCCCAGCCGCGAGGAGCCGCAGGGCCGGAGGACGCGCATCCCCGGCGCATCCCAGGCGCATGGGGTCAGGTCCGCTCGCGGGCGCGAGCGGCCGGGGAGCCCGGCACGACGGCCATCGACGCGGGGCGCGGGCGGCGGGCACAAAGGGCAGGCCGAGCCGGCCACAGCGGCCGGGGGCCCAGCGCTCCCGCCTCCTTCCTCCTCCTCCTCCTCCTTCTCCTCCTGGTCCAGCCTGCGAGGACCAGCCCCGGGCAGCCCCGCCCCTCTGGGCCCCGCCCACGGCCACTACCGCCAATCAGCGCCTGCCGCCCCGCCCGGCCTCCGCCACTGCGGCCAACCAGAGCCTGCCGCCCCGGGCTCTCCCCTCCCCCTCCTCCTCCCCCTCCTCCTCCTCCTGGTCCAGCCTGCGAGGACCAGCCCCGGGCAGCCCCGCCCCTATGCGCCCCGCCCACAGCCACTACCGCCAATCAGCACCCACCGCCCCGCCCGGCCTCCGCCACTGCGACCAATCAGAACCTGCCTCTCCGGGCTCTCCCCTCCCCCTCTCCCTCCTCCTCCTTCGGCCCGGAGAACAGGCCCCGGACAGCCCCTCCCTCCACCGCCCCCGCCACTACCACCAATCAGAGCCCGCCGCCACGCCCGGCCACACCCACCTTCTCGTTCCTCGCCACTACCACCAATCAGCGCCCAGAGCCCCACTGCCCCAGGCTCTCGCTTCTTCTCCCCACCCCCTCCTTCCGCGTACGTGCTTGCTGTGGCTCCGCCTTCACCGCCCCTCCCGCCAATCAGCGCCCTCGGCGGCGCATCCCTAATAAGCCCGCGGAGGGGACCGCGGCCCCGCGCCGGTCGAGCTGCGCGGCTGCTCGGCAGCGACTGTCGCTGTCTCTCTCTCTCTCTCTCTCTCTCTCTCTCTGGTCGGCCTGCTGGGCTGTTTTCCTAGCTTGGGGTGGTATTATGTTTTCTTTCCTTAGAGCATCCCTATAAGGACTTGGCCCTCATGCGTTTCTGTGCAGAACAAAACTTTGATTGCTGATTAGCAAACACTTCCAGAAACTGAGCAAAGCGGGGTGGAGGGTGCGCCAGGAGCCTGCACATGTGAGCTCTACCCCGCTCTTCGCCCCTTGGCCCCAGCGGCCCTCCCCTTGAGCGCGTCCCCGCAGCCCGGGCGCCCGACCTGGGGGTCCTCCAGTCCTTGCCCGGTGATGAGTGGACCCCCGCGCAGCCCAGGTCGGCCGCAGCCAGCTGGGGAAGCCTCTGCGGCTGTTTGGAGAACAAAGACATGCATCCGTTCTCCATGACCTCCGACTCCGTATATAGAAAATTACCCAAACGGATGATTTATCGGGTGTCCTGAGTGTCCTGAGTCAGGGCCCTCAGAAACCAGCTGCTGGCAGTAGGGCTGCAGGGGATTTGCCTTAAAGGGGAACACAATTTCCCGCCCCCGCTCCCCCCCCCTCCCCGAAATGCTCATCAGAGGGCTGGAAGCCGCTCCAGATTTGTGACCTTTGGACTCTGTGCAGCCTTTTCTGTTTTCCTCTTGTGCATTGTTAAAACATAGGCCAAACAATCTCATGAACAAACTACCCCCACGCCCTGAAAAGTCCAGAAGCATCCGTGCATGCGGCGCTGTGTGACAGGTACTGCTTTGCCAGGCAGATTGTGAAAAATCTACCTGTCATATGATCCCCTGGCTTAATCAAAGGCTGCATTAATACTGGTGTCAGGCTATCTTTGCTACAGCAAGTAAACAGGGGAGGCTCCCAGAAAGGAACTGGTAAGTTCATGCTGCATCTGGGTCAGCAGGTGAGGGGGTTTAACGGGGATAAGCACAGTTAGTTCAGCATCAAGATGCTGGCGTTGCCATTTCCTTGCTGGATCAGCCTGAGCACACTTGCATGTTCTGTGTTCCCACTATGCATCTCTAAGATGAAAATAGGCCAAACCGGGTCCTGCTTCCTGCAAGGATTCTGCTGGGGGGCCATCATCCCTACTCTGCAGAGGAGCTTCCTACCACCCTGTGTCTCCTGCCAGCACCACTCAGACATCCCAGCTCTAAGCAAACAAAGACAGGCCAGGGTTGTGCCATGTGGCTGCTCTGGCAAAGAGAGCACTTGATGGACAGCAGACATCAGGCTGGTCATCCGCTCCAGGAATGAGGAAGGGGCTGGCTGTAGGTGGATGATGCAACTAGTCAGACACAGGATTATGGCTTGCCAGGGATGCTAGCTCAAGGGCACCCTGTGCAAGACAAACATCTCAGGGTAGGTCCAGATCAAGGCTTGTGTTTCACCAACAAGAGCATTTGACCTGTTGTAACAAGATAGGAAAGACATTGTCTATGGGACATTCAGGATCCCCCATGTTTGAATGCTACAAAATGGCTCTATTGAACTTGGACATCTCAAAAGAAAAATAAAAGTAGCTTTCATATTTCAACTGAGGAATTTATTTCATTGCTAGAATAAGGCTGTTTGCTTTTGTCCCAGTGAAACAAAGATATATCAAAATCTCTAGCAATTATTTTCCACCACTGTATATGCTAATGCAACCAAACCCTCCAGATCAGCAAATCTTGGGTAGGTATCAGGGCCCACTTTAACTTGACTCCAAACAATCTCTAGCAACTATTGGGAAAGAAAAGGTGAGCTTAATAAAGGCTGGTGCCCAGACAATAGAGTGGGGAGGCTTGGAGAGAAGACCAAGAACTCAGAGACCCCTGATTATCCTGCATTTCTTCCTGATTTAAGCACAATCCATCTGGGACTGAATTCAGTGGCTACTGCTGCTTCTGAGAGAGGACTGGACTGGTCGGTGTGCATTCAAACGGGTTGAACACACGATCACGGAGCTCCTCTGCGTACCTGGCCCTGTGCTGGGCATGCGGGAGCACAGCGTGATTACAACATGGCCCCTGACCTCCAGAAGTTCACAGCCGTGTGTTAGAGAAGGAAACTGAACAGACAAATCTAATGGAGGTTTTACATAATGTGGAACAAACATATAAAAAAAAAATGCTCCATGAACAGAGATGAATGAAGAGTCGACCCTAACTGGAGAAGCTGAGGAGGAGGACGCTTTGGGGTGAACTCTGGAGACGAGGAGACGTGTTCTGTGCAGACAGAGGAGGTGGGGTCCCAAGCTGTGGAAGAATAGGGTTATTAGGAACTTGGGACAAATAGAATCTCGTGATTGATTAATGAAAACTAACGTTTGTGCCAAGTCCCGGAAACACAGAAGGCAAAGGACTTGAGAATCCCAAGGATGATAACTGGGAGCGGTCCTTCTCTGAGAACCGGCTGCCCTGGGCAGGAAGGGGAGGCAGGCATTCGTCAGGAAGGTAACTGGCAAAGTCTGTGCCCTCCCACCTTGCTTTCCCTCCACCTAGAGGGCTTTCAGGGATTGGGAGGATGCCCCCTCCTTTATTTCAAGCCCCGCCACAAGAGCTGTGATGTCTGGGGTCAGGATTCTACAGGAGGGAGCAGGGCAGCTCCGGCCCCAGGGAGGCACCAGGAGGGGCTGTTCACAGAGTGGCCTGCCTTCCAGGTCACCGAGCAGAAAGGCTGTAGCAGTGTCTCCTACACGTGGTGGTCCAGCAGTGAAGAACCTGCCTGCCAACTCAAGATGTGCGTTTGATTCATAAGCTGGGAAAATCCTCTGGAGGAGGAAATGACAACCCACTCCAGTACTCTTGCCTGGAGAATCCCATGGATTGAGAAGCCTGGCAGGCTACAGTCTATGGGGTCGCAAAAAGCCAGAGACGACCGAAACAACTAAACAACAACAGATCAGAGGTGGCGGGGCAGGAGACGGGCCCACCTGGAGGCCCCTGAGACCCTGCCCGCACAAGGCCCAGAACTGAGGGAAGAACTCTAGGTACTCCCAAAACAGGACGCCACTCTCCTGTAAGTGGGCTGCAGTCTGGAGGACTGGGGTTCTTCGGCCACAGTAACCTTGGAAGAAGACGAGACAGCTATCCATGAGAGAACGGGTCAGGCTGGGTCCAGACAGCAAGGTCAGCTGGGCCAGTAGCAGTTTAAGGATACCTTCGTCTCTCCTCTCCTCCCGCTCCGACCCTGAAAGGGATGCTGCAGGCTTCCAGTGGGATGGACTCTCAAGCCAGGCAAAGAAAAGGTCTGAGTTTGATCAGCACTTAGAACAGGAGATACTAACTTCTTGATCAGGTTTGAAACCTAAAGTGAACGTGGTTGTCTCTTGTTCAAGAAGGGGAAGAAAAACCATGAAACTTGCCAGAAGCTTTCCCTTGTTCACTCTTTGAACAAAGAATGGAAGGGGTGTGATGGCCCAAGCACAGGCCAGGTCTGTGCAACAGACCAGCTACAAAGGTACGCTCAGTGCTGAGTCAGCAATGCTGTTCAGGGTTTAACTAGGAGGTTCAGATTCAACCTGTGAGGACCATGGAAGTCAGAAGCTGACCCATCCAGGGTCGGGGGTGGCAGGGCTCTGCCCTCGCTCTAAAGTGGACTAAATACCCCTACCTTGCAGACAAGGAGGACAAGGAAGGACAAGTCTCCCCTTAGACACTGTGAGCACAGCCATCCCTGACATAGGCTGTGGCCCTAATTCACTCTCTGTGTAACCTAAAAATTCAAGTTGAGAATTTAAAGTGGTCTCATGGAGAAGGAAATGACAACCCACTCCAGTATACTTGCCTGGAGAATCCCATGGACAGAGGAGCCTGGTGGGCTAGAATCCAGAGGATCACAAAGAGTCAGATACGACTTAGCAACTAAACCACCACCATTTATAGAGTGCTTATGATGTACCAAGAGATTCTCATGGATTATGTATTTATTATGAATATTTATGAGATTTCTTTTATTCCTCATTTTACAGTTAATAAAGTTCAGAAGCAAAAAAATAAATAGTGGTCTCAGATGGTTCTTTGCAGTGGTAAGGAATCTGCCTTCCAGTGCAGGTGATACGGGTTTGATTCCTAGGTCAGGAAGATCTCCTGAGGGAGGAAATAGCAACCCACTCCAGTATTCTTGCCCGGAGAGTCCCATGGACAGAGGAGCCTGGTGGGCTACAGTCCATGGGGTCACAAGTAGGACATAACTTAGTGACTAAATCACCACCACCAGTATTCTCACCTGGAAAATTCCATGGACAGAGGAGCCTGGCAGGCTTTAGTCCATGGGGTCACAAAGAGTCGGACACAACTGGGCAACTGAGCACACACACAGGTGGTTCCTAGCCCAGGTGCCCAGCAGAAACAGAAGTGCTCTCTAGAGAAATCCACATTAAACCCATGATTCAAAGAATTTCTTGCATACAGCTTTCAGGAGCTCACAGCCATTGAACAGGGACATGGGGGGTCAGCAAAGTCAGCAAGACAGTTGGCTACAGAATCAGACGTGTGGACTTCGGCTCTTGGATTTAGCCAGGTATCGGATATAAAATTAAATTTAATGTGTTTAAGGAAATGAAAGAAACGAAAATAGGATCAACAGGACTTCCCTGGTAGTCTAGTGGTTGAGAATCTGCCTGCCAATTCAGGGGACACGGGTTCGATGCCTGGTCTGGGGAGATCCCACAGGCTTCGAGGCAGCTAAGCCCATATGCTCTACAATGACTGAGCCTGTTCTCTGGAGCCCGCTCTCCCCAGCAAGTCAAGCCGCTGCAATAAGAAGCCTGAGCACCGAGCCTAGAGAGTAGCCCTCACTTGCCACAACTAAAGAAAGGCTACATGAAGCAGTGAAGATGGAGTGCAGCACCAAATTAAATAAGTACATAAATATATTTTTTAAAAAAGAAAATATGATTAACAAATGGGAGACTCTAAAAATGAACAAAGTAAGTCTGGAAATGAGACGATGCAGTTCTGGACACCAAACAGATGACGCTGAAGATAAACACCCTCTTTATCAGAGAGCAAATTCAATGCGGCTATGGTGAGGTGAGTGTGATCTAAAGATGCCGTGGTGAGAAGCGCTGCACTGTGGAATGTACATCAGAAAGGGAAACATCTGGAATGACATTCCTATTTGCTCTTCTGATTATGACTGTGCCAAAATCCCCTGAGCCTCTAGAACTGGGGCTGACTTTGTCAAGGGGACATTCTGGGGTCTCACAACCAGGGCTGAAGGGAAGGCTGCTGCTGGCATCTAGAGGGCAGAGGCTGGGGGTGCTGATGAATCTCTGCAGCACACAGGACATCCCATGCAGAACTCACCAGTGCCGAGGTGAGGAAGACCCCTCTGTGAAACCTGCCTACCCCCCTCACAAGGTCATCACTGCAAAACCGGCCATCCAGGCAGGAAACCAAAGTGGGAATGTGCTCCATAAATTGTAAAGTGCTCAGCAAAGACGTTATTTCTTAAAATCCTCAAGTTCCACCCAGGAAGATCAATGACGTGCCCGGGGATAGGAGCAGCCCCCACTCCAAGTTCTAGAATGCTCATCTGGAAGCTTGCCCCATCGGTCTGTGTCACCTGGTGTAGGGCACGGCCAGTCACCCCATCACCCGAACCAGATGAGACCACTGCGTCGCGACTCGCTTCTGTGCGCAGAGACTCCGACTTGTCGTGATACCGTCTCCATAGCATTCCTGTCTCCCTCCTCTCCAGCTGTTCTCACCAGAGCCCAAGGCCGCGCCCCACAGGTCATCTGCAGTCTGACCAACGTGACCCTTTTAGAAGCAGAGCTGGAGGGGTGGGGAGTGAATTCTCCCGCATGCAGCACCTCTCCCCCTGGGCCCGCTGGGCCCACACCTCTGTGGGCAGAAGCGTCCAGCCTCCGTGGGGCCATGGCCGCTGCAGGGCGTCCTTCCTACCCGGCCCCAACTCCTCCAGATTAGCATTGCTCCAGGAGACCTACTGAAATCCGTGCCCCACAGGCAGTGCCAGGGTGTTCTCCCCGGGGTCCTCATTTACCCCTGCCTTGCTAGATAACCACTCCTGGCCTCTGTTAGCCTCTCACACCCGCGTGGACACACTCCAGATGGCCACTGTGCACGGCACTCTGACACGCTGGCTTAAAGGGATCTGGTGATGACTGTTGAAGATCTGGGCCTGCGTTATCATTCCATCTCTGTGATACACTGTGAACGCTATGAACCAGACACAGCGAACGCATTTAGGAGGTGGAGGCCCTGCGGCCCAGGGCGGTGAGCCGACCATCTAAACTTACACCACACGACAAGGAGACTTCAGACCAGGTCTGCACGTCCAGGTCCTCCCAGATTCACAGCACTACACTAGCTGGGTGTCGAAGGAGCCACAGGAAGGGCTGGCCACCACGGAGACAGGCCAGGGCCCTCGTTTCCCTGGACACCTGCCCTTGACCCAGAAACGCTCCTGGGGCCGAGCGGCGTCAGAGCGTCTCCCAGACCAGCTCCGGAGGCGGCCTCCAGGGGCTTCCTTACGGCCTTGGGTACACACAGCGCGGGTCTTTGGCTGCAGGACGTGTAGTCTGGGAGCAAAGAGGCCAGGCGTCCTTGTGAAAACCCAGCTCACTCCAGAGGCCGTGGAGGGACGCCAGGGTGAGGCTCTGACGGCGTGCGCCAGCCGGGCAGGGCGTTTGAAACCATTAACGTGCGTGCGCTCACTTGCTCTCCTCTGATTATCAGTTTTAAAGCGGGAGGGGCGGGAAGCCTTGCGTTCATGGGGAGGTGCCGGCACCTGCCGGACCTCCGGGTTTGCGCTTCGCTACTCTTTACACGTTGTTATGGGTTGAGTCCTGTGCCCTCGAAGAACGCATGTTAACAGTCTGACCCCCAGAATCTCAGACTGTGGCTTTCTTTGGAGAACAGGGTCATGGCAGGTGTCATTGGGAAGATGAGGCCGTGCTGGACCAGGGAGGGCCTCCCCCGGCATAACTGGGGTTCTCAAAAGAAGGGCCGCGTGGAGGCAGAGACAGCGGAGGTGGATGCAGGGACGCGGAGGGGGCCGCAGGGATACGGGGGAGGCCGCAGGGACACGGAGGGGGTCGCAGGGACAGCAGGGGAGGCCGCAGGGACGTGGAGGAGGAGGGCGGAGCGAGGCATCCCAGCCAGAAGTGAGAAGAGGCGGGCAATTCCAAGCAGCTGGGCCCTGCACCCCTGACCTTGGACTTCAGGCCTTCAGACTCGTCAGACAATAAGTGTCTGCCGTTTGAAGCTCTGGTTTGTGGTTCTCTGCGCTTGTCACCCTTTATTATGGAGGCAGACACACTCCTCATCCCACAAATTGGCGGTGAACCTTCCTCATGAAGATGATCAGTAAGGAGGCTCACAGCAAATGGAGAATTTGGACCAACGGTATATGAGGAGACTGGGCTGTGAACAGAGAAATAACGGGCTTTTTCTTGTCAATCCAAGCCCATACATAAACTAGAGAGGAACTTTGAAAGGAAAGGAGCTCACAGGAAAGAGGAAACAGGTTAAAACTATAGCAGGAAGGATTTTTGTAACTTAAAAAGGAAAAATAAAAAAACACCCTCTTATAATAGAAAAGTTTCTCAGGACCTGGACTTGGTACAAAGGAGAATGTAAACTCCTTGCCAGAATGTTTTTTAGCAAGAAATCTTTTTTTTTTTTAATATTTATTTTTAACTGGAGGATAATTACTTTACCATATTGTGTTGGCTTCTGCTGTACATCAACCTGAATCAGACACAGGTGCACATATGTCCCCTCCCTCTTGAACCTCCCGCCCACCTCCCCCCCATCCCACCCGTCTACAGCCTTTCAGGCAATGAGAACTAGACAAACACATCAAAAAACATGCAGGGCCACTAAAAACAAGACAACAGGGCTCTGGGCTGCATGGTGTGTCGTGTCCTGCGGTCCCTCCCTCACCTTCTTCATCAGATGGACACAGGACCAGGCTGGGCAGTGGGGGAGGGCGTTCTTGGCAACATGGAGGGTTACATAGATAGAGGGGATTTCCTGAGATACAGAAAACAAAGGGAAATTCCCCTTATGTTTTTCAGAGCGTGGCTGAGCCAACAGTGAGCAGGGGAAAACAAATTCAGACCAAGAATGAGAATAAGAAAATGTTTTCCCAAGGTAAGTGATGTTACGGGCAGCCTTTGTCCTGCAGCCTGTGCCAATCTCTGTGGTCTAGACCTGAGGTCTTAACAGGATCTGGAGAATGGGTGGGACTCAGGGGGAGGGTGAGGACTGGAGAAAGCCTGGGTCATGCAGGGCAGGTCGGACCCTGGTCCTGAAGTCAGGACCCCATTGGGGCAGACCGTAAGGTGACCTGGGAAATTATCTCCCTGCAGGAGGAGAGATGCTTTTACAGGTGTGAGCACTGGAAAGAGAAAGAGAAAGGAATTCTCCTCTCTGGTTTCTGTGGCTCCCACACACGACAGCTAGAGGACAAAGCTTACACTCTGAGTGTGACCTGAAAAACTTCAAGCCAGAAACTTCCTTTTTCAAGATCCCAGTTCATAGCAGCGAAAGGGCCATGCAGAAGCAAATCTAAGTTCTCTGGAGGAACATTCTTCAAACATGTCTCAAAGCTTGAACACAGAGAAAATTGTAAGGAATATGAGCTCACAGACATCAGTTAGTACATTCACGAGGAGATAGGTCACCAGGAGCCAGAGGGAGGAGAGATAACAAGCTGCAGAATCAGACATTGAAGAGACGACCGGAACTGAAGCTTTTGTATAAATTCTATAAAGTGTGTTTGGTTAAGATGTTTAAGAAACAAAAGGAGGCTTGAAGGCATTACAAAGAAATTAGAGATTATAAAATGATCAAGCATATTGGTAAACAAAAGTAGAACTTTACAAAAAAAATCCTATAATAATAATAATGTAAATTTACAACAGGTTTTATTTTCTTGGGCTCCAAAATCACTGCGTACATTGACGGCAGCCATGAAATTACAATACTCTTGCTCCTTGGACGCAAAGCTCTGACCAACCTAGACAGTGTATTAAAAGGCAGAGGCATCACTTTATCGACAAAGGTCTGTCTAGTCAAACCTATGGTTTTTCCAGTAATCATGTGAGGATGTGAGAGTTGGACTATAAAGAAAGCTGAGCACTGAAGAACTGATGCTTTTGAACTGTGGTGTTGGAGAAGACTCTTAAGGGTCCCCTGGACTGCAAGGAGATCAAATCAGTCCATCCTAAAGGAGATCAGTCCTGAATATTCCTTGGAAGGACTGATGCTGAAGCTCCAATATTTTGGCCACCCAATGAGAGGAGCTGACTCATTTGAAAAGACCCTGATGCTGGGAAAGATTGAAGGCAGGAGGAGAAGAGGGTGGCAGAGGATGAGATGGTTGGAAGGCATCACTGACTCAGTAGACATGAATTTGAGCAAACTCCAGGAGATGGTGAAGGACAGGGAATCCTTGCATGCTGCAGTCCATGGGGTGGCAAAGAGTTGGAGGTAACTTAGCGACTGAACAGCAACAACAATAAGATTAAACAATAGTAGACAAAGTCCAAGAGAGAGTTGATAAAGGAAAAGTTAGATCTGCTGAAAATTGACAGAGTGCCAATCAGAGAGACATTTCCAGATCAAGAACCTGAGAAAGTTCATGACCAATGAAAAAAATCACATGGAGAGCTGAACACTCACGGCCAACAAAGAGGAGATAAAAATCAAGTTAGAAATGAAGTCTTGATTGGAAAAAAAATGGCAAAGCAGAAGGAGAGTGATCAGAGTTATAGCCTTTTAATATCATTGTACTTTTTCTGGAAGTCAGAAAAGATGCAGATTACTTTTAGACTAAGTTAAATATACATGCTAAAATTTCTAGAGTAATCAATAAAAAAGTAAAAATTCACTGTGTCCAGTTGTCCATTGGTATCCATGAACCAGCTCCAAGAACCCCTTGGATACCAGTATCCACAGATGCTCCATCTCTTAAATAAAATGCAGTATTATCACTGGTGGATCCAAGGTTGATTGAATCCAAGGATGTGGAACCCAGGAATATGGGAGAGCCAACTGTAGCTGCTAAACTAATAGAGTCAAAGTACAGAACAAGAAAATATTCCAGAAGGAAATATAGGAATTCAGAAAAAGCAGAATGAATGGAAAGCACAGCCTGTTGAGAGTGGCCGCCACCACTGACCAGCACGTCTCTGCGTTCCTCGTCCACTCACGCTGGCCACACCGTCAGCCCATTTCTCAGGGTTGCGTTTGCAGTGAGCAACTTTGGGGAATGAGGTGCCGCTTCCCTCTAGGACAAAGAGCAGGCTTGCTCACCCCTTTATAAACACAAGGTCGCCAAGCTCAGTGACCCTTGCCCGATGCAGGCTCACTGTGAGCGTAGCATCCATCCAGCGCCTGCAGTGCCCTGTGGGTGTTCAGGGGCAAAAGAGATCAGTGGAAATATGGTTCTCATTTCACTCGAGTGAGGAAGTCCCTTCTCTCTGACCTGGAAGCTTGTGTCTTCCTCCAACATCCTTAAATTAGGAACATGCTAAGTATTGGATTGTAAGTAAGGCAAAGTCAAAACCTAGACCTTTCACACAAACTAAAATGTAGAAAGAAATGAATACATATTAAATATTGCAATCAATGCGAATGGGCTGAACTCTCCAGTCAAAAGACAAAAAAGGCCAAATTGTTTTAAAATGGATTTAGTTACAGAGATATTTCTAAAACAAGAGACACAGAAAACTTGAAATAAAAGAATGGGAAATATATGTCATGCAAATACTAGTAAAAGGAAAGATGACGAAGCAACATTAATGTCACACAAATGACAAGCATGTGAGGTATAAAGAAAATCACTGTATATTGATGAAGTTTCAATTCACCAGGAAGACACAAAAATTCCAGACTTTCAAGTACCACATGATACAGTTTAAAAATATATATTTATCAAAATTTGGCAGGATCAACAAGAGAGATAGACAAATCCATTATCATTTGGAGAAATGCCCAACACATCTCTCAATAAATGAAAAATCAAGCAGAGGAACAAAAATCAGCAAATATTTGAATAATTAAACAATACATTTAAGAAAAGACTTTAGAAACAAGTACATATATCCAACCACTTTAGATTGTGCATTCTTTCCAAGTTCACATGAAATATTTATAAAAACCTGACCACATTATAATCTAGGCACAAAGTATAAAGCAGTAATTATTTAATAATTAATTTCCAAAAAATAAAATGAAAATTAATCTCACAAGTGCTTGTTACCACACAGATTGATTTTTCTTACCATTCCACAAGAATCGATTTCATTTCAGTAATAACCCCAAAGATTGGAAAATTTTAAGTACAATTTTAATAGTGTTCCCATGTATAGAAACGGATGACCTCTCAGAGGCGTTGTGAAACAGCCATGTTTTGACAAACGTCTCAGACCTATTCCCAGATCAGTGTCTTGGGCTGTCTTTCTTTTCCTACAAAGCCAAGCAAGTTTGCTGGTCCTCAGGCAGATCTGTGGAAACAGCCTGATGTAAGCATCTGCGCTGAGCTTGGCCCTTCCCCCGGTCCCCACACCCACCTCCCGCTCCTGGGCTCCAGCCTCACGGCCTTCTCTGGGCTCTCAGGTGGGCCCCACTCCTGCATGTCCCGAAGCCACTGCACAGCCAGTTTTCCTCATCTGGGCCACACCGTGACCCTCCCACCAGGTCAGACTCCACCCACAGCCCTCACACCCAATACCAGTGCTTCAGGACGCTTTCCATGAACCCCAGAATCAGGCAGCCCCCCGATGAGCTGCTCTCAAGGCGATGGCCATAATTTAAATTATTTAGACTGGAACACGTGTGTCTATTTGATTAATGCTTTTCTTCCCGATGGGCCTCCCTGGGGGCTCAGACAGTAAAGAATCTGCCTGCTGGTGCTAGAGACACAGGGGACTGGGGTTTGATCCCCGGGTCGGGACGGTCCCGCTCCAGTATTCTTGCCTGGAGAAATCCCATGGACAGAGGGGCCTGGCGGGCTACAGTCTACAGGGCTGCAGAGAGTCGGACACGACTGCAGTGACTGAGCTCACACACGTGCACCCAGGAGTATGTGTGTGACCCTTTGATTAATGCTTTTCTTCCCGATGGACTGTAGACGCCACAAGGACAGAACTGTGTATGCTTTGTAAACCACCGACCTCAGCGCCTGTCATGATGCCTGAACATGCAAAGCAAAAATTTGCTGAGTGGATAGATGAGCGAATCAGGCAGTGGCTTGCCAGGCAGAGGGCCACTGTGGCTTTTCAACACAATGGGCTTTGTGATGCGGGACAGAGGAAAGAATGAGGACTGATGGGAGTCCACTCGGAGAGACCTGCTGCCCACCTCCTCCTCTCCCTCCCGCTTCCTCTCTTTCATCCAGTAATTAGCACATCACCTCCAGAAACCAGGGGCCAATCAGTTACATGCTGAGGACATATGACATCTACTTGCCAAAAAAAGAGAATTCTTTAGCAGAGAACAGCTGTTAGGTTCACAGTGGTACATCCTGAAGTTCAACGCCATGCACAGACCACACTCTTGAGCCAAGCCCCCCCCATCTCCTGTGCCCCCCACCCCCAGCCCATGACATCACTGCTTCCGCTTATTCTTGTGACTGTGCTTCCTTCCCGGGACAATGGGGAGGGGATGGTCTGGTGACTTTTCAGGAAGTCTGAGTCTCTGATCCTGCCACCCTTCCCTGGGAGCAACTGCTTCAGCTCATCTCCCCGTCTTCTCAGGAAGGATTAGACTGAAGTTGCAAGCATGAAAGCATATTGCAAAAGCATAATCGCTTGGGAATACTTTAAACGGCGGTCTGAAAATGTGAAAAACCTAGGAATCTGTCATTTTCATGGAGGATTAACCTGACTAGGGGGGTGGTTTGTGTTCGCCAAAAGGTAGTTTGAAGTCCCAGCCTGCAGAGCTATGAATGAGACTTTATTTGGAGATAGGGTCCTTGCAAGTGCAGTGAGGTCAAGATGCAGTCACAGCTGGACTGAGGTTGCCCCTAAATCCAGTGTCGGGTGTCCTGGTAAGAGACACACCATCAGAGAAGCACACCACGCTGTGATGGAGCCAGGGACTGGAGCAATGCGTCCCGACTCCAGAGGACCCAAGACTCGCCGGGGCCAGCCGGTGGGGATGGACTCTCCAGAGCCTTCAGAGAGCACAGCCCTGCCAAAGCCGGGGAGGGGCTGGCGCTGGGGGCTTTGCAGTCACTTCTTTGGGGAGCTCTGGTGCCAGAAGCCCCCTGGAGGCAGAGTTGGGGTGCCTGAGAGCGGCATGGGTCCCAGGCGACCACAGCCTCCCTGGTGGGGCTAGTGAGCCAGGAGGGTGTGTGCGGGGGCGGGCTGAGCCCCAGGACAGGCCAACCCGGCAGGGTCCCTCTCACAGACATGGCCTCTGGAGTAAGAGCAGACGGTCCTGCTCGGGGCCCCTCCTCCTCTCCCAGGACTTGCTCCCAGGGATCCACGGCCCAGTCTGGTCTCTGATCGCTACAGCTCTGCTGGGAGAAGACGCGTCCAGCTTTGTTTTTCCTACGGCCTCTTGGAAGGTACCGATCCCGGGGTGACCAGCCCCTCTGGTCACTACGGACATCCACACTTTCTGTGTTCAGTCTCTTCGTGTCTGAGCTGCTCTCCCTTCTGTCCCCAGCCCGGCTGTGCACACGGACCTCTGCGGGTCGAGGTGTTACACATGTGCACACACGCATCTTCATATTCACATGCATGTACACACTGGCACATATGTCCCCCACACGCTGCCTCACCCTTGATTTTCATGCTCTCTCCCTACAGGGTAACACACACGCCTGCATCACACGCTTTACGATGACCGTGACTGTGTCTGTGACTAGACAAAGAGGCAAGAGAGCAGAGGCTGTGTCTCATCTAACAAGGAGGCAGCTGGTGCAGGTGAGGCACTGAATGGCTGTTACTCACAAATGGATGAAGTCACATATTCGTGAACCAGTTATTCTCACTCAGGGGCTCAGCATTTGAGCATTTTCATCCATCACCTTCAGTTCAGTTCAGTCGCTCAGTCATGTCCCACTCGTTGTGACCCCATGGACTGCAGCACGCCAGGCCTCCCTGTCCATCACCAACTCCCAGAGTTTACTCAAACTCATGTCCATTGAGTCAGTGATGTCATCCAACCATCTCAACCTCTGTCGTCCCCTTCTCCTCCTGCCTTCAATCTTTCCCAGCATCAGGGTCTTTTCCAGTGAGCCAGCTGTGTGAATCAGGTGACCAAAATATTGGAGTTTCAGCTTCAGCATCAGTCCTTCCAATGAATATTCAGGACTGATGTCCTTTAGGATGAACTAGTTGGATCTCCTTGCAGTCCAAGGGACTCTCAAGAGTCTTCTCCAACACCACAGCTCAAAAGCATCAAGTCTTTGGCACTCAACTTTCTTTATAGTGCAACTCTCACATCCATACATGACCACTGGAAAAACCATAGCTTTGACTAGACGGACCTTTGTTGGTAAACTAATGTCTCTGCTTTTTAATATGTTTTCTAGGTTGGTCATAGTTTTTCTTCCAAGGAGCAAGCATCTTTTAATTTCATGGCTGCAGTCACCATCTGCAGTGATTTGGGAGCCCCGCAAAATAAAGTCAGCCACTGTTCCCATTGTTTCCCCATCTATTTGCCATGAAGTAATGGGACCAGATGCCATGATCTAAGTTTTCTGAATGTTGAGTTTTAAACCAACTTTTTCACTCTCCTCTTTCATTTTCATCAAGAGGCTCTTTATTTCTTTTTTTTTTTTTAATTTATTTTATTTTATTTTTTTTTAATTATTGTTTTAGCCATACATTGTTATGATATCACCATGGGTTTACATATGCTTCCCCTCCGGGTCCCCCCTCCCTCCTCCCTCCCCCCCGGGAAATCTCGCTGCACCAGTCCCGAGCATCAATCCTGGGCTGGCGATTGATTAGACACATGACAATTAACATGCTTCAATGCCCTTCTCCCATCTCATCCCACCCTTACCCTCATCCACAAAGTCCACAAGTCTATTCTATACATCTGCGTTCCTTTTGTTGTCTCCCATGTTGGGTTCTCATTACTGTCTTTCTAAATTCCATATATATGTGTTAATATACTGTATTGTTGTTTTTGCTTCTGGCTTACTTCACTCTGGATAATGGGCTCCAGTTTCGTCCATCTGAGTAGAATTGCTTCAAATGAATTTTTTTTTAATGCTGAGTAATATTCCATTGTGTATATATACCACAGCTTTCTTATCCATTCGTCTGTTGATGGGCATCTAGGTTGCTTCCATGTCCTGGCTATTGTAAACAATGCAGCGATGAACATTGGGGTGCACGTGGCTCTTTCAATTCTGGTTTCCTCGGTGTATATGCCCAGCAGTGGGATTGCCGGGTCATATGGCAGGTCTATTTGCAGCTTTTTAAGGAACCTCCACACTGTTTTCCATAGTGGCTGTACTAGTTTGCATTCCCACCAACAGTGTAAGAGGGTTCCCTTTTCTCCACATCCTCTCCAGCATTTATTGCTTGTAGACTTTTGGATGGCAGCCATTCTGACTGGTGTAAAGTGGTACCTCATTGTGGTTTTGATTTGCATTTCTCTGATAATGAGTGATGTTGAGCATCTTTTCATGTGTTTGTTAGCCATTTTTATATCTTCCTTGGAGAAATGTCTGTTAAGTTCTTTGGCCCACTTTTTAATTGGGTTGTTTATTTTTCTAGAATGGAGCTGCAGGAGTTGTTTGTAAATTTTTGAGATTAATTGTTTGTCTGTTGCTTCATTGGCTATTATTTTCTCCCATTCTGAAGGCTGTCTTTTCACCTTGCTTATAGTTTCCTTTGTTGTGCAAAAGCTTTTAATTTTAATTAGGTCCCATTTGTTTATTCGTGTTTTTATTTCCAATATTCTGGGAGGTGGGTCATGGAGTATCCCGCTTTGGATTATAGCAGAGAGTGTTTTGCCTATGTTATCCTCTAGGAGTTTTATAGTTTCTGGTCTTATGCTTAGATCTTTGATCCATTTTGAGTTTATCTTTGTGTATGGTGTTAGAAAGTGATCACTAACAGTGAGAAATCAGAAAGAGAAATTAAGGAAACAATCCCATTCACCATCGAAACAAAAAGAATAAAATACTTAGGAGTATTTCTACCTAAAGAATCAAAAGACTTGTATATAGAAAACTATAGAACACTGATGAAAGAAATCAAGGAGGACACAAACAGATGGAGAAATGTACCGTGCTCATGGATTGGAAGAATCAATATAGTGAAAATGAGTATACTACCTAAAGCAATCTATAGATTCAATGCAATTCCTATCAAGCTACCAGAGGTCTTCTTCAAAGAATTAGAACAAATAATTTCTCAATTTGTATGGAAATACAAAAAACCTCGTATAGCCAAAGCAATCTTGAGAAAGAAGAATGGAACTGGCGGAATCAACCTACCTGACTTTAGGCTATACTACAAATCCACAGTCATTAAGACAGTATGGTACTGGCACAAAGACAGAAACATAGATCAATGGAACAGAATAGAAAGCCCAGAGATAAATCCACGCATCTATGGACACCTTATCTTTGACAAAGGAGGCAAGAATATACAATGGAGAAAAGACAACCTCTTTAACAAGTGGTGCTGGGAAAACTGGACAGCCACTTGTAAAAGAATGAAACTAGATCTTTATTTCTTCACTTTCTGCCGTCTATCGCCTTAACACGGCTAATTTCTAAGCCTGTTTTTCCAGCTCTGATAGCTCTCAATAGCCCTGATCTTGTATTTATATCTGTCTGCTGGATGGCTCCATATGGATTCTCCAATCTGTTTATAAGACTCACTCCCACACCAGGGGCTTCCTTGGTGGCTCAGATGGTAAAGAATCTGCCTGCAATGGGGAGACCCGAGTTCGATCCTTGGGTCGGGAAAATCCCCTGGAGAAGGCAATGGCAACTCACTCCAGTACTCTTGTCTGGAGAATCCCATGGACAGAGGAGCCTGGCGGGCTACAGTCTGTGGGGTCACACAGAGTCAGACACGACTGAGCAGCTGACACTCACTAACCCGCCCCGCCTCTCCTCGCGGCCCTGACCTCTGTGATGGCATCGCCCGTCTCCCGCTCACAGAGCTCAGACTCCAGACGGGGTGCCTGGCACCAGCACCCGTTTATTCTTTTCCCTGCACCACGCCTTGGCCTCCCATCAGCTCAGGCCCTCGGGATCCACCTGTGCCACGGGGTGAAGGTTCGCTTTCCCCTCGACAGCCTGCACCTGTAAAGCACGGGGCGCCCCTGTCCAGCTCCTTCCCCAGCTGCACCCCCAGCCGCACTTCACTAACAGACTCGGCCTCACACTGCCCAGCCCCCCACCTCCTGGCTCCAGTGCTAACAGAACCAGCTCCAGGTTGTCTCTCAGGACACCCGCCACGTGTCCCCATGAGCCCTCAGTCCCCTCTCCCACCAGCCACGGTCTCCCCTCTCCCCTCCAGCCCGCCTGGACCAGCCAGCCTCTCCACAGCTGCCCTCCCCGGGCCTGTCTGGGGCCTGGGACTGCTCCGCTTCCCTCCCCTGTATCTCTGCCTGCAAGGGCTCCTGACACCCCATTTTTCAGTGCTGGTCTATTTTATCGATCAAATTCAACACTTATAAAATCAATGCACACCATTCCTTCGTGTGTGTGTGTGTGTGTGTGCATGTGTGTTTCTGTGTATGTGAACTTTTCCCCTGATTTTATATGCTAAAAATACATAAATGAGCTTCCCTTTGCTCCTAGGAAAATGCTCAAAGCACCGGTGAGCATTCATGTGGTCACCTGGCAGGATCAGAAACCAAGGCACTGCAAAGCGGGGTGTACTCACCCACCTCCGTCTGTCAAGGCCAAACTCAAATAGAATCTTCTGGTCATGAGTTTCCTTACCACAGTGGAGAACACTTCTTTCTTCTGGGAAACCCTCAGCACTTTGTGACTATCACACTGACTGATGCTTGCGCTCTAGTTCCACGCAGCCCTCCACTGGCTGCGTTTTGCAGACCCTGCGGTCCCCACACACCGTGGGTCCGTGGCCGCCCCACGTGCAGCGAGGTGGCCGGTGCCCCTTTCTTCACAGCGTTTGCTCACTTTCAGGTCCCCGGGCCACCTGTGGGTCATTCTCACAATTCTCTTGAGCTTTCCATCATCACTGCACTTGTTCTGGTCATCTCTGACCTCTGATGTCATCACTAAGACTAGCTGAAGGCTCGATGATGGCTGGCCGTTTAGCGATGCAGCATCTTTAATTAAGACGTGTATTTTTAAAGATACAATGCTACGGCACACTCAACAGACTACAGTGTAGTGTGAACGCAACTTTCTTGAGCACTGGGAACCAAACAATTCACACCACTGGCTTTGCAGGACACTCGCTTTATTGCAGTGGTTGGGCTTCCCTGGTGGCTCAGCGGGTAAAGAATCCGCCTGCAGTGCAGGAGACCTGGGTTCCATCCCTGAGTTGGGAAGACCCCCTGGAGAAGGGAACGGCTCCCCACTCCCGTGTTCTGGCCTGGAGAGCTCTGTGGACGGTATAGTCCGTGGGGTCGCAGAGAGCGGGACAAGGCTGAGCGACTTTCACTCCCACTGCACCCACACCCGCAGCGTCTCCGGGGCTCCTGTGCGACCCTTCCTGTGACGATTCCATGCTTCTCATGGCACATACGTACAGGGGGGAAGTGTTACAGAACTCCTTCAGCAGCCTCCACTTTGAGGATAGCATCCCAAATGAAGCAGGCGGTGAATAAGGGATTAGGGCTCGGGACTGGACTGCAGACACCGGGGCAAGCTGATGCTGGAGGAGTCCCCACCCCTGATCAGGCACATATGTCCAGGTCAAGGGGAAGCTGGGGCTGGGGGGATGTCCCTGGTGATTGGTGCTCCCGGAAACCTGGGGTGGGAATTCCCTGGAGGTCCAGTGGTTAGGACTCTGCTTCCAATGCCGGGGGCGCAGGTTCGATCCCTGATCTGAGATCCCGGGGTTGTGGGAGCCCTGTCTTCCTGCCAACTTTCCCAACAATGGGCTCCCAACATGAGGTTCAGAGCTGTGTGTCGGGCCCTCATCAACAGGTAGTGGTCACCCCAGGGCAGAAAGATGACGGCCTGTAAACTATTCTTGTTTTAAAAAGATCTTTGTTACCCTTAAAAGAATATCAGCCTCAAGGCAGACACATAAATCGGACTAACATGATGGCAGAGATTAATATTCTATGAGGAAGATTCCCTCAACATCATGCTCGTTTGTTTTGTTGGGAATTACCAAAAATGCACCATTTACTCAGTCCCCAAGCTGCCAAGCCAGATTTCCTTTCTCTGTGGAAATTAGACAGGTTCCCCTGGGCTTTCTATTTTTGGGTCCCCGTAGGAAGTCTTCCATCACTGTATCCCTACTCACAGACACTGAGTCAACACAACATCCATTTTGCAGCAGGGACCAGGAGACTGACAGGAAGGGATTTCCCCCCTGCTGCCCAGAGGCACTGGGGAGTCAAGGTGGGGGAAGGGTCAGTGTGACTGTCCCCTTCTACCATCATCCCTTGAGGATTGAGACAAGATGACTTCTCTTTGCACTTGTGTTCTGCATGCACGCCCACCTGCCTCAGACAGTCCTAACGCCTCGGTGCTCCTGTGAAGCTGGGTGTCAGGGGACACTGAGCCAGGCACGTGAGCATGGGTGACATCCCATGGGTCGGGGAAGTTGAATGTGTTGGCCGCATACTCACCCAGTTCCCTCCTCTCTCTCCTTCCTTCTCTTTCTTCTCTCTGATGTCTCAGCTGAAATTCTAAATGATGCTGATGCTCAGACCAACCTATAGAAAGGGCCATCCCCACCCCCGCCCCAAGCCTAGGGACAGGACGGCACGATTCATCTGCGTTGGGTGGCTTCTCGGGGTTTGAGGAGATGCATAAGCTGGGGAGGGTCAGGTTGGTTTGTGGCTAACCCTGGAGGAGGAAATAGCGACCCACTCCAGGATTCCTGCCTGGAGAACTCCATGGACAGAGGACGCTGGTGGGCTACAGTCCATGGGGCCCCAAAGAATCAGACTGACTAACACTGTCCCTTTCAACCCCTGGACAGGTCATTTATTTGTCTGTTTCCAACACCTGAAACTATGTCCCGTGGGTGGCTCCGTGCAAAGGTCCCATGCCTGCAGGAACTGCCCCCGATGAGACCCCATCACAGACCCTCACCCAGCACCTCCTCCGAGGCTGTGGGCACCTGCCCACCAGGAAGCACCAGCACTTCACTCAGGATCATGTTTTAGGTTAGAACCCAGGCCTCCTGGCTCCCCCTGCTCCCTTCCCTACTCTCTCATAGTTACCTCTTCTGATTTTCTTGGTGAACAGCAGACCATGTCTTCTTCTAATGGACCATCTGCAGTCATGTGTGCAGCTCAGCAAGTACAGAAAAGTGTTGTATCGTGTGGGCAGCAATTCAAAGATTTTTTTTTAAAAAAACCAGATTATGCAATTATCTCAATGCACAGCCTTATGTAAGTGGACCCGAAAAATGGGCCTTTGCAAGCAGTCAGACTGGAGGTGCGCACCTGATTCACTGCCGCTGTGTTTCTAGACCTTTCAGAGGAGTTGTGATGCCCCGTAGGCTGTCTCCCTGCTCAGTGAGAACACTTTATCAACAGAAGACGAGTCTTCCCGGAATGACAAAAGAAATCCAAGGAGAAGTATGAATGCTTTAATCTTACGGAAGGGAGAAGACAAACGTCGTCCTTGAAGCCCTTCACACTGTCACTTTGAAATATCGGTGACAGCAAATATGCCACCAGTCACTGAGCTCGCTTAGAATCCGCAGAGACGCCGACAGCCCTTACTCGGGATTCTTAAATGTTGTGTCTGACTGGCTGGTGGAATGATGATGTCGTGTATGTAGTGATGTGTGGTTTCAGGGGCGTGAAAGTGTGGCTGTCAGCACGTGACTACACCCTGAGAACGTTCGCCCTGGTTCTGTCGGAAAGCACTCCCTCCCGAGGAGCCCACGTGTGACCCGAGTGCAGACAAGGCACCGATTTCAGGGGCAGGGGGCCTTTTGAAAGCGTGTTCTCATGACAGCTACACCTTCACCAGCGTGCGTGCAGGCTACGTCGCTTCAGTCGTGTCAGACTCTTTGCAACCCAAAGGACTGCAGCCTGCTAGGCTCCTCTGTCCATGGGATTTCCCAGGCAAGAACACTGGAGTTGGGTGCTGTGCCCACCTCCAGGGGATCTTCCTGACCCAGGGATCGAACCTGTGTCTCACTACGTCTCCGCATGGGCAGGCGAGTTCTTTGCCACTCGCGCTGCCTGCGAACACCCACTTTCACTAGATTCTTGTTAATTTCTGCTGTTGGGTTTTCAAGACCACTGATGCTAAAAGTATTTAAGAATGGTTAAAGGTTACGATAGAGGCTCCAGAAGAATACTGCCCTTGGAACATTTTCCCTACTTGGAATGTAGAAGTTGGAGGGCCAGGTAGCACTGCAGATTGCTCCAGAAAGAAACCCTGAAAAGTACTGGTAGCAAAGGCCATTTAGGGTATTTCATCCTCTCATCTCTACTTGCTATTTTTAAAAAACCGTCTGGCCAGAAACTTATTATTATGTGCATTTTACATTCCAATTTTCTTCCCAACTTCAAGAATGTTTTACAGCTAACTCTTCTTGGGAAATTCACACCAACTGGGTTTACTAGAAGGATGGTTGAAAATGCTTGCTCTTCAACATACGAGACATTAGTTTGCTTTCCTTTAAATATAACCAGATGGAGTTTAACCCTCTTCTCTTTGTGATCTTTGAGGAACTCGGCCAAAGGCACCTGGAGATGGCTTTCAGACGACACGGCGATGGTCCCGACACCATTTCTTGACTTAACCGAGTTATCCCCTCTCTGCTCCTAAGGAGCTGCTTCCCGTCCTCGATAAGCAGCCCGCCCCCGTGGCGGAAGGTGAGGCCACCCGATGATGGACGAGGCACCTTGTTCTAAAACCCCGGAGCGGCTGCTCGGCTGGGGTCAGAGCACAGCCTGCTGGTGCCCGGGAGCTGCTCGGGGGTGTCCCAGCCCCGGCGCGGCCAGTGTAGACCACGGACGCTCGCTGTGATTAAACAGACGGGCGCTGTGCTCACATTCTCCTCCCGTGGACCGCATGAGGCACTCGTGGTACAGCAGCCTCCCCAAGGATGCACAGGCCTCCAGGCCTGGTCATGCCTGCACCGCCGGGCCGCATGTGGCGAGGAGAGTGAGCTGGGGGCTCCACCCCCAGAACCTGCCACCCCGTTGTTCATGACTCAACCCTCTCCTCCGAAGTCTTTCCTGAGGAGGTAAGTCATGCTCGTCAAAGCACCAGGCTCAATCTTGGTCTGAGCTCCAATCCAGCGAGGCCCCTCTGTTCCTGAATCAGGCAAGAAAACAGAATCCGTGCTGTCATTAGCCAGAAAGGCTGGAAGCCCTTGCATCAACCACCTTCTCTTCCTAGAAAAACACAGATGTTTTCCTGGATTTCCTATTAATAGCCAGGCATGCAGAATATAGAACGACCCAACCTTGCACAGATTTCCTGATGAAAACAGCTAATGGCATTTTTTATTTGTGACTCTTGGTTCATTTTTATGAACTTAATGGATGGAAAAGAGAAAGAAATGATAAATGACATTAGATCTAAGAGGCGCTATGCAACTTCCTCATTTATAATAAGAACAGAAATAAAATGAGTGGCACCAAATAGAAACACATTTTCAAACGCTTACTACTGTGGATTGTAATGCTTTGCCAATTCATGAATGATCTCAACCTGTGTCACCAGGCACTGTGACACTGAGCAGAACCCTCGCAGGAAAAAATCTATTGTGAAATGAGGTTGTATCAATCATATCAGTCAAGTTTTCAAAAATACTTCTCCATACTGAGGGGTAAAAAGGTTCTTAATATCCTCTAATTTAGCAAGTATTTGCCTCCAAACTACTAAAAGGAAAAAAGAGCCAATCATAGAAAATAACGCACCCAGTACTGTATTTTACTCCTCTGAAAACTAGATGTTTCTCTGCAGATGATATTACCGAACCGCAATAAAGGTCGCCAAAAGCTTCACACCGAGCACTGAGTGTGGAACCAGCACCCTTGCTGGCTGTGTGAGCTGAGAAAGGCCTCGGTCCCGACTGTGAGCTCCAGGAGTCACAGCAGGCCTGCTGCAGACCTTTGCCCAATCACAGACCTCACGGACGCAGGAGGTGGGAAGAGGTGTGGGCGGTGAGGCCAAGGTGAGGGTGGGGATAACAGCCGGCTTCTGCATTTATGACCTCAGACGGCTTGGTTCATCACGTTCGGCCTTTCAGCCTCTGTGACGTCAAGGTGTTTTACTGGGTGAGCTCAGGGATGATTTCCACACACATTACGATCAAAGAATCTCGTTTTCTTAAGAGAGGAAATTACCGGGAATTTGTGAAGTATAGTCCATCAGCATGCTCCTCTGATGGACCTTCTTCCACGCGGCTTTTCCTGTCCACGTCGCCGAGAGCCACGAGCAGGGATAGGAGGATGGGCAGAGCTGCTGTGGATGCCGACACCTCGGGGCCTCAGAGCCCGGGGCGGGGGGCACTCCACACCTTCTGCCCTGAGTCTGTCGCCCTGTGACTCGGACATGAGGTCAGAGACCCTGCAGACCTAGGAGAGCAACAGAGCCCAGTCCCCCCAGCCATCCGCCTGCAGGGCAGTCAGCGCAGGACTGGAGAGGGAGTCCTTCCCAGCTCAGGGAAGTCCAGGGGTGGTGTCACTGATCCCCAGGCAACACTGCTCTTGTTGGAGCTCAGTGAAAATGCCTCTTTGTCCTTCAAGGGCTGTTTATGTGCCACTGCATTTTTTTTTCTTTTTATTCAACTTTTTATTCTGAAAAACTTAAAACCTTTAGTTGGGTTAAATAAAGGAAATTAAGAGAGAAAAAATGAGATCAAATCCCCAAATATGTAATTTTAATATAAAGTATATCATTATTTGCTAATCATTGTAGGTAGACTAGGGCTTTCCTGAGAGCTCAGCTGGTAAAGAATCCACCTGCAGTGCAGGAGACCCCAGTTAGATCCCTGGGTTGGGAAGATCCCCTGGAGAAGGGATGGGCTACCCACTCTAGTATTCTTGGGCTTCCCTGGTGGCTCAGCTGGTAAAGAATCCACCTGCAATGTGGAAGACTTGGGTTCGATCCCTGGGTTGGAAAGATCCTCTGGAGAATGGAAAGGCTACCCACTCCAGTATTCTGGCCTGGAGAATTCCATGGTCTACATAGTCCATGGGGTTGCAAAGAGACAAGACTGAAAGAGTTTCACTGAAGTAAACTAATATATATGGGTCCATTTTTCTCTTTGGCTAAACCATGCCCCCACACACTGGACCATAACAGGTATTATCAGTTGTGAGCCATTCAAGCCAACTTAAGCAATAACAGATCCCTTATTTTGAGTAACTGGGGCTCCAAGGGTTAATGCTGCTGCAGGTTGTGGCCAGCAGGTCCGAAATTCAAGATCTTGGCTCCTTCCCACTCTCTCAGGGAATCTACAAGGTCTGCCTAATGTAAATGCGTCTCTCCTGAGAGTCCTAAGTCAACCAGGGCTCCGTCCATCCACGTGAAAAGTGGGAACTCGCCCCCATTATGGAATCCTGTGCCTCATCTCCTGGAAGATGCTACCCACCCTAAGAGGCATTCCACGTTCAGTGGTGTTAACATGTAAAAAATGTGCATCTCAGCACCACGTACATAGGGGGGAATTTTACCCTTAGTTTAATAAGCCAGTTTAGGTCACAGGCTCACCCCAGACCGACAACTGTAAGAGAATGTCGGGTGCCAACTAGCTGCTGCCTCCTACAGAGCGGGGAGTAGGGCTCAGTGTGGGGGCTGTGCACCGGTTCCGGGGTTGGGCTCAAGCCCCACTTGAGAGGAGTGCACAGGAGTGAAACCAGCGTCCTGGGAGACGAGCGTGGGTCCCCCAGTGGTTTCCCCAGTGGTTTCCAGCACCCAGAGAGCTCCAGGTATGAATCCTCAAGGCAGAAGAGCGGGGGATTTTTCTTCACGTTTTATTTTATTGGAGTAGGAAATGCAACCCATTTCAATGTTCTTGCCTGGAAGATCCTATGGACAGAGGGGCCTGGAGGACAATGGTGCCTGGAGTCACAAAGAGATGATAGGACTGAGCGCCTGAGCGTACATCAGAGCAGGTCACCAACGCCCCGGTGGTCTCAGGACTCAGCCAGACACATACATGTTTTCATTCTCCCTGAGGACAGAATGGGGGAGAATTTAAACTAACTTGGCAAAGCATCCCCGGGCAAACTGCAGTCCTGCTCCTCAGATGTTACAGGTGTCTCACACAGCCCTTTCCAGGAGCAGTTCTCATCTGTGTTCATTCGTGCTGACTGTTTTCAGAGCATTCAATTTACCTTCCATAGACAAGGCCTTCTTGGCTCTGCTCAGAGGTCCTCGTTGGCAGTAACCAACTCTCGCCACTCGAGAACCTCAGCTAGCACTGACGGTAAGGGGCACTGTTATCTCCAGCCCACAGAGAATGGAAACAGGCTGCCCACTCAGCGTGACCCAGCGCTCCCACGAGAAGCATCGATTTCAGGGGTGGTGTTCACACCTACAGTAAATGATGCCGAGTGCATAAACAGCACCGCCTGGCCAGGGGGCCAGGGTGGGTGGCTTTCGGGAAGCTGGTCAGTTCACTGGCAGGGCTGAGCCAGGCCAGGCTGCTGGACAACTCCACCCTGGCCCTGGCCGTGGCCATGCAGCCCGGAGTGAGGGCTGACTGCACGCCCTGCAGAAGGGCCAGGACCAAGCCCTGGTTAGCTTGGTGGGTGGGTGATGGGAGGCTGGACAAGAGAGATTCTGTTTGTTATTAACCTCACACAAGTGAGTATGTAAAAAGTCAAAACTCTCCAAAAGATCCCTATTTCTTTCTTATTATAATTTAAAACAGCTCACAGCTATTCAAATCCTGCTTGTACTCAAGGTTGGCAAGAATGCAGAACAACTGGCCAGTAAGAGCATAAACTGGTGTGACCAGTTTGGAAAGCAAGCACCTCGTGGCTCGGACCGTGGACCACCTCTGCCGTATAGAATGTGATGCTCAAAGACAAGCTCGGGAAGTAGTCTCGTGCTAGAAGTGACCTGTCATGGTGGAAGGAACAAGGAACATACACCCCAGGGCAAAGCAGACGGGAGAGCGATGGAGAGACCTCAAAACATCAACCAGGCACAGAGACCCGGAGACCCTCCTGGATGGAAGGATGAGCAAGGGAAGAGAGACTCACAGGAAGGGCTCAGGTGGTCCCCACTGACGCGAACTCCAGAGACAGGCGGGATGCTTCCTGCTTAGGACACACAGCACTTGGGGCGTCCGTGGCGGGGGCGGGGGGGGGTGCTGGCCGGCCTGAGAGGCGTCTCATCATTTCTTCCTCTGCATGCTTGTCCTCCAGGTGACCTCTGTTTCAACCTAACAAGAGACGCTCTTCTTCCCGGCATAGGTGGCTCCTCCACAGCCCACAGTGCCGCCCCACACCTTCCAAGGTGTGACGCAGACGTGGTGTGTGTCCCCTGACTGTGTGCTTCCTGAATTAGAGACTCCAAGTTGCTTAAAATAGAGCTGCGTGCAGGAGGCTGAACTCAGCAAATGTGTATTGATCCGCACAGAACGGAGCAGTTCAATCAGCGCTCACGTAATCCTCCCTAAGCCCAGTACCCCAGCTCGCAATCAGGAGAACGGTGGGGAGACAGTACAGCGTGATACCTGATTTCACAGAGCTCTGGATTTAGACCGAGAGGAGAACAAGCCGTGTGCACCCCCAGCTGAAGGCCAGTGCACCTCAGTGTCCAAAACAGGCCGCAGAGAACATCACCTCGGCTCGTCCCTGGACGCAGCTCAGCATGGGGCCAGGCAAGATGTGCAGGAGGGTGGTCCTGACCCAGAACACAGGCTCTGGCACAGGCTGGAACATTCCAGAACCTCACAACCCACTTTGCCCAAGAAGATACAGCCCCTCCCAAGAGCTACTGACCAATATCTGATGGTACAGGTAGATGCCCTGGTAACAGACGGTGCTCAAGCTCCTCTCATCAGCATCTGCGCTTGGTGAGGCCTTGACTGAGTAAAACAGAGGACGGGACAGCTGCTCTGCTCTTAGGACCAGGATCTGAGTCCTCACTCCTTCCATGACTTCTGGCAAGAGCCGTAAAGCTTCGAGTTTCTGCTTTCTCACCTGCACCATGGGAATAACCGCCTTGCTAGGGGAGGGCATGAGACAATGAGACAACAGACGGACGGTGGGCTCGGGGCTGCAGAGCAGTGGCGTCGGGCCCTGAGCCTCAGGAGTCGTCTCTGCTGGGCAGAAGGCCTAAATAGACATTTCTCCAAAGAAGGCAGACAGTGGGCCAATAGGCACACAAAAAGATGCTCAACATCGCTAATTATTAGAGAAAGGCAAATCAAAACTATGAGGTATCTCCTCCCACCAGTCAGAGTGCCCATCATCAAAAAAGTCTACAAACAATAAATGCTGGAGAGGATGTGGAGAAAAGGGAACCCTCTCTGGTGGCTCAGACGGCAAAGAACCTGCTTGCAGTGCGGGAGACCGGAGCTTGATCCCTGTGTCGGGAAGATCCCCTGGAGGAGGGCAAGGCAACCCACTTTGATATTCTTGTCTGGGAAATCCCATGAACAGAAGAGCCTGGCGGGCTACAGTCCATGGGGTCGAAAAGAGTCGGACACAACTGAGCCAGCTTTCAATTTCACTTTACTCTGTTGGTGGGAATGTAAATTGATGCCATCACTAAGGAAAACGATATGGAGGTTCATTGTTTCCTTAAAAAACTAAAAATAGAGTTGCCATAGGATCCAGCAGAAACACCCCCAGGCATATATCCAGACACAACTGTAATTTGGAAAGACACATGTACACAGCCGCACTATTCACAATAGCCAAGACAAAGGAAAAAATCCAGAATGTCAGACGTGGGGTATATAGACACACTGGGATGTTACTCGGTCATGAAAAGGAATGGGATAATGCCATCTGCAGCCACATGGATGGACCTAGAGATTATCATTCTAAGCGAAGTAAGTCAGAAATATAAGTGTCTATGATATCACCTATCGGTGTAATCTAAAATACGGCACAAATAAATGTATCTACAAAACAAAAACAGATTCACAGATGCAGAGAACAGACCTGTGGTTGCCACAGGGGAAATGCGGAGAGGAGAGGGTACTGGAGGTTTGGGATTAGCAGATGCCAAGTATTATATACAGGATGGACAGACAACAAGGGCCTACTGTGGAGCATGGAAACTGTTTTCAACACCCTGTGATGAACCGTGATGGGAAAGAATATATATACATAATCGAATCACTTCTCTGTACAGCAGAAGTTAAACACAACGTTGCTAATCGACTATACCTGAATATAATTTTTTAGAAAGTCGTCCTGGGATGTGAAACGCACCATGTGGGGGAGGGTGTCACTTCCAGTTCAGAGAAACAGAACAACGAGCAGGGGTAGGCAACGGGACACAGGTCCTCATGCTGAGTGAATGCTTGCTGACAAACAGTTCACCCCAGCACTGCAGATTTTCTGGAAAAATACAACTCTAGGGAAGCTTTAAATATACACTAGGAGAGACAAATACATTTCAACAATAAAAAACGTTAGTTCACCAAATGATGGCATAGATGAGGCTCTAATATGCATAACGATAATAGTCCTCATTTCTTGTGACAAAAGACTGCACCCTGGGAGCTATAGGAAGGCCCTGGGGAGCTCACAGCAAGGGACCCCGGGTCAGGAACCACACACAGGGCTGCGTCCTGTTGGGGAAGGGTGCACACATGGGGTCAGGAGGAAGAAATGGATCTTTAAGCAGGTTCCATCCCTAAGGGACGTGGAGAAAGGCAGATTTTGAGGCAAGAAGCCATGCAGATTCCTATGAGATCTCTTACGACAGAGAACACCAGAACTGGGAAGCGGTTCAGCCAAAGGCAGGCTGGGATGAACTGACTCCTCTCGCCAAGACTGATTTCTGACTCGAGGGTCATTTGTGACAGACAAGGAGCAATAAAGAAGGTTGCCCCAGATTTGTTGTTCGTCATTCAGTCGTGTCCAACTCTCTGTGACCCCATGGACTTGCAGCATGCCAGGCTTCCCTGTCCTTCACCGTCCCCCGGAGCTTGCTCAAACTCATGCCCATTGCATCAGTGATGCCATCCAACTGTCTCATCCTCCACTGCCCCCTTCTCCTCTTGTCCTCAACCTTTCCCAGCATCAGATTAACCCGTCCCAAACTAACCGAGGTAGCAACACTGGGCATCTGCTCTGTGTCATCACGCTGCTAACAGCTCATGTAGAGTCTCACCAATTCTCCCAGCAGCCCATGGCACACAGGGGACCGAGGCCGCGGGCGTTTAAGCTGAAGACTTGGGGACCAGGCCTCCTCCCAGAGCCATCCAGGCAGCACCACACACACTGTGTCTCGGGGACTGATCACGTTACTCCTGCTCCAGACGAGACTCATCTCTGTATGTCAGAGCCTGCTTTAAAGTGATGAGCTGAAGGTGTTCTAGAGAAAGACGGAAAACTGCTGAAGAGAAGAGTCATCAACCTGAGGCTGTGCCTGGAAACGCTGACAGGGCCACCCAGGGGCTCTGGCTGCGGAGGACACCTGGAACAGCCTGGAGACCTGGTGGAGCAGGAGCTGCGGGGCTTCCCCACGTGGCTCAGGAACAGCTGTGGCTTTCACATGGCGGATCCTGACCTCCAGCATCTCAGGGGGTTTGCTGAGCCTCACAACGCAAGGCCCGAAGTCTCCCCATCCCCACAGCAGGGAGCAGACACCAGCGTAGAGGGCTGTGGCCGGATCTTGTCCCTGGGGGCTGGAATGGACAGACTCCGACCCCTGCGCCCTTAGACGTGGACCCACCGTGTGCTCTGGAGTGGAGGCTGCCCTTAGGATGGAGGACCAGTGAGGCATCGACGCGGGGTGGGGGCCACATCAGCTCGGCCGGCTCTGCCCCATTACCCCGTCTGCCCATCCCAAACACCGGCCAGCACACGATGCGGGCATGCTCAGACCAGGCAGGAACGGCTGGAAACAGGCCTCGTAGCCCCAAAGCTACATCCCTGACGTTGAACGGAACAGCTAGACCTCCTGGAAAGAAGACAAGCACACGCGGCCCCGGGGCCAGCGGCGCACCTCCGGTCCCTCCCAGGATCGCCTGTGATTCTCCCGTGAAGCCCCACCCCTTCACGAGACCGTCTGTCTTCGCCCCTCACCCCCACCTCATGTGACCATAACAACCTCAGCACCAAAGCCCTTTGTGGGGAGCACGGTGGGGACCACGGCGTCATCAGCTGAAGAGACGAAGACGAAGCGCTAACGAGGCAGGGAGGAAACAAGTCAAATGCGCTGAATAGATTAGGATGCAAAGTGCCATGCCCCAGTTCCAGGCCTTTTAATTAAAAACCGAACTTGGAATTATGTCAGACCAGTCATTAAGTCTCTGTTTTAAACACAGGCTAACAAAACTAACCGCACTAGAAACCTCCCCCAGCGGCTCCCCGCCGGCCCTGCACTGTCCAGGGCTGTCTCCTGGAGATGCGGTCAACGCAAAGCTCTCGGCTCTGCAGAAGGGCAGAGCTGAGCTCCTTCACAGGCGATGCATTTATTTCTCTGTCTTCACCACCCTGGAAATAAAGTCCTGGCTTCCAGGCTTTGTCTTCTTTCCTAAACGGGCACTAGGGCCATGGATCTGCATCTCACTTCCTGCCAGCATGGTGGGTTATTAGGTCCAGGGCTGTGGGTGGAAGCAGAAGGGTGGGTAGGCCCCGCGGGCCTAAGGCAGGGATGGGACCACACTGGGGTGAGCGTCCAGACTGAGCCCCCAGGCCCCGGCCTGCTGCCCCCGGCTCTTACACCAACCCTGTGACCAGGGACTGTGCTTCCTGGACCCCAGCTCCTTCATGGGGACACGTGGGGGAGAGGGGACCATGCTCTCATCTTAGAGGCTGGATCAAAGGAATCGAGGAAATGAAGACTACTCAGAAGTTAGTTTTATGAACTGGAAAGCACTAGGTAAGCGCAGTAGGTTAATAGCTCCCTTTAGGAGAAGTAGGGAACTTCACTCTCAGCCCTTCACAGAACTGATAAAGGGTAAATCGGTTCATAAGCTGGATGTAAACATGATGAGGGCTTCTCTGGAAGCTCAGCTGGTAAAGAATCCCCCTGCCGTGCATGAGACCCCGGGTTGACTCCTGGTCGGGAAGATCTGCTGGAGAAGGCAACAGCGACCCACTCCCATAGGTAAAATCGTAATACCATTTTTTTAAAGTAAAGAATTCTACTTACATAACTGGTACTATTATTTTGGTTTATTCTCTTCCAACGTGTGGGAGTAAGTCTGCCTACATCTCACTGTGTGTGTGTGTGTGTCTCTTTCAGAGAGAAAGAAAGAGAGAGATTATTGAACAAATACTTGTGTCTGCCTCACACAACACGGCATGCTGGGAATACACTTACTGGGGGTACAAGTAAGATAAGCACAGCTCCTAGCTCAAGAACATAAACTCTGTAGGGGAAGCATGAACCGTTATTTTCTCTATCAAGAACAGTTATTTTCTTACTCTTTTGCAAAAGTATTGTAAAGATTAATTTGGATGACATGAGTCTATAATAGGAGAACACTCACCAAACTGAGAATTTACAGCATGTTCAGATTTAAACCTGATGGTGTAACAAGCATTTCCACAGGCTTTCTAATGGTTGCATCTGATAGTTGCATGGCCTCGTGATATGGGGTAGTTTGATCATTTCCCCATTGTTATATTTCTTAAGTTAAAAATAATACTGTAAGGAGTATTCTCAAACATAGACCATTAACTAATATCTTATTTCCTTAGAATATGTTCCTGCAAGTTGGAATACTGAGTTAAGAGTCACAAAAATTTTGAGGCTAATTATGCATATTCAAGTCATTTTCCAAAAGCAGAATCAATTCCACTCCCAGCAGAGTGAAACCCCATCAGTCAATGAACACCTACTAGTAGAAAGTATTACCCTTAAAAAAGGGCCAATTTGCACTCCCAGAAGTCACTTACCATTTTAATTTGCATTTATTTCAGTATTGAAAGTGAACACGTGTGAGCCATTCAGTTGTGTCCAACTCTTGCAACCCCATGAACTACACCTCTCCAGGCTCCTCTGTCCAAGGAATTCTCCAGGCAAGAACACCGGAGCCATTTGCCATTTCCTTCTCCAGAGGATCTTCCCAACCCAAGAAGATTGGAAACCCCTGTCTCCCTCACTGCAGGCAAATTCTTTAGCATCTGAGCCACCAGGGAAGCCTGGTGTATTAATAGTATCAGTATTACTGGTGTTTAAAAAATTTGCTGGTTTGTAATTTTTTAAAGTATATGCATACCATTGGTTCATTTTTTCTATTGGAGAGTTAGTATTTGCTTATTATTTTCCAAGAGTCCCTTATATATTAAGGAACTATCCCTTTATTAAAGGTTACATATGTATATTTTCCTAGGCTACTGCTTTATCATTTTATTTATAAAATTTAACATATAATATCAAATTATTCAGGAATCCCAGGTGGTGCTAGTGGTAAAGAACCCACTTGCCAATGCAGGACACATAAGAGATGTGGGTTCAATCCCTGGGTTGGGAAGATCCCCTGGAGGAGGGCACGGCAACCCACTCCAGTATTCTTGCCTGGAGAATCCCATGGACAGAGGATCCTGGCGGGGTACAGTGGGTGGGGTCGCAGAGTCAGACACAACTGAAGTGACTTAGCATGCATAGCACGTCAGATTATTCAGTTCTCAGTATTGTAGTAAGTCAAATCAAATGATTTATTTTTGCGAGATTATTCTTTCCTTGACTTATGGGCTTAGAAAGCCTTTTCCCATTGTGAAATATTGGTTAAATTAACCATATGAACATGGTCAAATATTTAACCATGTCTTCTTCCATTTCTTTATGCCTCGGTCATCTCTATTTAACCTCAGCCTGCCTGGAGTTGGTTTTGGAGCACATCATAAAGTGAGGTCTTCATGACGTCCTCCCCCTTCCAGCATGACTTTCTTATCATACACATCGCCCCCAGTTTTGGGGATTCCTTGATGCGCACTGCAAGGATTAAAGAACTCCTTCGGGCGGTGTCACTCCTGCAGCATCTCACCAGCAGGACTCCTTAACGGGGCAGGTGGCGCTCCTAGCCTTGCTCCTGACTGAATATAAGTGCTGCCTTGGGTGAGTGAAGACAGACTTTCTTTATCATCTTAGGGATATTTCTCTGTTTCAAAGTATTCACTACCTAAAAGTCAGAAACGCCTTAGATCTTACCAGATTACTTTTTTCTCTTTTAAGAGTATTGTAGGTCTATGAAGCATTGCTTCCTGTGAATTTAATTTTTTGGTCCTCCTCTTTCTGGGGGGGGTCACTCTGAGATGTGCTGCAAAGGTGGGGTGATAGCCTTTGGGGGAGGTAACGTAGCCTTCCGTTGGCAGGCAAGGGGCACGTCGGATGCAGGGGTGGTGAGGGATGGTTTGCCCTGGAGATACCGAGACACGTCAGATTGCAAGTGATGGGGCTCCAGTGGGCTGTCTGCCTCCTGGGGCTATAGGCACAGCTCCGCCTGCAAGCCCAACCCCATGCTTTCATGTTGAGAAAGGTTAACTCAGCATTATGAGTTGTTTATGTATCAACATCGATTAATTAACACCAGTTCTGATGATGCAGAAATATGGAAAGATCCAAACATGAAATACAAAAGAGAAGACTGAGTTCTTAATAGAAGGACAACAGGTAAATAACTATTTCGCCTGGAGCCAGGCCATCCTTGTGCAGAACCACCTGGGCTGCCTGGCTCGCTGGACTCAGTATAAATGTGAAGACAAATAGGAAATCGGGGTAGTGCTGGACATCACGGAATGCATGTGAGTGTAACCAGAACAGTGTCAGGGGTAAATGTGACTGGGGCAGCATGCCTGGGCGCTCTGATTTAGCGCATAAATCTAACATTTCATCAAACGCATCAAACGAAATTAACTGTTATCGGATTAATTGTGCCCACCCTCAAATTCACATGGTGGGGTTCTAACTCTCAGGACCTCAGAATGTGAGTATATTTGGAGACTGAGTCTTTAAAGAGGTGACTAAGTTAAAATGAGGCCCCTAGGGTGGGCCCTGACCCCACTTGCCCGCTGTCCTTAGAGGAAGAGGGACGTTGGGTCCAGACACCAAGGGCGCGGGCGCACCGAGGCACACATGTGTGAGCAGGCAGCGAGAAGACGGCCGTCCACAAGCCGAGGGGAGAGGCCCCAGAAGAAGCCCACCTGCTGACATCCTGGTCTGGGACTCGCAGCCCCTGGATCTAGAGAAAATACAATCTGCTGATTTATCCACCCAGTCCAAGGCACTCTGCTAGGGAAGCTCAAGGAGGGTAGAGTTCAGTACATTAACAGAAAGCCGGCACGTCCGCCACTTCCTCACCAGGCATCCGAACTGAAACATGGCCGAGAAAGAAAAACCGACGGGTCACCACCCTCTCTGGACTCGCCCGCAAGACTGAGGTCTTCACTCTGAGATGCGAGGCTTCGCCAGGGGCCACTGACTGTGTGAAAAGAGCGCGGGGGGCAGGAGGCACCTCCTTGGGGTCTGCAGCTGCGATGCTCAGAGGCCACTCACCCCTCCAAACTCGAGGTCATCCCTGCAGACGCAGAGGCAGGGCAGCTTCCCCACCACATTGAGGGGTGCTCCAGGGGTGCCCCTCTGCTTCTGCTTCAAAATGGGAAGCTCCTCTCTGGGTGGTGAGAACAATGATCCCCATGGTCCCCTGAGGAACCTGGGTCACCCAGGATAGCCCCTGGGGGGAAAGCTGGGGGTCCTCACCTCCTCCTGGAAGGACTTCGGAGAAAGGGGAGGCACAGGGCAGAGGGTCCCCACAGACAGGGCGGGGACACAGCCAGGCAACAGGCTGAGGGCCCAGGAAACCAGCGTGTGGGCGCAGTCACTGCTAAGGGAGGAATCTGGCAATGGAAGGCTGGCCTGAGATTCTGTGTCCAGGCCTGCGTTTAAGCTCTGAGCTGGCGGTCCGTGAGCGGTGGGTCTTTATACAGACCACCTGGACGAGTGGTAAGGTGGTTTTATTACCTGTAAAGCAGAACAAGCTCCGTCCAACTTGCAGGTTTTCTGGAAAGTTCAGTAGTGGTTGGAAACGCTGTGTAAACTTTGTAGACGACACTGGTTTAGAACTCTTGGCATCTCACTTGTCCATCTGCACATAGCAAATGGCCCAGGCCACTCTTCTTGCTTCACGCTTGAGCTGCATTTAATTTCCCTTGTTCTGTTCAGCTTCTGAGGCCATAATGAACAACATCACAAAGGTTCTGTTTTCGTCTCTACGGTCGTCACGCTGAGTAAACTCTGGCAACAAAGAAGGCATCATGCCTCTTCCTACCAAGTCCAGTGCCCCCAGTAAATGGAAAATAAACACAATTTAGAAGAAGGTGGTCACGGCCGAGGTTTGGAGTGTTCACTTAAGAATAAAATGTTCTTAGAACCATTCCTACAGATGTTCAGGATCAAAAGTGAACTTTAAAAGACAGTCTCCAGGCCTGTCCTCGAGGTATTGAGGACACACACACACTCACACACACGTACACAAACACACACACTCAAACAAATATTTATGCACACACCCACTGCTGTTTGTTGTTTCATTGTGTTTTACTTGTTTGTTTAAGAACAGGAATTGCAAGGCTGTCGGTAATTTTAAATGGGATGAAAAATTATCAGGCTGAGTCACATTAAATTCCCCAAAGTTTAACTATTTCTAAATAAAAATTACAATTTGTACATTATACTAGAACCCCCAGAATAAGGAAATAGCCTGTTCCGTGGTATTTGTAGGAGATTATCCTGTGGGGGCTTGGCTAGAAAAAGAGAAAACATCACCGCTGACAGCACGTCCCAGACATGGGGGGCACACGGCAGGCTCCTCTCTCCTTAAGTCACAGAATCCTCACACCCGCCCCAGGGTCGGAGGCTCCACTTCACAGAGCCGGAAGTGGAGACCAAGAGAAAGTAAGTCACTTCATAGTTAGTAAATGCAAAGTCAGGATTCAAATGATGATCTGATTTTAAAGCTCAGTATCAGTATAATTCAGTCACTCAGTCGTGTCCAACTCTTTGCGACCCCATGAATGGCAGCACACCAGGCCTCCCTGTCCATCACCAACTCCGAGAATCCACCCAAACCCATGTCCATTGAGTCGATGATGCCATCCAGCCATCTCATCCTCTGCTGTCCCCTTCTCCTGCCCTCAATCTTTCCACAAATCAGGGTCTTTTCCAATGAGTCAGCTCTTTGCATCAGGTGGCCAAAGTATTGGAGTTTCAGCTTCAATATCAGTCCTTCCAATGAACACCCAGGACTGACCTCCTTTAGGATGGACTGGTTGGATCTCCTTGCAGTCTAAGGGACTCTCAAGAGTCTTCTCCAAAACCATAGTTCAAAGGCATCTATTCTTCTGCACTCAGCTTTCTTTATAGTCCAACTCTCACATCCATATATGACCACCTGAAAAACCATAGCATTGACTAGACAGACCTTTGTTGGCAAAGTAATGTTTCTGCTTTTTAATATGCTGTCTAGCTTGGTCATAACTTTCCTTCCAAGGAGTAAGAGTCTTTTAATTTCATGGCTACAGTCACCATCTGCAGTGATTTTGGAGCCCAGAAAAATAAAGTCAGCCACTGTTTCCCCATCTGTTTTCCATGAAGTGATGGGACTAGATGCCATGATCTTAGTTTTCTGAATGTTGAGTTTTAAGCCAACTTTTTCACTCTCCTCTTTCACTTTCATCAAGAGGCTCTTAAGTTCTTCTTCACTTTCTGCCATAAGGGTGGTGTCATCTGCATATCTGAGGTTATTGATATTTCTCCCAGCAATCTTAATTCCAGCTGTGCTTCATCAGCCCAGCATTTCTCATGACGTACTCTGCATGTAAGTTAAATAAGCAGGGTGACAATCAAGGCTGTACTTCTTTCCCTATTTGGAACCAGTCTGTTGTTCCATGTCCAGTTCTAACTGTTGCTTCCTAACCTGCATACAGGTTTCTCAAGAGACAGGTCAGATGGTCTGGTATTCCCATCTCTTTCAGAATTTTCCACAGTTTATTGTGATCCACACAGTGAAAGGCTTTGGCATAGTCAATAAAGCAGAAGTAGACGTTTTTCTGGAACTCTCTTGCTTTTTAGATGATCCATCGGATGTTGGCAATTTGATCTCTGGTTCCTCTGCCTTTTCTAAAACCAGCTTGAACATCTGGAAGCTCAGGGTTCATGTATTGCTGAAGCCTGGCTTGGAGAATTTTGAGCATTACTTTACTAGTGTGTGAGATGAGTGCAGTTGTGTGGCAGTTTCAGCATTCTTTGGCATTGCCTTTCTTTGGGATTGGAATGAAAACTGACCTTTTCCAGTCCTGTGGCCACTGCTGAGTTTTCCAAATTTGCTGGCATATGGAGTGCAGCACTTTCACAGCATCATCTTTTAGGATTTGAAATAGCTCAACTGGAATTCCATCACCTCCACTAGCTTTGTTTGTAGTGATGCTTCCTAAGGCCCACTTGACTTCACATTCCAGGATGTCTGGCTCTAGGTGAGTTATCCCACCATGGTGATTATCTGAGTTGTGAAGATCTTCTTTGTATAGTTCTTCTGTGTATTTTTGCCACCTCTTCTTAATATCTTCTGCTTCTGTTAGGTCTATACCATTTCTGTCCTTTATTGAGCCCATCTTTGCATGAAATGTTCCCTTGGTATCTCTAATTTTCTTGAAGAGATCTCTAGTTTTTCCCATTCTATTGTTTTCCTCTATTTCTTTACACTGATCACTGAGGAATGCTTTCTTATCTCTCCTTGCTATTCTTTGGAACTCCGCATTCAGATGGAAATATCTTTCCTTTTCTCCTTTGCTTTTTACTTCCTTTCTTTTCACAGCTATTTGTAAGGCCTCCTCAGACAGCCATTTTGCTTTTTTGCATTTCTTTTTCATGGGGATGATCTTGATCCCTATCTCCTGTACAATGTCATAAACCTCCGTTCATAGTTCATCAGGCACTCTATCAGATCTAGTCCCTTAAATTTATTTCTCACTTCCACTGTATAATCATAAGGGATTTGATTTAGGTCATACCTGAATGGTCTAGTGGTTTTCCCCACTTTCTTCAATTTAAGTCTGAATTTGGCAATAAGGAGTTCATGATCTGAGCCACAGTCAGTTCCTGGTCTTGTTTTTGCTGACTATATAGAGCTTCTCCATCTTCAGCTGCAAAGAATATAATCAATCTGATTTTGGTGTTGACCATCTGGTGATGTCCATGTACAGAGTCTTCTCTTGTGTTGTTGGAAGAAGGTATTTGCTATGACCAGTGCGTTCTCTTGACAAAACTCTATTAGCCTTTGCCCTGCTTCATTTTGTACTGCAAGGCCAAATTTGCCTGTTCCTCCAGGTATTTCTTGACTTCTACTTTTGCATTCCAGTCCCCTATAATGAAAAGGACATCTTTTTTAGGTGTTAGTTCTAAAAGGTCTTGTAGGTCTTCATAGAACCATTCGACTTCAGCTTCTTCAGTGTTACTGGTCGGGGCATAGACTTGGATCACCATGATATTGAATGATTGGCCTTGGAAACGAACAGAGATCATTCTGTCATTTTTGAGACTGCATCCAAGTACTGCATTTCAGACTCTTTTGTTGACTATGATGGTTACTCCATTTCTTCTAAGGGATTCCTGCCCACAGTAGTAGATATAATGGTCATGTTAGTTAAATTCACCCATTCCAGTCCATCTCAGTTCGCTGATTCCTAGAATGTTGACGTTCACTCTTGCCATCTCCTGTTTGACCACTTCCAATTTGCCTTGATTCACGGACCTAACATTCCAGGTTCCTATGCAGTATTGCTCTTTACGGCATCAGACCTTGCTTCTCACACCAGTCACATCCACAACTGGGTGTTGTTTTTGCTTTGGCTCCCTCCCTTCATTCTCTCTGGAGTTATTTCCCCACTGATCTCCAGTAGCATATTGGGCACCTACCGACCTGGGGGTTCATCTTTCAGTGTCCAATTTTTTTTTTTTTTGCCTTTTCATACTGTTCATGGAGTTCTCAAGGCGAAAATACTGAAGTGGTTTGCCATTCCCTTCTCCAGGGGATCACAGTTTGTCAGATTTTAAAGCTAAATTTCGGCTAAACATCCAAGACTTTGAACTGGTGGGGTTGGGAGGGTCATTGGAAAAAGGAGAGATGCCGGGTTTGGTTACAGACTCGCCCGGCAAAGAGGGTTTCCCTTCACTGCTACAGGGTCATGTCTGTCCTGCCGTGGATGGGAGCCTAGGTCATGGGCTTCGCCGACCTTCACAGCCTCGTGGTCTGGCCTGCGGGGCTGGGAACCTATCGTGCTGCCCCCGGGACCTGGAGAACGCTGGGTTCCAGCCAAGATGCTCCTCCTGGTGGGTGTCAGGGGAACCATCTCTGCCAGGGGAACCCCTCCTTCTGCCAAGCGTGCCGTTGGGTGTTCACGGCCCACCCTCCTGCCACTGAACTGGACTGTGAGGCCTCTGACCCCTGAGCTGGGCTGGGACAACACTTCCCAGAGCCCCGGGTGCCCAGTGGTTGTGGTGGGCATCCTGGTGTTTCTGCTTCCTCTGGACCACATGCACCACGCTCGCTGGCCGCGTTCGGCCGAGGAAGGCCGGGCCCAAGGGTCCCGCCTCACGGCCCCCCAGTAACCGGGTGCTGGCTGCAATGATCTGAGCCAGCAGCCTCAGGGAGCTCTTTAATGCAAGAGGGCTTGCTCAGCTCAGACCTGGAGGGAATCAGACGGTCTGGGAACAGCGCTGGGTCCACACAACGGCAACACGGTAAAGACCAAACAGGTGTTTAAAACTACCACGCTGACCAGGCATTGGTCACCAACGCAGGCAGGCCGTGTCAAACGTAGCAAGTCAGCCTTTCAGTCAAGGCCAGGGCGTGGTTCCCTCTGGCTAAGGCGTGTGCCCTTCAGTTTCCAACAGACCTTCCCACGCCTGCAGATATCGGAGCGAGGACCCCCCTTCATCCCCAGAGCCCCACTCTCCACATCAAAAAGCTCAGTGAAGTCTAGCTTTTTTGGCTTCTTCTATATCAAATAGCAGGTGTATGTACTAAAAAAGACAGTAAATGAATAGAAATCATAGCCCGTTACCAAGGTCCAGTCATGGTTCAGCCACACAGCGGTGTGACCTTGACAAGCCCAGACTTCTCTGGGCCATCATGTCCTCCCTGTACTGCTGGGGTCATTTCTGCCTTGCGAGCCGAGCAATGGGATTCCACATCCGACAGGGAACAAAGACTCCATTTTAATCCTCAGTGGAACGAACCTAAGCCAGAGCGCCCACAATGGTATAACGTTACCACCCCTGGACGCCTCACGTTCTCATCAGCATTCCTTGCAGCCCTTCCCTGAGGAGCACAAAGCTGTCATTATAACATCACCCCCCACCCTCCCCCATCTGCAAGAACCAGAGCCTGCCCCCCTCCCCCACTGCACCACGCCCCTGACCAGAGGGCTCAGACATGCACACCCCACGTGGCACTTAGCACATGGTATTTTATCCGACGTTCTAGCTTCTGCTTTTGGCACAGCCTCGCCCACCCACAGCCAGTGCACATCTCCAAGGCCCGCTCTCCTCTGCCTCCAGGCCTCACTCATGCCATCACACGAGCTGTCCCGTGCATCTCCTGGCAGTCAGGCCAGGGGTACAGAGAAACTGGCCCCAACGAGACCGGCAGATGGAGCAGACCCCTGGTGGTCTGTCCTCAGGCACACACACCGTGGGCACTCAAGTCAGGGAGTCCACAACTGGTGCTGGCGAAGACTCCTGAGTGTCCCTCGGACTGAAAGGAGATCAACCAGTCTATCCTAAAGGCAGTCAACCCTGAACACTCACTGGAAGGACTGATGCTGAAGCTGAAGCTCTAACACTTTGGCCACCTGATGCCAAGAGCCGACTCATTGGAAAAGACCCTGATGCTGGGAAAGATTGAGGGCAGGAGAAGGGGATGACAGACAATAGAATGGCTGGATATGGCATCACTGACGAAATGAAGATGAACCTGGGCAAACTTTGGGAGATGGTGAGGGACAGGGAGGCCTGGCAAGCTGGAGTCCATGGGGTTGCAAAGAGAGACACGACCAGGCAACTAAACAACAACATACAAAGCAAAGGGTTAAAGGAATCAAAGTGTGTTAAAAAAACCCTTTGCAGTGGCGCTGGGCTTTTTGTTATGCATCTACATCCATGATTATCAAACCTAAAGAACACTCCAGATAAAAACTCCAGGACCTCAGTCCTGCCTCTCCTCTGAGAAGGCCTCCAGGTAGCCATCCACATCCATGAGAGAATCAGACTAATCGAGCGCAGAAACCAGGCAAAAGCACAGACAGATTCAGAGCCACACTTAGACTAGAGACCCCAGGACTGGCCCAGCCCTCATTCAGAACAAGGCCAGAGACATAAAGTTTCTATCTAAGATCACTCAGCGAGCTCCCTCAGAACATGTTCCCAACCTTGAAGGTGAAATGTCAGTTGCTCAGTCGTGCCTGACTCTGCAACCCCTTGGACTGGGGCCTGCTAGGCTCCTCTGTCCATGGAATTCTCCAGGCAGGAATCTGGAGTGGGTTGCCATTCCCTTCTCCAGGGGAGCGTCCCAACTCAGGGATCAAACCCGAGTCTCCTGCACTGCAGGCGGATTCTTTACCATGTGAGCCACCAGGGAAACCCTGCCCCCAGCCTCACCTGGGGAATAACTTGGTTTGGTCCCCAGGTCAACAGAAGGAAGCTGAGTCAGGGAGAAGGAAGGGACCTCTGCAGAAGCAGAAGCGGGTCAGAACAGAGCCAGTGAGTCCACGTGGCTGGGGCAGCCTGGCCACAGCTGGGGAAAATTCAGAGAAGAAATACACAGTCCTGAAGATCCGCCTTGTGTCAGGGTGCTGCGCCCGATTACACGCGCATGGCTTAGATCAGAGTGAGACACTTCAAGAGGGCTCACTCTCCACTGCATCCTCCTGTGGGCCTGTGAGCTGGAAAGAGCAGTGATTAGTCATCCCAAAATAGAAAAGTTATTGAAAGGCAATCTTCTTCCAGCTGATTGATCCAGAAACAACGGAAGGAAAAGGCTGGACTCCGGTCAGAAGTTCGAGTCTAAAATTGCAGACTCACTCCACAAGGCACGCCTGGGTCACCCTCATCCACTGCAGCTCAGCATGGTCTCCTGTGAGTCAGAGCCAGGTCACGGGGCATCCTCCCGGGGACACAGGCCAAGAGGGCACTCTGAATGCTGCCCACGGTTTCCGAACCAACCCACCTTCCTGCTGACGTCAGTAGTGTTCCATTTAGTGGTTGGTCACGTATCTGAATCTGACATTTGTCAGGTCTCTAGAAACGCTAGAAAGTACTCTTTTAAAATGCCAGTATGTTTTTTCTTTGTTTGTTTGTGAGATATGAGGATAAATTTTCTCAAGAGGATATAGAAATGGCTAAACAAGAGCATAAAGAGATGCTTGACATCATTAATCATTAGAGCAATCTTAATCAAAGCCAAATTGAAAACACCACCTCACACCTGCTAGAATGGCTATAATAAAGAGAAAAAAAGGAAACAATAGTGCTAGTGAGGATAT
This sequence comes from Antilocapra americana, assembly GCA_007570785.1. Lineage (NCBI taxonomy): Eukaryota > Metazoa > Chordata > Mammalia > Artiodactyla > Antilocapridae > Antilocapra > Antilocapra americana. Next base: position 13,326,805 of record ML663573.1, read on the forward strand.
AGAGACACTGGAACTCTTGTACAAACCCAAGGGGATGTAAAATGGTGCAGCTGCCCTGGAAATGGTATGGAAGTTACTAAAAAAAAATTAAACATGGAATTATTATGTGATCCATAAATCCCACTTCCAGATATATACCCCCAAAGACCTGAAATCAGAGTTGCAGAGAGACATCTGCTCACCCACATTCATAGCAGCACTATTTACAGTAGTCAGAAGGGGGAAGCAGCCCCTGTCCACGGACAGAGGGGTGGATAAACAAAAGCACATCCAGCGGGCTGTTGTTCGGCCTCAGAAAGGCAGGAAATTCTGACACCTGTTGCAACATGGATGACCACTGGGGGCTTCACTCTCGGTGAAGTCAATCCGTCACAGGAGGACAAATACCCTGTGGTCCCACCTGTGTGAAGAGCTGTCAGCTTCAGAGATACGAAGCAGAGGGTGGCTGCCAGGATTGGGGGAGAGACGTGGGGCGTTACGGTCTAAATGGTGCAGAGATCCAGTTCTGCCTGTGGAGAGGATGCCCGAGGAACGGACGGTGATCGTGGCTGCACAGTAATATGAATGCACTTAATACCGCTAACTCAGCAGTGGCCACAGGACTGGAAAAGGTCAGTTTTCATTCCAGTCCCAAAGAAAGGCAATGCCAAAGAATGCTCGAACTACCACAAAATTGCACTCATCTCACAGGCTAGCCAAGTAATGCTCAAAATCCTCCAAGCCAGGCTTCAATAGTACTTGAACTGAGAATTTGCAGATGTTCAAGCTGGATTTAGAAAAGGCAGAGGAGCCAGAGATCAAATTGCCAACATCCACTGGATCATTGAAAAAGCAAGAGAGTTCCAGAAAAACATCTATTTCTGCTTTATTGACTATGCCAAAGCCTTTGACTGTGTGGATCACAACAAACTGTGGAAAATTCTTCAAGAGATGAGGATACCAGACGACCTGACCTGCCTCCTGAGAAACCTGTATGCAGGTCAAGAAGCAACAGTTAGAACTGGACATGGAACAACAGACTGGTACCAAATAGGAAAAGGAGTACGTCAAGGCCGTATATTGTCACTATGCTTATTTAACTTATATGCAGAGTAAATCGTGAGAAACGCTGGGCTGGAAGAAGCACAAACTGGAATCACGATTGCCAGGAGAAATATCAATAACCTCAGATATGCAGATGACACCACCCTTATGGCAGAAAGTGAAGAAGAACTTAAGAGCCTCTTGATGAAAGTGAAAGAGGAGAGTGAAAAAGTTGGCTTAAAACTCAACATTCAGAAAACTAAGATCATGTCATCTGGTCCCATCACTCCATGGCAAATAGATGGGGAAACAGTGACAGATTTTATTTTGGGGGGTTCCAAAATCACTACAGATGGTGACTGTAGCCATGAAATTAAAAGATGTTTGCTCCTTGGAAGGAAAGTTATGACCAACCTAGACAGCATATTAAAAAGCAGAGACATTACTTTGCCAACAAAGGTCCGTCTAGTCAAGGCTATGGTTTTTCCAGTGGTCATGTATGGATGTGCGAGTTGGACCATAAAGAAGGCTAAGCACCAAAGAATTGATGCTTTTGAACTGTGGTGTTGGAGAAGACTCTTGAGAGTCCCTTGGACTGAAAGGAGATCAAACCAGTCCATCCTAAAGGAAATCAGTCCTGAGTGTTCATGGGAAGGACTGACGCTGAAGCTGAAACTGCAATGGCCACCTGATAGGAAGAACCGACTCATCTGAAAAGACTCTGATGCTGCGAAAGATTGAGGGCAGGAGGAGAAGGGGATGACAGAGGATGAGATGGTTGGATGGCATCACCAACTTGAAGGATATGAGTTTGAGCAAGCTCTGGGAGCTGGTGGTGCACAGGGAGGCCTGGCGTGCTGCAGTCCACGGGGTCACAAAGAGTCGGACACGACTTAGCGACTGAACTCAACTGAATACCACTGAGTTCTGTACTTAAAAATGGTTAAGATGGTAAATTTTGCTGTTTGTTTTTCAGTTGCTAAGTTGTGTCTATTTCTTTGTGGCCCCATGGACTGTACCAGCCGGCATCTCTGTCCTCCACTATCTCCTGGAGCTTGCTCAGACTCACGTCCATTGAGTCGGTGATGCCATCCAACCATCTCATCATCTCCATCCCCCTTCTCTTCCTGCCCACAATCTTTCCCAGCATCAAGGTCTTATTCAATGAGTCAGCTCTTTGCATCAGGTGGCCAAAGCATTGTCAAATTTTATGTTATGTATATTTTATCACATTAAAATTTTTTAATATGAGGATTAAAAACTGCTGAAGATACACACTCAAGGAAAATAACTTGTGGTCCTGTTATTTTGTTTTAATAAAATGAGTTGAAATTGTTAATAATATATATTAATGTCTTTTGTGGTGCATGCATTTGTGTAAAATCTAAAACCATCAGACCTCTTCACAGAACAGCACGCAGGTCAGATCTTCTGTCACTCAGTCAACCAAATAGATCAGAGGCATGCACAGTAACTTACGGGTGGGTCAAAAGAGCTCCCTGACATCCTTCCATCATAAAAGTGGAGAAGCATGTGCTCAAGAGAGAGGCCGACTTAACAGTTCGTCATAAACAGCTCTTGGGGGAACCACACCTCCCGCTCCATTGGTGACTATGATGACCTTCAGAAGGTCCTGATGCGGAATCCAGAGCGCTTTGTGTGAACACCGCAGGCTCCTTCATGGGAGTCCAGGAGACATCTGCGACGTGAGTGACCAAGCCACTGAACACTGACGGACGGACGGACGCAGACAGCACTCGGGAGGCGGGGCCCCGGAGGGCCAGAGGGACAAAGACAAGCCTGGAGGACTGGTCCTGGAAGGTGAGACCACAGAGCCACCACGAAGGGCTCCCGGAGTGGTCGGACAGACCAGAGACGCAGAGAGGGAGGCCGTCCACAGCCCGGGACAGAAAAGTACAGACAAGGACCCAGCACACTCCTCCCATCTGTGGGCCCTTTGAGCTTTGCCCCAAGTTCACAGGCTGGCTCAACCCTGAGAACCCACTGTTCCCAGCATGACCGTGGCTGTTTTCACCCCAGCTCACTGAGCATTGAACATGAGCCATATGGCGCTGGGCGCAGTCTGGGCATCTGGACGACACAGGGCCAGCCGGGACACTAGTAATCACACCAGCTACCCTAACAGAAAGGGTTTACAATAGGAACTGAACTGGTCCTTCCAGTGAACATTCCTGGGACTCTGCTCCCAGGAGTGCCCACCTCCGGGGGCATAGCCCCGTCTGGTCCACCGTCACGCCTGCCCACCCGAGCCTCAGGCTTCTGGGTGGCTAATACGCACCAAGCTCACGACACAGACCGAAGCAGCAGCACCTTGGTGTGCAATGGAGAATGCACGCTTCCAGGAGACTCGAGTCCCAGGGTCACTGCCCGGAGGGTGACTTGCCCGGTTCTTCCCCGAGGCCTGCACAGGGCCATATTCCCTCAGCCGCCCCCCTCCACGTGGAGTCAGGGGGCCGCTGGCCAACGTGGCGCCCGTGGGACGGGGCTTCCCCGTCACCTCCTGCCTTACTCTGTCTGTGCTGGGGAGGTGAGCTGTGCTCCTTCCGCTCCAGGTCTGAACGGAGAGGACAGCCCTCCCCACACGTTCTGGCTCGTTCAAGATGCCACGGGGTTTCCTGAGGGGGTTTGGGATGGGAACGCGAAGAGGAAAACGGTGAATGATGGGGACTGAATTTGTGGGCAGCCCTCGCTAATTTGGGAGGAAGAGACTCAGAGCAGACTAAACTGGTTTAAAGCAATTTCCTAAAATGACATTTCTTACATCCACACTATTATTGTAGAAGGAAACAAAAAAAAAAAGAATCCATGTCTACTACAGAAAGATCCAGGCAATGGTGAATTAACCCTCCATGAGACCTGAGATTTGCTTATAGAATCCGTGGTTCAGAAATGACCTTAAAAAGCATCTTTTCCAGCCTCACGCCCCTAGATTTTCGCAACGCTGACAAGATAATGGCAGTGATCTTCTCACTCCTCGTCTAAAAAAAGAAAAACCCAAAACATGGAAACATGATTTCTAAGGAAGATGTCAGCTGTGATCTTTCTTCCTCTCCTCTTTCCCCATGAAATTATTAATTCCTGTCTTGAGCAGGAGTTTCCCGTGCTGCCTCTGAGGTGCCTCCAGCGATCCCTGTCCCTCGGCACTTACCTGTTTGTCTAATTCCCTTCCCTTGCTTCTGGCTGGACCTGGTAACGTGTTTCCAACAGGCAGAATACAGCACAGAGAACGCAGCACAGGTGATGGGGTGTGAATCACAGAAAGACCACGGCTCCCGTCCTGGTGCTTCCTCTTGACCCCTCAGACAGCTCACCTGGGGGCAGAGGCAGCTCCCAGGCCACGACTCGGCCCTGGAGACCAGCCGGTGTGCTGAGGGACCAAGGCCAACCGTCCCGAGCGACTTCAGAAAGCGTTCCCCACCGGGCATGCCTTCAGTGAGACCACACACAGCCCTGGCCACAGGCACCCAGCTATGCTGCAGCCTCCTTACTCACAGCAACTCGTAGTAAATGCTCATTTTTCTGATGCCGATAAGTTTTGGGGGAAATTGCTAACCACCAAAAGGTAGTTAATGCAGAGGGTAAAAAACTAAGATAACAACTCCCAAATTTTGAGATGATTACTTCTTAATGATTATTCCTCTTTAAGCATAAGCATAATCTTAACACCTTAAGACAATCAAGACTGCCCAAGGAAAGAAAGCAATTGTGTACCGCGTAAAGGCTCAGAGACGTGACTCTCACCCCTGAGTGAGAGAGCCTCTTGTTCACAATTTTACCTGCACTTTTGAAATGTGGCACTTATAGTTCCTAAAGATGATAGAAATAAAAGGCATTTCTCTACAATTCCACTAAGGGTCCAAAGCATTACTTAAATGCCAACATCCTGCTTCCTTTTTGGGGAGACGCTGCCGAGTAAAACGTCAGACAGGTTTGAATCAAGTACAGTGATGCTTCTGAGACCCTGAGCGACTCAGTTGGTAAAACTGAGGCAGAGGGAACACAGCTCACCCACCCCTCTCACGCCCTCTATCCATGTCACGCTCAAGCTTGTGTGTCTGGTACCCGCCTCTCTGTAAAGTTGGACACAGCACACGGCTCTGCAGCTGCATGAGGTAGAAAGCATTTCTTATTAACAACTTCGATTTCTGGATGTGGAATCCTGAGGCAGGCGGTGTCGCTCCCAGTGGCAGGTGGATGGTGGAGGAACAGCCACCCCAGAGAGCATGGCCCCTCAACATGGAAAGACAGACCTTCATGCTCCATGGTCCCAGCCCCGCTGAGCTGCCACAGTGGAGAAAGGCATCCCCAGCCTCAGGATGCTACGTCAGCATCATCAGCATCTGCCTTCATCTCTGGGGTCTGAGGTCAACTGAGTGAAGGGAGAAATAGGAAGTCTGGGGAAAACACAGGCTGAACGGGAGACGCTGCCCAGCAAGCCAGAGTCAGAGCTGGACCGGCCCATGCCGGAACCTCAGGGGCGAGCTGGGTTTTCTAGCTGCACGTGTGTGAGCCAGCAGCCCCCATGGTCTGAGCCAGGGTAAGAGTTCTCCAAGGCTCAGATTTATAGGAAGATGCAGCAGAATTAGGAAGGTCGATCCTCAGGGCCGAGGTCTGAAGTCAGCCTCAGCTCTACCTCCTCCTGGTCTATAAGTGGAACCACGTCCACAGCCCCCAATCTCTGGAGGGTCCTGCCAGCTGATGGGTTATAGGCTGTCTGCATATTCTGAAGTCTATTTGGAAAAAATATATCAAAACAAAGAAAACAACTGTTTTGAGAGATAATTGATGGAGACTAAAGACACATGGGGTGACAAAGAGGAGGCCCTGCCGTGATGGGGGCCTGGGGATTGGGGTCTAGGGATTGGGGGCCTGGGGATCGGGGCCTGGGGATCAGGGCCTGGGGATCAAGGGTCTGGGATTGGGGGTCTAGGGATCGGGGCCTGGGGATAAGGGGCCTGGGGATCGGGGGCCTGGGGATCAGGGCCTGGGGATTGGGGGTCTAGGGATCAGGGCCTGGGGATAAGGGGCCTGGGGATTGCGGCCTGGGGATCGGGGGCCTGGGGATCAAGGGTCTGGGGATTGGGGGTCTAGGGATAAGGGGCCTGGGGATTGGGGGCCTGGGGATCGGGGCCTGGGAATTGGGGCAATACACAAGAGAAGACACGACCCATGAAGACCCTGAACCCAAGTGAGATTTCTCCCAAATTTAGAGCAGGGAAGGAAAGTCAGCTGGTAACCCTCGTCTGTTATTGCCAGTTTCATACCGGACAATACGCATCGGTGATTAACCCCCAGGCCCTAAATAGTTAAGAGACCAAATCCCCGTGTTTCCTGAATTCCCCCTCTGGGAGCACTGAGCTGTTAACAGGCAGAGGACTTGCAGATCTGTCTCGGTTCTCTGAGGACGAGCAAGAGTGGCCTTTCATTTTTAGACGATGATTCCAACGGGGTCTCGCCATGTCTTTTCCTTGATCCCAGACAAAAGTGGAAACTGCTCACTCCTCTAAACGATCTGCTGTGATTGTGAGGGTAGGGAGTATGTTACCAGGCCCTGGTCTCAGACAGGGTCAGCTCGGCGGACACAGGGGCATCTCAGGACACACGGTCTCCCTTTGGTCTGGGGAAGGGGGCAGCCTCTGCGTGTGGAGGCAGGGAGGCCTTGACTCTCACGAGGGAAGACTTCTTGGCAAGAGAGGAGTGCTCACCTTGAGCTGAAGGCTCTGCAGAAGCAGGCCCCCTGCTCTCCGGTGCCCCAGCTTTGGGAGCCCTCGGAAAGGGGCGGGGGGTGCAGCGCCCGGGGGCCCCCCACCTCCCCCCATCTCCCGTCAGCTGTCAGATGCACACTTGCCATCAGGGCTCCACGGGACTTTAGCCCCATGGGCCTAGGCCCCAGGACCCCCTTCACCACCCTGTGCTCTGCCTCCCTCACACTTAGGACCCCTGGGAGTCGGCCTGAGAGCTGGACTCTGGGCTGGGAAAGGCCCTGGGGAACACCGTCCCTGGTGCTGGAGCTTCGTCCCCTTTTGCCAAACCAGGGGGCAGTGCAGGGAGCCCACAGCCTACTGTGCCCTGGCCGCCTGACCCCCCGACAGAGACCCTGGACTAGCACCTCTGGAGGGACTCCCCACGTTCCCTGCCCCCTCCACCTGGGTCTGCTGCCCCTACTTCCCGGGCACCCGCAGGGCCGCAGGGCAGGGTGCACGATGGCCTAGCACACAAGCAGAGGGCGTGAGGCTCCGAGCAGCCTTCCGAGGCAGTCACCGTTTCCTTTCTGTTTGTGCCAAAAATAGCCTTGATTGGTCCACTGGGACCTAATGTGCTTGTCCCGAAAGGTCGCCACCAGGTCAAGAAACCCCTCCCGAGGGTCCTCGCCCCGGACAGCGTCCATGAGCGGAGCACTGAGCGGAGGTGCCTCTCGGGGACAGAGCGCTGGTCAACCCCAGGTCTTCCTCTGATGAAGAAAGTCAGGCACCAGAGCTCTCACAGCCCTGAGTCCAAAACCAGAAATGTCGAGAGTTCCTCTCCAAGATAACCTTTTACAGCATCCAGGTCAATAAGGAGATTGTTTTATTTAAAAAAAAAAAAAAAAAAACAGAAAGCAAGCAATGGCATGCGTTCAGAAAGTATTTCTGGGGAGCAGGAAAGCTCTTCATTGAAGATGTGTTGCCTCTGATCAGGGACAACACTGCTTTGAACACACAGGAGGGTGGGCTCTCAGGGAGACCCCTGCCCGGCCAGGCCCCGGGGTGCAGCTCTTAGTGGGTTAGATGCCTCGCTTCCATCCCATCTGGGGAGGCGGGTTGATGCCAGCTGTCTGTGTGCAGAGTCTGAGGGGTCAGCAGCCGTGGAGCCCACCGGGCACAGGACAGCAGGCCGTGCCAGGAGCAGGGAGGCGGCAGAGGAGAGAGGCTGGGAGTTAGGAAGCGCTGGGCAGGCAACCTAGGGGGCACTCAGGAGTTCTTTAGGGAAGCAGAGCTCCCCCTCGAGAAGAGGGCCGTGAACCAGGAATAAGCACCACGCCCCCAAAGAAGACTGCTTAAACTTGTGTTTCTGCAAAGCGCTCTGACACGAGCACAGATACAGGGAAAGAGTCTGCGGCTAACGGAGAAGCCAGCCTGAGGCTTCAGAGCCTCTCCGCTCCGGGACCCTCGGCCCCTCCCAGCTCGCTGAGGTCAGCACCCACCTCCTCCTTGGAAAAGGACTCGGGAAGAAACACAGTGCCCCCACTCCAGGGCCGGTGCGGGGAGCCCGGCCCTCACTGGTCCCGGGGAGGGGACCCAGCTCCGCCCACCGAACACCTTTAGCCCCGAGCCCCCCAGCCTCACCTCCCAGCCCTGCTCCAAGGTCGCCCCGTGGTTCCCCCCCTGCCCATATGCCCCAGCGCCTCCCCTGGCCCTGCGTCACCAGGCTCTGCTTTCAGCCCTTCTGGACAATTCCCTCCACGGGTGGGGAAAGGTCCCTTCCTTCTCGGGGAGTCAAGGACGCCATGGACTCAGCGACGTGACAGGTGAAGACGTGCCGAGCTGCCTTCTCTCTTCAAGCACCCTTCTCTGTGTTTCTTGTCTTCATGGTAGCTGAATTCCTCAGCAGTGCCCTACTTTTTCTGTAGTTTTTCCCCCCAGCAAATATGTTTTAAGTCTAAAAGAATGCTTTCTCCTCCCTCAATTAGGCCTTCTTCATTCCATCCCATTTACTTATGGCTTTAGTGCCATAGTTTCTCAAATCTCTCTGGTTTCAAGGTTCCCTGAGCGCCATCTGCTTCTCTGAGGTCACTGTTTGGTTTTCTTTCCAGGAAAGGACAGAAAGCTGAGGGCAAACTGACCCCACCTCTGTCAGGGAACTCACTGCTCACAAAGGACAGCTCCAGGGAGGCCCAGCTTCGGACAGGCCTCCTCCGTCTCTGCTCTCCTGAGGCTTTCAAACAGCCGCCCCGGTCTCCCCTAGGAAATGGGGCAGACTCGTCTCCTGAAGTGCAGTTCGATCCTGGTCCTTCCGCTTCTCGAAGCTTCGGAGGCTCCCGGTCTGTATCACACTTCCTAATTCCTCATCCTCATCTACTCGCCACCTGTGGCCTTGGGGTGCGAACCCCGCCGAGAGTCTACGCGGCTACTCCCAATCAGATTCAAGCTCCGTCAGTACACACCTTTGCAGGTTCCCTGCACCGCTGAGCACGACCAAGGCCAAGGCTGATCACCACGGCGGAACCATTTCTCCCACTGCCTCCACCTTTGGCTCATGGGACACTACAGAGCCTGGAAACCTGGGTGGGCTTCTTCCCCAGTCCAGCACGAGAGAAAACGGAGCTAGAACTTCTAGCAGAACTTCAGGTAAGTCGGGGAAAGGCTCTCCTGTCACAAACGGACTCAGTTCTCCCGGACTTGGGGGAGTTTCCACATGGTTGTTCACCTAGGGTGAGAATGTATGACCATAACCTGCTTCAGACAGGACGCCCGGAAATCTCAACAGCTACTTCCCCAGGGAGCTGGGTCAGCACTGAGGTCAGGGACAGTCAGCACCAGCTGCCCTCGGTGACCGGCCACCTCGGTGACCGGCTGGGTTTTACACACGGGGGCGGGACCCCCGGGAGCTGAGAAACGGGGACCAGCACAGGAGGGACGCACGAGAGGAAGGATGAGGTCTCACCAGAGGGAGATTAAAAGCAACAAGCCTGTCCACATCACTCCCGTTACTAACCTGGAGGAGGTGCTGGCTTCCCTGCCGGCTCAGCGGTACGGAACCCGCCCGCCGGTGCAGGAGACGTGGCTTCGATCTCTGACCCAGGAGGACCCCACGTGCCGAGGGGCATCTGAGCCCAAGGGCTGTGACTACGGAGCCTGTGCTCTAGGGCCCGGGAGCTGAAACCCCCGAGGCCGTGCTCTGCAGGAGGAGGAGCCACCGCGAGGAGACGCTCGAGCTCGGCAACTAGCAGGACGGCCCGCTTGCCACAACCAGGGCAAAGCCCTCGCCGCAGTGAAGACCCAGCAGAGCCAAAGACAGAAAAATAAAAATAAACGTTAAAAAGCAGTGAGCACAGTTCCCTGTGCTGACGGCAGGGCCTTGCTGATGGGCCGTCAGAGTGGCCTTTGCATCCCAGCTTCCTGTGTCTGCTGCTGCCCCTGCTCACCTCGCCCACCGCACGTAACACACAAGTGCCTCGGAAATGTCTGGTAACGGCAAATGGACCTCTCAAGTGGGGCATAAGAGTGTGAAACTCCAGGAACTGCATACATTTAGAGGTCTTTTCCACAAGTGAATTTATTATTCATCAGAATAAACTTTTGGATCATTGGCATGAGTACATAAAGCCATAATTTTTTTTTTTACCATAAATATTAATTCTATAGGATTTAGTTCACATTACAAACCCTGGCTGAGCAACTACCAGCACAAACAGCTGATGGATCAGTAAGTCTGGAGAATAAAATTGCAAACAAAAAGACAATTAAGTGGGAGATGTTGATTTTTAAGTCATAATGCAACAAAGATGTAGTATAGTCTACCCTCCTATCCATGTACTCTGCATCCTTGGATTCAACCGACTGTGGATTGAAAACACTAAAAATTACAGAAAGTTCTAAAAACCAAACCTTGGATTTGCAGAGTTGGCAACTATTTACATAGCATTTGCACTGTACTAAGTATTATGAGCAATCTAGAGATGATTTAAAGTATATGGCAGGATGTATGTAGGTTATATGCGAATCCTACACCATTTTAGATAACAGATTTGAGCATCCACCAACTTCGGTGCCCGCGGCGGTTGTAGAGACAATCTTCTACAGAGATGGAGAGATGGCTGTAAATGCTGTCGTTTAGATTTGCCATCTAAGACAAGGCAAACTTAGAAAATCTGAGACAACATGCAGGACAGAGCCGAAAAGCGAATGTAAAAGGAACACGGGCCACTCTGCAACCAGCCTGCTGGCCAAGCTTCTCCAGAGGAAAACCAGAAGTGCTCCAGCCTTGGGGCGCTTTCCTCCTGTCCCTAATTACGGGAGGCTCGTCTGGGCCGGCTTAGCAGTTCTGAACCAGGAGTGTTCTCCTCCCCTGCCAGTGACTTGTCTCCTCTGTCTCTTCTTGCCTGTCACTGCTCCAAGTAAGTCTTTGTTCCGCAACTGAGACTAAAGGCAGGAGGGGAGTGAAACAGAAAAGCCAGACGTGAACACAGAGCAAGAACACAAGTCTGAGGGCTTCCCCGGTGGCTCAGCGGGAAGGAATCCGCCTGCCAACGCAGGAGACGTGGGTTCAGTCCCTGGGTCGGGACGATCCCCTGCAGAAGGACATGGCAAACCCACTCCAGTACTCTTGCCTGGAGAATCCCATGGACAGAGGTGCCTGGTGGGCTACCGTCCGTGGGGTTGCAAAGAGTCAGACACGACTTAGCGACTAAACAACAACAACGAAAGAATCTATTCCATGGAATATCTACCAGGTTCAGAGAAATCTGCAGACCTACAAGCAAGACTCCCCAGAGTTCTGCAGTTTGAAGAATCATCTGAGGACAAGAAACGGACACTCCATTCCAAGACAAGAAGATTCTGCAGGCGCGCACGCTGGACTTTTACCGACCCTAATACGAAGGACCCTCTTTGCCCAGGTGCACCTGGCGGCCTGGGGGCAGTGGTGTAGGCGGAGTCCTTGCCCCACCGAAAGCAGGACCCCATGCCAGGGGGCCTTTGACACAGGTGCCAAGCCCCCATCAAGCCCCATGCCCCCCGCCCGGCGGGGCTGCCCTCAATTCCTCTCTCACGCCTGCCCCCTGGCGCTGCCCTGGGCCCCAGGAAGGCCAGGCCTTCCTGCTGCTGTTTATACCCGGGATCCTGGACCCCCAGGAGGGAACCGTGCCGCGTGGCCCCCGGCCCCTCGTCACGAGACTCCAGGTTGCTGCCGCTCAGCGTCTGCCCCAGGTTTGCTCCTTTGTCTCAGAGACAAAAGTTCCATCCTGACCCCCAGGAGCTGGGGCTCTGACACCCCCGACACTCCCCCCAGGATGCTAGTGCTGCCGACCCTCCAGGGCCCCTGGCTAGAGGTCCTTGGGGGGACCCTACACCCAGTTCCTGCGGCATGCCTCTCGGCCTCACCAGGCCATTCTCTCTCAGGCTGGGGCTCAGCTTTAAATCTTACGATGATAAATAAGACCACAGAAGAAAAATGGCCTACGCAGTGTATTATTTAATTATGAGACTCTGCTCATCCTTAAGTAAAGTTCTAAGTGCTTTCAGATGCTGACTTATGCATAACCTGCGGGATATTCGCCCCAGAATACATTCCAGAGTAAACCTCCACCGAACCAAAACAGGCTATGTGCAGCTTCTCCCTTCCTTCAGTAATGAACCGGAGAACGTAAAAGCGCAATTAAACGTACAGGCGCATCACCGCCTCATCCTTCTTTCGGCCCCATTACTTTAATGGTGCACTGGTGCTGAGAGGCCCCCGGACGACCATGAGCATCGCTGCTCACGGCCGACCCTCGGCTCACGCCATCAGAGCCGGGGCGTCACCTCCCCTCCGCTGGAGCGCAGAGCTCTGCAGCCACCACCGTGCGGGCCCTGCACGGACGAGGCCAGGAGGGCCAGGGACCGTGGGCAGGGAAGGCGAGCTCCGGAGGGGGGGCCAGGGCCGCAGGGGCCCGGGGCTTCCCAGGAGCCTGTCTCAGCGAGAGAGGGAACGGGGGCTCAGTGATCGGCTGGGGAATAAACGGGTCCCCAGGAGGAAGCCGGGTGGGCGCGCTGAGGAAAAGAGTTGACACAAGAGACACATGGGTTGTTTGACACCTAGAATTAGAGGCTCTACCAGACGCCCCGAAGTGAAACCAGAAACCAGAAATAAGCCCCCTTGTGGGTCTGTCCTAGAATGTTCTTTGACCTTCCACTTCAAGAAGAAACACAGCTGTGGTTCCATCACGTCCTAAGACTCGGCCTTCCGTAACTGACGCTCCAGAAAGGACTTTATCGTGCTCTTTCTTTGCTGCACAGCAAGGCATGTGGGATCTGAGTTCCCGGGCCCGCAATGGAACTCGTGCCCCTGCAGTGGACACGCAGACTCCCAACCACTGGACCGCCGGGGAAGTCCCTTCTATTGCGGGCTTTAGAGCCACATGGCCCTGCCTAAAAGGTACACAGATGAATGAGAAAATTCAACGAGGGTCAGGGGAGGAAGGCCTGGCGGCAGGTGGACGTCCGGCCCAGCTGTGGTCTGACGAGGCCGGCCCTGAGACCACGAGCTGCCCTCCTGCAGGGGGGCCCGCTCACCCACAGCCCCGCGTCTCTCACCCAGCCGGAGCTCTCCAAGGGCCTCTGCTGGCACCAGCCCTGGAGGCGAGGCTGAACATGGAAGCCAGCGCATCCTCAGTTACAGCTAACACTGGGACTCTGTATGTGCACACTACCGCAGATCACAGCGGTCTAAAGCCTCAGGAGGTGTTCATGTGTAAATCCTTTAAATCATGAGAAAGAACTGGCAAAGCAGAAAAGGTAACGGCATGCTCCAAAGTCAGCAAGAACTGAACAGGGAAGAGACATCCGCTCACAGGGTCCGTCACAATCTACGGTCCTGGCTCCCTGAGCTCCAGAGATGGGAAGCGCTTCAGACTGTCTCAGTGTGAACTGGCTAGTTTTGAATTTACTACGGTAGCTCGGAAGGTAAAGAATCTGCCGCAATGCAGGAGAGCCCGATTCGACCCCTGGGTCGGGAAGATCCTCTGGGGAAGGGAATGGCACCCCACTGCAGTATTCTTGCCTGGAGAATCCCATGGACAGAGGAGCCTGGTGGGCCACAGTCCACGGGGTCACAAGGAGTCAGACACGATTGAGCAACTGACACTTTCACAATGACTTACGGGGCTTCCAAGGTGGTGCTAGTGGTAAAGAACCCACCTGCTAACGCAGGGGACACAAGAAACATGGGTTTGATCCCTGGGTCGGGAAGACCCCCGGGACAAAGGCACGGCAATCCACTCCAGTATTCTTGCCTTGAGAACCCCATGGGGCCACGTGATGTTGAGTTTCATTTGTGATAAACTGGTGATTCATCAAAGCATGATCCAGGACTAACACACTTCCCTCGATCCATCAATAACGGTCCTTTTCTGAGCAGTGGGTCTTGGTCAGGAAAATTACTCTCTCTAAGCAGAAATGACCCAGAATGCCCTGAGAACCACAAAAGGAGAATGCGTTCCAGAACCTTGAACCTTCAGGGACAGAGACCCAGAGCTCAGATGAGGGAAAGAGGCCCCCCAACCCCCGCCAGCCACCAGCCGCCGACTGTGGGGGAGCCAGCCGGCACGGGATGAACTGGGAGCTGTCTGGGGAGTCCCGGCTGTGAGCCGGCCTCCGAGGGTCTGCCCTCAGACTGACCTCAGGGTCCAGACACAGAAGGGCCCCTCTTTCCCACAAGCTCCTCCTGCACTGCGGCCCAGAGCCCACTGGGCAGGGTCCTCAGCCAAGGCTGCCAGAGCCTGAGTTTTGCATGACCGGCCACCACACATCCTGCAAGGGCCTCTCGGAACAGGTGAGCCTACGAGTGGCTGGTGCCGCCCGCTGTGAGACCGCGGCCAGGGAACCAGCCAGGCAGAGTCAGGTCCCACTGCTGCCTGCCCCGGAGGGCCCAGGGACCCCGCCAGGCACCCCGTCCCCCAGGAAGCTGTACCTCCAGCCGTCCTCAGGCTCACTTCCCATCGCGGACATTTATCCAGCACCTTCTCTCCAAACAGCTCCATCTGTTCCCCCAGAGGGGTCCCAGCGGGGCCTCCGCCCTGCAGGGCCTGCTGCTCAGCCCCTGGGAAGATGCCCCCGGAGTCTTCAACACACGGGCAGGAAGACAGGAGACCCCGAGGGCCGCGGAGATGATGGTGCCCTGGTCACCGTCACCATGTGCTCCCACCCCTCCTCCCTCCCGGCTAGAACCAGAGAGGACAGACCCCGGCCCTGTCTCCTCCCTGCCCTTGGATCATGCCTGAGAACTACCAATAAGCCACCCCAGCATGCATCACGCCCCCGCTGCCTGCCTCCACGTACAGACCCAGGTACAGACCCAGGAAAATTACTCTCTCTAAGCAGAAATGGCCCCTGGCCCCTGGTGCCCCGGCCTGCCTCCTCCCGTGCTCCTGCCTGCCACCCCGCTGGCCTGTCCCGTTTCTCCTGTAAGATACACCACTTCTTATAGGAAGTCTGCCTGGACTGCTGGAGACTATGCGTCTCTCATCTGTGTTTCCACCACGTCTATGTCAAGTGGGGAAAGACCGAGAGGCAGGTCACCTCTCAGGGCAGCCCTTCCCCATGCTGCCGGAACAACCCACATAGAAGAGAGACAACAGGTCATGTCTCAGCACAAGCGGCCTGCCTGCATACCGCTGCTCGAGGGCAGAGAAACCTCGCCCCTCCCCTCCCAACCCCCCGCCGGCTCTGAGGCTGTGAAGGCCTCTGTCACGACAGCCCTGCCCGCTGGGCACCTGCTGCAGGCGGAGCAGGGTGACCAGGGCCCCGGCTTACCTCAGCGGAGCCCGACCTCAGGCCGAGAGGCGGGCGCCCTCTTCACGCCCGACTCTCAGACGAGGGCCGGGAAGCTGTGGACCCCACGGCACAGCCACACGCTCAGTGGTTTGCCCAGTATAAGCCCCTGTTACGGAGGGTAACTCGGTGCTCTTGACAGACCATTCCTGAAAGCCCAGTCGCCCTGCCCCGACCTTGGCATGCCCAGGAGCCAGGGCTAGACTTGCAGAGGCCAGGGGATTTCCTGCCTCTAAACTGAAAAGATGGAGGTGGTTTAGAGGGAGTTTCCCAAAAACTTTTGTAAAACTGCTGGTGCCCGTCTGACATCACTGTATTTGCTTTCCTGTGGAGCTAGTTTGCTGGATTGTTTGGCCTGCATGAAGCCCAATCACTTTTATTTGCTCAGATGTGGCTTCTCAGACTTTGATTTTCTGTGCTAAGAAGCGAACACAGCATGCTCACAGACACTAAATCTGGGACTGTTGGAAGAGGGAAAGCACTGCCTCTGAGCACGTGGCAGGAGGCTCACGGACGGCGTGGAAGACCGTCCGGGTCTGTGTGAGTGGAGCCACGCGTAACCATGTTCGCCAGGATCATCTTGGAATGTGGACTATGCATGCACTCACCGCCAAGGCCACCACCCGCACCTGGAGGGTCCCATTAGCAGGAGGGGTTCATCTCTGGTCCAGCCCTCCCAGCCTGGGAGAGCCAGGCGAGGGGGATGGAGGGAGGGTGGAGAGGGTGCGGGGAGGGCTGAGGCGGGAGGGGTGCGCTGGGTGGAGAAGCAGTCCTTCTCCGGCCGGCCTGCCCTTCAGAACCTCGGGTGTGCCCCTGCTCCCCGAGGCTGTGCGTCGGGGCTTCTGGGGTGAGAAGGACTCCGAGTCTGCTGGAGCTGCTGCACGGGGGGCTCGGGGCAGGCTGCGCTCTCACCCCAGCTCCCGCCAGGACACCGCGTTCTCACGGGCGAGCCTCACCCCCGCGGAGGGCAGGGCCTCCTGGAGATGCCGGCGGCGAGCCCTGGTCCCAAGTCAGCACTCGGGGACCCCCACCACGTCCACGTGTGGCCGCTCAGCGGAGGGCAGAAGTGATTCAGTCACCACCGGGCTTTGAAGGAAGAAAGACGGCTGATTGAGGGGCAGGTGGTGACATGACACGTGGGCGGGGAGGTGCAGGAGAGGCTGGCAGAGTGCAGCTGGGGTGGCAGAGGAAGTGCCCGGGCCAGCTGCCTGACATGATCCTGCACTCGAGGTGAGCTTGGGGACGAGCTTACAGCCACCAACACACTCACCTCGGCTTCCTTACCTGTAAAACGGGAGAGTGATTCTGCGGCCCTCCTGAGGATTAGGAGAAATAAACAAATCATTATGTGGGATGCACGCAGGACAGTGCCTGGTGCGTGGCTAACACCTGCCTTTTAAGCAAGGAATCAGAATTTTAGATCTCTGAGCAACAAGGATTTACTGCATAACACAGGATTTATACCTGATATGTTTTAATACCCTAAAATGGAGTATAATCTGCAACGATCCCAATTTGCCTTTATATACCCCTGTAACTAACACAATATTCTAGGTCAACTATCCATCAATTAAAAAAAGAGAACCTTGGATTTTACCTCAAAAAAAGAGAACCTTGGATTTTACCTCAACGTCACTTTCCAGATACAAAATCTAAGGTCTGAAGAGACTAACTGTCTCTTCTAACGTCACAGAGTCAGTGAACTGGGGAGAGACCTGGGCTGAAGTTTCCCTGGAGGTACTAGTGTTAAAGAACCCACCTGATGACTATGCAGGCAGACTGAAGAGAGCCGGGTCTGATCCCTGGGTCTGGTAGATCCCCCAGAGGAGGGGACAGCAGCCCCCTTGCCTGGAGAATCCCCGTGGACGGAGGAGTCCAGCGAGCTACAGTCCATGGGGTTGCAAGAGTCAGATAGGACCGAGGCTACTTAGCACACAGGAGCACGCACTGGGGTGAGGGCATATTTGTCATGGCAGCAGAAGAGAGAGGTTGGAAGTGAACTGTGGAGAGGGCATGGACGGCACAGGGGTCCAGGGAGCGTGAGCCGTGGGTCCCCCCTGCACACCCACGCACACGTGAGCCCCAGGAAGTCACAGTCATCGCGAGAACCTGGGCCTGAGGAAGCAGCTGAGGGCTCACGATGCGCAGGGAACCCCTTCGGTGGAGGACAAAGGCCGAGGAAGATGCCCCGACCCACCGGGTGGACAGAGACGTGCGGTGTGGAGGGCAAGGACATCACTGGTCTCGCCACTCCCGGAAGGAGGGACCCCGGGCCAGGCGCCCAGCCCAGCCCCTGGGACAGCCTGGGGGTCCTGAGGGTGTCCTGCCCCTCCGCAGACCCCAACCCCCTGCACAGAGAGGGCCGCCTCCCCTGGCCCAGACCCTTCCCGCCCCCTCCTCTGCATGTCTCCCCGAAGAAGAGCTCGCGGGTCGGGGAGCTGAGGCTCTGGGAGCACCGAGGAGGCACCCACGGGCGCCAGTCCCTCCATCCGTGATGACCCCGGGCACTGTCACTTCCCATCGCCAGCTCGGGGTGCAGTCCCCCAACATTCACGGGGCTCAGCCCTGAGCTTCCCATCACCTCCCATCACCAGCTTGAGGTGCAGTCCCCCAGCATTTACAGGGCTCAGCTCTTTCTGAGCAGACAAGGCCCCTCTGCCCACAGGCATTGGCAGCATCTCCAAGACAGGGGTCAGGGGTGAACCGTGGCTCATGCTCTCAGTGCCCCCGATCCCTGTTTCTCCAAGACGCAGTTGCACAAACAGGCTGCTTCTCACCCTGGCCGTTCCTGTCCAACGACCCACGTTTCCTGAGAAAGGGGCTCTGCCTGGTCGGCCCCCGTGGTGGCGTCAGGATGGAGACAAGTGCTTCAGGTGAGCAGACACAGCTCTCAGCTTCTTTGGTCCTAACGCCCAGAACCACTGCAAGGGAAGCCTGCTCCACCCGAAGGCAGCATCTTCCTCTCTGCCCCTCGCAAGACCTGCTGGCCTCAGAGCCACCCCCAGACCCCACTCCAGGCAGAAAGGTGGCCGTCCTAAGACTTCACGCCACAAACCCACTGGTCTCTCCACCCCGGTCCCTCCCGCCTCTACGTTTCCCCGGCTGCAGGAGGAATGGTTCCCCTTCTGCAAACAGAACTCACAGCTGGATTCAGAGGAAGAGACGCTCAGACTCGGGTGCCTGGCGTTGAGAACAGGGATCGTGAGGTTCTCAGGGAAATCTCTGACTTAGACCTCCAAGCACACCTACTGGGGACACCTGTGCCCATGTCCCCTCTGGCTGGTGAGGAAAAGGGCAGAGCAGACGGTGCCGGAGGGAAACCCACCACCATCTACCTGGATGAGCAGGTAAAGAAGAGGGTGCAGAGGAGACAGAGGGGAGGCTGGCCCAGCCAGTGTCATCGATGATTCCCCAGGGCCCCTCCCGAGGCAGGCCTTCCGCTGTCCCCTTGCCCCCCAGGGGTGGGCCTGGACAGACCCTGCAGGAGAGGTGCGGGTGGCGGACACAACCGATTCCGCTGCCAGGAGTCCATGTGCATTCATTTCCCCGTATTCTTGGGTGCTAAAAGGCATCAGACAACACCCAACATCCACTTTTAAAAACTGAAGCATAGTTGATTTACAGCATTACCTTAGTTTCAGATACACGGCACCGTGATTCAGCTGTGTATACATATATATTTATTCTTCATCAGATTTTTTTCCCTGTAGGTTATTACAAAATACTGAGTGGAGTTCCTGCGCTATACCATAGGTCTCTGTTTCTTGTCTAATATATGTGCTTAGTCGCTCAGTCATGTTTGACTCTTTGTGACCCTGTGGACTGTAGCCCGCCAGGCACCTCTGTCCGTGGAATTCTCAAGGCCAGAATACTGGAGTGGGTTGCCATTTCCTTCTCCAGGTGATCTTCCCAACCCAGGGATCGAACCCAGGTCTTCCACAGTGCAGCAGATTCTTCACCAGCTGAGCCACCAGAAAAGCCCAAGAATACTGGAGTGGGTGGCCTATCCCTTCTCCAGGGGATCGTCTGGACCCAGGGATCAAACCTGCATCTCTTAGGTCTCCTGAATTGGCAGGCAGGTTCTTTACCAGCTGAGCCACCAGGGAAGCCCATCTTATATATAGTAGTGTGTATATGCTAATCCAGGAGACACAAGAGATGCAGGTTGGATCCCTGGGTCGGGAAGATCCCCCGGAGAAGGGAATGGCAACCACTCCAGTGTTCTTGCCTGGGAAATCCCAGGGACAGAGGAGCCTGGTGGGCTACAGTCCGTGGGGTCGCAAAGAGTCGGACACGACTGAGCGACTGAGCACAGCACTGATGTTACTCCCAACCTCCTTATTGATCCCCCTCTGCTCCTTTCCCCTTTGATAACTGTAAGTTTGTTTTCCATGTCTGTAGGTCTGTTTTATAAATAAGTTCATTTAAACAAGCTCCCTCCATAATCCCAAAAGCAAATATCTGGCACCTATAAATGAACCGTCCACCCATAGCTCAGGGAGCCAGTACCTTCCAGGCCCTCACTGCCAGGGGCTGAACCCAGACCCCAGGCAGGGTGCTGGGACAGGTGGTGTCCGTCTGCTCTGGAGGGCGCCCCATACCGCAGAGAGAGGTGGTGGCCAGGAAGCCACCCGCCAAGTTGGTACTGAGCCTCCAGGCTGACTGACGGGAAGTTGGGGCGGGACCACCAGCATCTCTGCAGCCCTGGTCCCGCTGGCGGGGCCTGGAGTCCTGAGCAGGTCCCCCCCTGGGTCCTGGAAGGTGCCCAGTCCGGGGAAGGTCCACAGCGGAGTGGGGGGGAGGATGAAGGCAAGAAGCCAGACAGCCCTGCCCCACGGATGCGACGGCCCAGGTCAGGGACCCCTCCTGCCCATGGTCACCTCAAAGCCCAGGCCTGTCATCAGCTCCACTGCTGGCGGCCCTTCTCGGAGCCTCTCACACACGTACAAGAAGCACCCAGAGCAGAAACTTGCTCTTCCACAGGGTGTGCTCTGGGACCCGGCACATCCCAGCTGCAGGGCTGATGTGCAAACAGACCTGCCGACGGCCCCCAGGTGTGTGGGGAAACTAGACGCTGATGGGCCCGGATGCTGTATTACGTGGTGGCGGCCGTGTACGGCTCTGATGCCCTCAGACCCTCTAACGACGGACAGCTGCCCAGTGTCGGAGGCGCAGACACTCCAGCGTCCCCCTCCTGGAGGCAGCGTCTCTGGGCATATGGGCATGGCTCCCGTCTCGGTGGGAGGTGGGGGCTTGTCATGGGGCTGGGCTGCTGGAGGGGGTTTCTTCCCTGCAGTTGCCCTGCGTGGGCTGCATTCTGGTTTCACCAGCATCTGGGTAACCTAGCGACTCGCCTCCTCTGGAGAGACCTCCACCTTCTCATCTATAAAATGGAAGCACACGCTCTACAGAGCAGACACTACTCCTCTCCACGGCCAGTCCTCATCTCGGACGTGTGCAGATACACTACGCGTGGTGTGGGGAGACACGAGTGGCTCTTTCCGTGGTCTCTGAATATTCCTGCTATGGATAGATGCTCACAAACCTTCCCGCTTGGCTTGCCCATCTCCATGGCTGTGTTTTATAAAGAACATTAGATGAAAACATTAAATACATTTATTGAAAATATTAAATAAATAGGGGTTCACTTGATCATAAACGGTGTATAGTATCTATGATTATTAACAGCATTGTTTATGTTTTCTTGGTGGCGTTACACAAAACAAGATCCAGGCGTCACCAGCAGGAAGCCTGTAGTTTGTCGTGATAGTTGCAGCTCTGACATGTGACAGTCATGTGGGTTTCGTGTTTTGCATTCTAAGTCGTGTCTGACTCTTTGAGACCCCATGGACTGTAGCCCATCAGGCTCCTCTGTCCATGGGGATTCTCCAGGCAAGAACACTGGAGCGGGTGGTCATTTCCTTCTCCAGGGGATCTCCTGACCCAGGGATCGAACCTGCATCTCCTGCACTGGCAGGGGGATTCATTACCGCTGAGCCACCAGGGAAGCCCCATTGTCCAGACTAGAAGAGCCTGAACCAGCGGAGGCGGGGAGGAAGCTGCCCAGCCCACAGGACCTGCAGCGCTCACGATGCTCAGCAAAGACGTGCTGACCAGTGAGAACCACCCCTTGATCTGGGACCAGTAATGGGACAGATGGTCCCAGGACGGGGGAAGAGGACCACAAATGCAGAGACGCACTTAGAGCAAATAACATGAGAGAGGAGGAACGGGAGCGGCAGGTGTGAGGTCCCAGAGACCAAGTTCCCAGACCGGGCCCCAGACCGGCCGACCGTCACCCTCCAACCCCAGCACCCACCGTCTTAGGGAAGGGAGCACAGGGAGGAGAAGGAGAAAGTAGGATAAAACAGGATAAAAAAAGGAAAATGGAGAGAAGTGTGGGAGAAGCAGAAAAGAAGCGAACACAACCCCCACTGAACTGGATGCTCAGGCTGAGACAGACTGAAATCAGGCCTCCCTGGGGCGACAACGCGGGACGTCCCCCACAAGCAGGCGGCCATGGACCAGGCAGAGGAGCGCCCAAGCGTGAGCGGAGGCATGGACGCGATCAAGTCACAGGACAGAGGGCGTCCGCTCTGCAGGACAGGACGCTCCTGAGAGGGAGAGTGGAAAGGCGAGCAGAAGTAAAGGAGAACGAGCCTGGGCCCACACAGAGATAAAATGAGAAAAGCAACTGCTTTAAAAATCAGGCTCTCAGATTCACATCAAATGAAATAAGAAGAGATGGCAAAAAGGCTTACAAACATCGTGCATGCCTTTGAAAATCCATCACCCTAAGTGACCGGCCGGTTTGGCTCCCAAACAGGAGAGGGCATCATCTTGAAAAGAAAGCCATGGCTCCTCCGGAGGGTTCCTTCACAGCGCAAGCCAGGGTACTTACTAGTAGCGCTCCGTAGGCTCTGGAGAAGGCTTGCCGCAGGCGGGAGAGCATGTCCCCTCCTCCGAAGGGAGGTCAGCTGCACCGGGGAGCTACGCAGCCTTCCTCCTCAGGCATGGAAGCACCGACTCCTCCACGTGGCACAGAGAAAACCTCCAAGAGACGTTTGTAAACATTCAGGCCGGTTCTCGGCGGGCATCACCCCAAAGAGGGTGGTGGCGAGGGCACGGCCCTGCTTCCTCGGGGCAAGGGTAAGTCAGAACCACGTTTAGTGACTGACTTAATCAAGCGCCCCGGGGTCACTTGCTTAATATAGGGCCTGCTCTTTCCACGGGGTGGCCAGCTCGCCAAGGCGGGCCACCTGCTCTGCCTGTCTGTCTCAAGCGAGCCGCTGGCGTGCAGCCAAGGGGGCGGGCAGCTCGGAGCAGTGGGCACTGGCCCCAGCACCACGGCCAGTGTCCTGGTCCCTCGTCTCACCCGGGAGGCTGCAAAGTGGCCACTAAAAAAGGGATTCTTAACTTCGCTGCTGATCCTCTTTTTAGGCGTCTTTCTTGGAGACTCTATTCTTGTCATTTTGAAACTGACCTCCTTTCGCCCTGGGGAGCGCCTCCCCCAAAGAAACGTAACACAATGAGGACTTAGCCAAGAGGCCACACAGCTTGACCACAAAGCCACGGAGGATTCCCTGCTCCTCGCTCCAGGCTGTCCTCCTGAGTCTCCTAGAGCAGAACCTCTCTCCAGATCTGTGGCCACAAGCATCTAATTGCTCATAAAGTGCCCCCAGCAGTTTTGTAACAATATGATTAAAAAAAAAAAACCCTACACCATTAGCATTGCACCCACCGCCCTTGGATGGGACACGGTGGGCTAATTTCACCTCATGGTGTTCTGTTTCCCGGTTAGCATAGCACGTTCATCAGTTTGAAATCTCAGCCACAGTCACTGTGCTTTTCCAAGAGCAGTTTAATTGGTGTTAGCAACTTCAGGAGAAAGCAGCAAAATAAAAGCAATTCAAGAGGGAGGGGACATATGTATACCTATGGCTGATTTATGTTGATGTTTGGCAGAAACCAACACAATTCTGTAAAGCAATTATCCTTCAATTACAAAACTTAAGAAATTTAAAAGAAACAGTAAAGGAGCTCATGTGATCATTCCTCCTGATGCCGTGATAAGGGATCTGTGCCCCGTCGCTGCGTGTCTGCTTCCAGTCTTCCTCACCCGTGCTTTCCCAAACCTCCCCGGGAGAGCCACCGCTGGGAGCAGGCGGCATCTTTTAGGTAGAGCTGTGTGCCACGTTGGGTCTAGTCCCCCCACCAAGGGTCACACCTGCGCCCCCCGCACTGGGAGCACAGTCTTGACCAGTGGACCATCAGGAAGTCCCCAGATGGGAGCTGCAGAAACAGTTCTTGTTGCCTTCTCGTTAGGACCACGTGAAGCTGCAGCACCTAAAATGCATCGACAACGCCTCCTGGGGGCGACTTCCCTTGGATTGGCACCCCGCCTTGCACTGGCACCCCGCCTTGCACTGGCACCCCGCCCGCTTCACAAGACCTGGACGCGTCTGATATGAAGGCTCATCCTCCTCAGCGCAACCGGCTCCCCCGGCCTCTGCTCGGGAGGATCCCAGCCCCCTCCCTCACTGGCCTCCCCTCGACGACTCGCGGAGTCTTCTGCAGCCACAGGCCCTTTGTTCTCTCCCCGATGCACGCGCCTCTCTGAATCTGCTCAACGCCCAGTCGCTCTCCAACCCCGACCCACCGCACCGAGCAAAACGGGCAAAGCCCTGCTATCACCTGCGCTCAGTCCCGGGTCACTACCCTCGAGGCCTGTCCACAGGCGGATGTCACGGCTCTGCGTGCCGATCAGCCCCCTTCCCAACTACGTCATTGCAGGAGTGACCAGACACGTTCTGGAGGTCAGTCGTCTTTCTGTGCTCTGCTGGAGGCCACGAGGTGGGGGACAGCTTGGTTCGGGCTGACACCCCATCTTGTACCAGGGCTCAATCCACATGAACGGAGACCAGTACTCACAGGTTCAAAGACTGTAAGTGTCCACTTCCTGAGGAAGTACCGAACATGATTTTACCGAGCTGCGGACGGAACTCAGTGACTAGACAGCAGACAGCACGCTAATCAGTGGCTCGGCCTCCAAGGGGAGTGCGTCTACAGTCAGAGTCAACTCTGTGTCACGGGAGAAAGGCTGTCCTCCGGAGGAGCCATCAGTCCCAGACCCGCGTCATGGACAACACACCTTTTCTTCTCAACTACCCCCCTTAGACGCTCAAAATTGCTTCACAGAAGAAACACAAAGAAGAAGAAAAAGTGACACACGGCAGGCGAAATCCAAGTACCAGGGTTTTGCGTAGAAGGATGCAGAGCTTATTTCCTGTGATTACAATTCAGAGAAGCTGGCAGCTTCTGACTTCTTTTCTGCAATTCAATTAACCTACAGCGTACCTTTCTGCTTTAAGGTGTTAGTTTTTTCCACTCAAGAAAAAACAAAAGGAGGATGAAATCAATTATGAGACTAGGGAATGTGACTGATTAAAAAGTGGAAGCGTTTGGCATCTCTTCCTCAGGGAACATTTGTTTTAGGGATCTACTTTCCATTCTTCTAACTGCTGTCTTCGGAAGAGCTTTAACTCTGGATATCATTTTCAGTTTTTGGAGGAATTTTGGCTCGTGTTTGTCACGATCGAGGAACAGGAACTTGATTTTACATAAGAGACGGGCGCTGCGTCTGGAAAGAACCACACGTGTCTCCCAAATAATTAGGATAAACTCAACCGGATCATCAACAAGACACAAACACCCCTCACACTTACAAGAAGATCTTTAGCTAGAAGAGTCAGAGCAGGTGTTGCTCACACACAGTCTGCAGGCAGGGTGGTCCAAGGTCAGCTTCTCCTTCCAGAAGACCTGCGGTCAGCATCTCCCACCATCTGGCCTCTACACAGGCCAACAATGTCTGGACATTTGCAAGCTGCCTATGAAACCCAGTGGGTTTGCTGGGGGCTCACGTTTTATAAAATGCAGGTTCACCGATGGAGCAGGGACTGACGAGGTGGGAATGTACCGTAAAAGCTGCAGTGGGCCTGGGCAAACGTCTCCAGCACACAGCGGTTCGAAGTCCCTGAGCTGAACACAGAAGATGGACAGGGGTGAGCAGGGCACGGTGCAGAGGCGCCATCTTCTGTAAACGATGCCCTCTGACCCCATGCGGTCCCTCTCAGTCCTGTTTGGTCACATGTTCAGTCATGAGTCTACGTCACAGGGGTCTTCTGGATCTTTGTCAAAAGAAACGAGCGGAGACGGTCCAGCACACCCACCCCAAAGCCGCCCATCTGTGTCCTTGCCGTCAGGGCCAGCCACCCCACTCCACCTCCCGGCTCTTCTATCAGGCTGCCGTCGCCTTTCTCGTTATTACAGTGAAGTTCTGTACACACCGCAGCATATTTCCTGTATTAGGAATTTAACACGCGTTTCCCCACACAAGGGTATCTTTACTAGGATTGAGTTTGGGCGGAGGGGTGGTGAGGGGTTAGTGCTCTAGGCTTCCCAGATGGCACCAGTGGTAAAGAACCCACCTGCCAATGCAGGAGACATTAGAGACGCAGGTTCAATCCCTGGCCCTGGAGGATCCCCTGGAGGAGGGCCCGGCAACCCCCTTCAGTATCTTGTCTGGAGAGTCCCATGGACAGAGGAGCCTGGTGGGCTACAGTCCATGGGGTCACAGAGAGTCAGACACGACTGAGTTGGACATGACTTAGCACCCAATGCTCTGGTTACAAGGATCCCAAGATTTCGAGTATTCTATCCCAACACTCCATTTCCCCAAACCCTTGCTATTTCCAGCAGATGCTTTTGCATGATTCAAGGTTTCTCAGGAACACGTGTTACTTCACAGAGACACAATCCATTCTGGAAAACTTCAAAGGCAAACTAGCTCATTGCATTCAGTGACTCAGTGACTTCTACTCCAGTTAGAGGTGGTGGATGTATGGAGCTACAATTCAAGTGCTTAAAATCTATTCACTTAATAGTTCACGTTTGTCACTAAAACTCCGAGGAATCTGTAATGATTCAAATTACCCAGATACTCAGGTGCAACCGCTACACTTCTGATGCACTGTTTAGTCCTTAGGAACAAACCTTTCTGCCTAACGGGAGCCGCTTCAGTTTCCCCTGCAACACCATCACCTCTGAAAACGGGGGATTCTGGTCTTCTCCCAGATGGTCATTTCCCACTGAGTCTGATCATGGCTTCTGTTTCTGCTGTTCTATTCCGTTCCCCAGGAACATCTAAAATACTAAAGTTCACACTGGCTTCCCAGGGATCCCTACCCATCGGCTCTCACTGAAGCTCAGTCTAGACTGAACCAGACCCTCCTCTGCTTCGGGTGCCTCTGGGCCGCATCTATGCAGCGCCCTGTGCCGAGCATCTGGAAAGCACGTCAGTGTCGCTTAGTGCAGAGTCAGCACCTCCTGCTGTGCTCCCTGCCCCGACAGTGGTGTCCACCCAGCTACGCAGGCCAAGAGCGAGCAGTCGTCCGTGACCTTCCCTGACCATCCCTCCCCTGCCCTGTCCATCACCAGCCCCCACCAGTCCCCCTTCAAGCCGTTCTCAGATGACTCACTGTCCTCTGTCTCCACCGCCATCCGCCCTCCTGAAGCAGGCTGCTGCCTCTAGGACGAGGGCCCTAGAAACCCCTCGCTGGGCCCACAGGCGGCAGCCTTCTGAGCACATCCCTGTTAGGGGATGCACGCTGACGAAACTGGCCTCCCTGGCCAGGCTCCATAGTAACCATCTGGACGAGTTGTTTTAGGACAGGAGGTCCTGGTAAGGAACACGGAACTAATAAGCCACCACCAACCGGAAGAGTTCAGCAAAGGTCAAAAGGAGACACCACACGTCCGACCACCTCCCAGAATCCTCCTCTCCTGCAGCCATTTTGGTCGAACAAGGCGTGCACCAACAGGAAGGACTCTGAGTCAGAATGACTGGCTAAGGACAACCTGGAAACTAATCCCATCACCATAAACCTGAGACTGTGAGCCACAGAGCAGACCTCCTGGGCTCCCTTACTCTCCTGCTCTCCACCCAGGCGCCCTTTCCCAATAAAATCTCTTGCTTTGTCAGCTCATGTGTCTCCTCAGACAATTCATTTCCGAGTGTTAGACAAGAGCCCAGTTTCAGGCCCTGGAAGGGGTCCCCCTTCCTGCAACACCCTCCACCGAAGCTCTTTCAGAAAACTCAGAGTGGAAGAAAACATCTTCAATGTGGCCACATTCCCAAAACGTTGAGCAGATTTCACAATTAATGGAAAAAACTTAAAATCAGAAGCAAGCATTCTCAGTAACATAACAACTGTTTAACGAAGGTCCTTACAAATTAGTGAGACAAAAGGAGAGGGAGGAGGGTGGGGGAGGGAACTGGAGAGGAGAGATAGAAAAGAAACGAGTGGCACACGGTTTGGAAGGGTAAGTTGAAAGAACAGCATTATGGGCAGATGACACGATCCTGACCACAGAAATCCCAATAGAATAGACGGACTTAAAACTAATGAAAATCCAAAAAGATTGAGGGATATAAAATCTGCTTAAAAATCAATAGCATTTTTCTATGCCTACAATAAACAAAGTCTTTACCAAACTAATATGTCAAAATTTTATCAATTGCTTTTTCCACAGCAGTAATCACATAATGTATTTATCCTACTTAATGTTATTTTACTTAATATAAAAGACTGAAATCAATCAGAAAATAGATAAATTATGAAAACAGTTTGGAGCAAGAGAAATCTACATGACTAGAAAGCATGACATTCTCACGAATTGAGGACATCCTCAACTCACTATACATACATTCCTTGTCATGAGAAAAAATAAGGAAAGGAGGAAAAACTCGGGAAAAAATAAGATAAGGAGACGTCACTTTACAACCATCGTATAAAGTTTTAAAGCGTAACAGCACCAAGAGTCGGTGCGCACATAACCCGCCATGGTCTTGCACACGTCCGCACGTCGCCGGGGTCTGTGAGCTGGACCCTATCAAGTGAGGTCCTCAAGTGGGTCCTAGTCCAACAGGACTGGAGTCTCTTTGTGAGTGTTTCCTTATTCACATGGCTTCGCCGGGTCTTGGTTGCAGCACCTGGGATCCTCAGTGCCTCATGCAGGATCTTTCACCACGGCTCACGGCGCTCTAGCTGTGGCCCACGCTTCCAGTGGCCGCAGTGCACAGCCTTAGTTGCTCCTCGGCACGTGGGATCTTAGTTCCCCACCCAGGAATGGAACCAGTGACCCCTGCACTGCAAGGCGAATTCTTAACCACTGGACCACGAGGGCATCCCTGGACTGGAGTCCTCCTCACAAGCAGAGAGACACAGGAGGACACCCAGACAACCACAAGGGCAGAGACCCCAGGGACGCCTGGAACATGGGGCCAAGGAACGTGGGGACGGAAGCCGGAGGGTGCCAGGAAGACTCCCTACAGGTGCCTCAGGAAGCCTGGACCTACCAACACCTTGACTTTGGGCCTAAGCTCCAGAACTGTCAAACAATAAATTTCTTTTAAGCCAAATTTAAAAAAAAATGTTTGTGAACATGGGGAAAAATAAAGAACTTCATGCAGCTCTTCTGGCATACTGCTGTACCATATCTGGAGACCATTCTAGCAGTAAAGAAAGTTAAGTATTAGTACAACCTATGGCCCACCCACCCCATGCTGTGCAGCCTGGAGATACTCCCCGAATGACTAAGGTTACGACTCAGGGACAAGGGGGCAACTACTTAGGTGGGTGGAAGGGAGAGTAAAGCCCCATGACACCTACAGGTGGGAAAGAACAGGACACACACCTGAGCACACAGAGGGTGCAGCAGAGCGAGCAGGGGTCAGATCGTGGCAAAGAAACAGTGACCGGTGCTCAGTCGTGTCTGACTCTTTGCAGCCCCAGGGACTGCAGCCCACCAGGCTCCTCTGTCCATGGCATTCTCCAGGCAAGAACACTGGAGTGGGTAGCATTCCCTCCTCCAGGGTATGTTCAAGGATTGAACCCGGGTCTCCTGCATTGCAGGCAGATTCTGAGCCACCAGGGAAGCCCTGGGAAAACTGGGAAAATCACATCAGACCCAACAATGGGCTTGTCTGGACCATCATGGGAGAGAGCCTTGAATCGGAGGAGTGAAACTCTGTGTATGAAGTTCTTCAAAAAAGCTGAAAGATTAACTGACAATCTGTAGAATTACTGATGGAGTGATGATAGCCGTTCAAATGGCTAAGCTGAATTTAGGGACTGAGTAGTGCTCGAAGTAGAACAAAGTCTGAAAGATCTGTAACTAGTTGATATCTTAAAAGTTGAGGATAAAGGATGCTCAGGAAAGAGAAGTAGTAGGAAAAGAGTAAGCAAACTAGGTCTTGACATCTATCTTAGAAAATGTTTCCAACAAGCAGGCTGTCACCTCTTTCTACAGATGGAGAGGTGACTTCTCTGAAATCAGACAGCAGGACTGGAACCCGGTTCTGCCTCACTCAGATAGCTGCAGCTCAGGAAAAAGAGATCAGTTTCCAAAACGCAGCATTATTCTTGATGAGGAAATGTTGAGGATTTACTGCGAAAAAGGCAAACAGTAGCTTCCAAAAATAATTTCAGTGTAGTAAGGGACAAAGCTGGGTTATGGGCAGAGTGTGATAAAGAGGTAACAGGAGAATTCAAATTATCTTGACTTACATTAAAGGTTAATGAATGTCTGGGCACATTTAAAATGATGGAAATATATACAATAAAGATGTTAACAGAAAAAGGGCAACTAGAAAGACAAAGAAGAATCAAGTGGACTAAAGAATTATCTAATTCTTACTATTGTTCATTATCTTTAAAAACAGAATTTTTCTTGCTAATATTGCACAACCACAGAGAAAAAAAGGACAATATTCCCTAGGGTAATTACATCTATGTATTTAAATTCATATTTAGTTTGGTAAAAATGTTTGTGTTCTTTATTGGATCTGGAAAAAAGCTAATTTAACTCAGTATTTTATTTTGTCATGACTAATTCTGTTGGAAACATAATAGGATTAAACTTGATATCAAATAACAGAGATGAACCACTTTTAAGAATAGTTACTAGGATTTTGGACTTCCGTGGTGGCTCAGACGGTAAAGCGTCTGCCTACAATGCAGGAGACCCGGGTTCAGTCCCTGGGTCGAGAAGATCTCCTGGAGGAGGAAATCGCACCCCACTCCAGTACTGTCGCCTGAAAAATCCCATGGATGGAGGAGCCTGGTAGGCTACAGTCCATGGGGTCACAAAGAGTTGGACACGACTGAGTGAGTTCACTCACTCACTTGGATTTTACACAGAAAATTTCCATCTCTCAAAACGCTAAGCTGTACCCAGTAATCTCCTTTATTAGAATGTTTGTAAATAGGATGCCAAAAAGATGTTAGGATGCTAAAAAAATAGTTTCCGTGTAAACAAAGACTCTCTTGCTCACAGCTCCTATTTTCCCATCTTGTTGTTTTGCCACAAAGCCGGGAATACAGAAGATGTTGGGTGATGTGCTATAGACCGAACACTGTAACATTCTCACTAGAAAGAAGCGCCAGTGATCATCTGTGTGCTCTGGGAACCCTGGCAGACCTGTGCGGCTACCGGGCGAGAATATTGGAGTGGGTTGCCATTCCATTCTCCAGGGGATCTTCCGGACCCAGGGACTGAACCTGGGGGTCCTGCATTGCAGGCAGATTCCTTCCCAGCTGAGCCACCAGGGAAGCCCCTGCTTAAATGACTAACAGTTGTTAGCTTACTCTAAGGTCTCACCACAAGGGCTTCCTTTCCAAAACAACTGAAATCTTTACGTTTTCCACTTCCACTACAAATTGGAATAGGCGACTTCTGAACCGAAATCCCCACCACTGAAGTTCATAAGCAAGTAATGACGATAGGATCAATCGTACCAGCAAATTAAAATGTATTGAGTTCTGCAGCTTAAGCCAAGCTAATCATGTGGACAACCTAGAGAAATAAGAGACGGTCCTGAGCCACTTGGTCTACAGCCTTCATTGAGAAAAGGAGGAGCTGGGGTTACGCATGTGAAAGGAGGAGTCTGGACTGGGGTCACCCCTGAACCTGCCACCTGGATGTCAGGGATCCGGATGAAGCCTGTCACCTCTTACCTACACCTGCGCACAATCAGACACAGGCCTCCCTGGTCCGTGCATCAGGGCACAATGGGATGATGCCTGCAGGGTGCCTGTCAAGCTGGGAACAAGCGTGACAAAGCTCTACTTTCATTACATGGAGGAATTAGAACCGTGGTCCTAGAAGCCAGAAATCAAGACGGGCATGTACTTAGGGATCAATACATGACAGAGAAAGGGGAGCTGCTTAAGACTGCTTTGTGCTTTACCTTAATCTCCAATCACATTTCCATTTCTAATCATGGCTGTTCTTTCCATCACCTTGTTCTCATGAAAGTAAGAATCTCAAATGAAACTTGAGAGCCTGATGTGCAGGCAGGCTAAAAGGATTGGTGAACGTCAAAGAGCAAAAGAGAGAAAGGCTGAATCGGATCCTGGCGTCCTTTGGTGAGCTGTCTGTAACCTTTCTGGCCCCCCCTCCCCGCCACCCCGGATGGACAGATGTACAAACATACCCTCTATTCTCCAGAACGATCGAATTACCATCAAGTAGCAGTTTTCAAGTAAACACTTCAGTTTCTGCATCTGCCTCTGACTCATCACAGCTGAAAGCAAATTGGGGATTAAAAAGGTCCCGTATCCTGCACACAACGACCCTGATTTTCTAAATGGAAGGATATCTTTAAACATTTGAGAGGGCTTCAATTTTCATATACACCATATTCTATATTTAACCAGATTTGACAGTGTAATGTTCAAAATACCCGTGGAATACTAATGAAATCAGTGCAACTCAACTTTAATCACGTTTATGTCTAAAATCGCCATGACCACGCTGTGCCTATTTCTCCTTTCCTTACCAACCTCTTGGTTTACTGCTGTAAAGATACTCTGTTGGGACCATCATGGGCATGCCAACTGAAAAATGTATAACTTGAATCTCCGAACATCTGAAAGACCCAGTCCAATTTTGCTTTTTATGTTCAGCCTTGTTTCAAATCTGGGGAATTACAGGTAAGCTGTTAGCCATAGTCCCTGAAGCTTGCCAGGGCTTTAAATCAGCAGTAGGGACAGACGTCCTTAGACACCGGCCCCAGCACTGTGGCCGTTCCCCCAACAGCAGGTACTCCTTTCTGTTCTCTTCATACACTTTCTTATAAAATGACAGGCACATAGCCTCGACTGAGTGAGCGTGCATGTACACACAGTCACACACAGTCTATTACTTCCCGGACATACACACATTACATCTTAGACTTCCAGGAAGACTGAACACATGGTCTTGTCTCTGTTCCTCCCATTTGTTGTTGGTTCACAGTCACTCAGTCTTGTCTGACTCTGTGACCCTATGGACTGTAGCCCACCAGGCTCCTCTGTCCATGGCATTCTCTAGGCAAGAATACTGGAGTGGGTTTCATTCCCTTCTCCAGGGGATCTTCCTGACCCAGGGATTGAACCCATGTCTCCTGGATTGCAGGCAGATTCTTTACCTGTGAGCCACCGGGAAGTCTATTGGGAATAAAAGCATTAATCAAATGGCCACACCTGTGCACATACAAAGAAAGGAATGAGCGCATGAATAAATATAAAGAAAAGAGATAAATGGAGTTTAAAACAGAAAAGCAACAGAGTTAATCAATGAAAAAACAGCTGTGCTTTTGAAAGGATCAATAAAACTGACAAACCTCTGACAACAGCACAAAAAATAAGAGAAGACAGGGAACACACAGATTACCAATACTGGGAATGAATGAGGGACGTCACTACAGACCCTGTAGACAAAGAATGAATAACTGGGGGATCCTAGGGACAACTCAGCACACACAGATTAGACAGCACGGATGGCCAGGACACGCGGATGCACACACTGCTGGCATGGTCTGCACTGGGTGGATGGACCTCCCCCAGAAGGCCCACAGAGGCTCAAGAAGGAGGCTTGGGGTCACCAGTGCATAAATTCTGGGTCCCAGGCACCTGAGCATGGTCTAGAAGGGAGGGTGCAGACTCTCAAGGAGCACATGCCTAGGTAAGGGCAAGGCCAGCCAACAGTCTGGACGGGCCTTCTCTTGTCTAGGTCTAAAGACTGTACTGATGGAAGACGTTTCCCACGCTGCTGTGAGCGGATGACTGAGTCAGAAGACTCAGAGGATGGCCAGGGACGTGGGGCCAGAGTTAATGCCCACCATGTGGGTTTATATGCGGCTTTGCAGACACACCATTCATTATTCCAGTTCAGTTCAGTTCATTTCAGTCGCTCAGTCGTGTCTGACTCTGAGACCCCATGAACCGCAGCACGCCAGGCCTCCCTGTCCTTCACCAACTCCTGGCGCCTGTGCAAACTCATGTCAGTTGAGTTGGTGATGCCATCCAGCCATCTCATCCTCTGTCGTCCCCTTCTCCTTCTGCCCTCAATCTTTCCCAGCATCAGGGTCTTTTCCAACGAGTCAGTTCTTCACATCAAGTAGCCAAAGTATTGGAGTTTCAGCTTCAACATCAGTCCTTCCAATGAATATTCAGGACTGATCTCCTTTAGGATGGACTGGTTTGATCGCCTCGCAGTTCAAGGGACTCTGAAGAGTCTTCTCCAACACCACAGTTCAAAAGCATCAATTCGTCAACACTCAGCTTACTTTATAGTCCAACTCTCACATCCATACATGACTACTAGAAAAACCATAGCTTTGTCCATAGGGACCTTTGTTGGCAAAGTAATGTCTCTTCTTTTCAATATGCTATCTAGGTTGGACATAGCTTTTCTTCCAAGGAGCAAGCATCTTTTAATTTCATGGCTGCAGTCACCATCTGCAGTGATTTTGGAGCCCCCCAGAATTAAGTCACTCACTGTTTCCCCATCTATGTGCCATGAAGTGATGGGACTGGATGCCATGATCTTAGTTTTCTGAATGTTGAGTTTTAAGCCAGCTTTTTCACTCTCCTCTTTCACTTTCCTCAAGAGCCTTTTTAGTTCCTCTTCACTTTCTGCCATAAGGGTGGTGTCATCTGCATATCTGAGGTTATTGATATTTCTACCAGCAATCTTGATTCCAGCTTGTGCTTCATCCAGCTTGGCATTTCGCATGATGTACCCTGCCTATAAGTTAAATAAACAGGGTGACAATATACAGCCTTGAGGTACTCCTTTTCCTATTTGGAACCAGTCTGTTGTTCCATGTCCAGTTCTAACTGTTGCTTCCTGACCTGCATACAGATTTCTCAAGAGGCAGGTCAGGTGGTCTGGTATTCCCAGCTCTTTCAGAATTTCCCAAAGTTTATTGTGATCCACACAGTCAAAGGCTTTGGCATAGTCAATAAAGCAGAAACAGATGCTTTTCTGGAACTCTCTTGCTTTTTTGATAATCCAACGGATGTTGGCAATTTGATCTCTGGTTTCTCTGCCTTTTCTAAATCCTGCTTTAATATCTGGAAGTTCACATTTCACATACTGTTGAAGCCTGAGTTGGAGAATTTTGAGCATTAACTTTGCTAGGATGTGAGATGAGTGCAATTGTACAGTAGTTTAAACATTCTTTGGCATTGCCTTTCTTTGGGATTAGAATGAAAACTGACCTTTTCCAGTCCTGTGGCCACTGATGAGTTTTCCAAATTTGCTGGCATACTTAGCGCTGCACTTTCACAGCATCATCTTTTAGGATTTGAAATAGCTCAGCTGGAATTCCATCACCTCCACTAGCTTTGTTCATAGTCATGATTCCTAAGGCCCACTTGACTTCACATTCCAGGATGTCTGGCTCTAGGTGAGTGATCACACCATCAAGGTTTGTATAGTTCTTCTGTGTATTCTTCCTACCTCTTCTTAATATCGTCTGCTTCTGTTAGGTCCATAGAATTTCTGTCCTTTACTGTGCCCATCTTTGCATGAAATGTTCCCTTGGTATCTCTAATTTTCTTGAAGAGATCTCTAGTCTTTCCCATTCTATTGTTTTCCTCTACTTTTTTTGCACTGGTCACTGAGGAAGGCTTTCTTATCTCTCCTTGCTATTCTTTGGAACACTGCATTCAAATGGGAATATCTTTCCTTTTCTCCTTTGCCTTTTACTTCTCTTCTTTTCACAGATATTTGTAAGGCCTCCTCAGACAACCATTTTGCCTTTTTGCATTTCTTTTTCTTGGGGATGGTCTTGATTCCTGTCTCCTGTACAATGTCATGAATCCCCGTCCATTGTTCTTCAGGCACTCTATCAGATCTAATCCCTTGAGTCTATTTGTCACTTCCACTATATAATCATAAGGGATTTGATTTAGGTCATACATGAAAGGTCTAGTGTCTTCCCTTACCAGAAAACTAGTTCTTTATTTGGGTCATTGCAGGAGCTGGGCTACCACAGTCTGGTGGTAGAAAGAGACCCTGGAGGGGCTCCCAGAGCCTACAAAGAAAGCACAGCCTGCAGGACTGGCGTGAGCTCCCCGGGGAGGCGCTGCTCTCCCACCTCTGTCTCCGTGTGGGCCCACCAAGGTCCCTGGCTGTGCTGTGTCCTGCGTGTCTGGAAAACCGCTGTGGCCAGAGGGCTCTGCCTTCCCACCTGCCCGCCCTGTACGCTGCCCTGGGCCCGGGACAGGCATCACCTGACTGGCTACTAACACGTAAGGTGTGTCCCGAGCTCCTTTTACTGGGGAAGGAGCAATCTCACCGGGGTGGGTTAATTAGAACATGCAACCTGCAGGTTTGGGCGCGGACCCTCTGAGACCTTCACCTGGAGGTATCTCTGTAACAGCTCTTCGCGTTGAATTCTTCACTCCTCTGGCCTAAGCGGGGATCCAGGTGGCGCTGGGAAGGGGGCAGGCCCTCCTCGAATGAGGTCTGGAGCTGTGACAGCTTGTTTAGAAATTAAGCCAGAAACCACAGGAATAGATCAAGAAAACAAGTCATGAAAACACTAGAAATGATAGGTCTTTCTCCGAAGCTGTATCACTGGCCACAGTCTCTAGGGCTCATTCCCAAATTTAGTTTCTGATGAGTTTCCGTCCTTTCCCTGAGCTCTCAGCCATCACATCTCGCTGCAGACACTCTGCCTCACCACCTCCACGTCCCTACCACTGCCTTCTACTCAGCACCCTGGGCTAAGGAGAGGTGCTCTTTCTTTCCAAACTGGAGGAACCCCGTATGCACAGACCGACTTTGTGGCCAGCTGGGTTCCTCTGAATCAAAAGAACACGGCAAGAGAAAGTAGGTGTGAGAGCTTTTACAAAATCATACTTGACTGAACAAAATGAGGGGGAAATACACCTAAGGGATAAGAAAGTAATGAAAGAGAAGGTTTTTATGAAAAATTGGCGCAATCTGTGCAGATGGATTGTGCGAGAAAAATAGAAAAAAGAGCGACTGCCTTTTGCTCTGTTCTTTTAAATACTGAAGTCTAGAAATCTGGGTCACAGCCCTGGGCAGAAATATAAAAACTTTCATGCATGCTATGTAGGGAAAACGAAGAACAGGAGTATCTAGGAGTGGCTGAGAACACAGGCATGGATGACAAGTCAGAGATCTGAGATTATTTCCGACCCAACGAATCATTTGTTCAGATTCACTACACTAGCAAGTGAAAACCACGACACCGACTTTCACGAAAGATGCAGAGTGAAACCAAAGGCACAAAGTAAATGAGACTTTCCTGTGACATCCAAGAGATCAACTGTGGCCATGTCACTTGCACAGGTGATGAGTGCCACGGTCCGACGTTCTAAACACGGAGGGAGCTGGCCAGGTCGTTAGCACGTCCGTCACAGCCAAGCAGTCCCCACTTCCCGTCGGTGTTTCTACAAAGTCACTCTGCTGTCACCACATTAACCCTGTGGCCATCACCCAGCCCTGAGCCTCGTCACTCCCTCATGCCTCAGCCCCACCTGAGCTGGTCTGACCCTGCCTCTCCCTCCCGGCATCGTGAGAACTCCACGGGGATATCCTCTAGACAGCTGCCCAACGGTGTCCCCACCCTGGTATCCTTTCTTCCTGACCCATCCAGTCACTCCAGCCCCACATGGCTATACAGGTTATCCCCAGCCTCCTGCAGGGGCGGGTGGGGAGGGCTGTACTCAACTTCTGTTTGTGTGCCACTGGCTTGAAACACAGATGCATACTCACATGGAAACACTTTGGACTGTGTTTGGTTCTTGTGATAAAGAAAAGCCTTTGACTCACAGATGAGCCCTGCACACCAGGTCTCGAGGTGGCACAGCCCTGAGATGGCTGGAGGATGGGAAACAAACTGTGGGTCCCATTGTGTCCCCAAAATGTATGCTACCATCCCAGCCTCCAGAATCTCTGAGTGTGACCTGACTCGGCAAGAGGGTCTCTGTGGTTGTAAGCAGTTAGGATGAGGTCATTAGAGGGCTCTCATCAAAAGGACAGGTGTCCTCATAAGACAAGAAGACAGAGATGCACAGAGAAAAGAAGGTCAAGACAGAAACTGGGGTGATGTGACTATAAGCCAGGGGCACCAAGGGCTCCCCACAGCTGCAGAAGCTAAGAGAAAAGCACAGCAGAGTTTCTTCTCCAGAGCTCTTGGAAGAACCAGCTCTGAGACAGTCACACTTGGGGCCTCAGGCTTCTGTTTGTTGCTGTTCAGTTACTCAGTCGTGTCCGACTCTTTGCAACCCCCTGGATTGCAAGCTGCCAGGCTTCCCTGTGCTTCACTATCTCCTGGAATTTGCTCAAACTTGATGGCCATGAGTTTGAGCAAGCTCTAGGAGTTGGTGATGATCAGGAAAGCCTGGCAGCTTGCAATCCACGGGGTTGCAGAGAGTTGGACACGACTGAGTGACTCAACTGAACTGAACATGTCCACTGAGTCGGCAAAGCTATCCAACCATCTCATCCTCTGTCACCCGCTTCTCCTCCTGTCTTCAATCTTTTCCAGCATCAGGGTCTTTTCCAATGAGTCAGTTCTTCTCATCAAGTGGCCAAAGTATTAGAGCTTCAGCTTCAGCATCAGTCCTTCCAATGAACATTCAGGGTTGATCTCCTTTAGGATGGACTGGTTTAATTTCCTTGAAGTCCAAGGGACCCTCAAGAGTCTTCTCCAGCACCACAATTTGAAAGCATCAATTCAGGCCTGTGGGAGAATCAATTTCTGCTAAGTCACCTAGTCTGTAGCTCTTCGTGACGCCAGACCCACAACAGTTAGCTGTACCTGGGCGAATTCTTGTCAAAAGGCACAATTAGACTTCAGTGCCAGGTATTGAGCCCCGTGTTCTAGACTGTTCTCTGACACCAGAGGGCCCGGCCTTGCACTGTCCTGGGCAGGTGGGTAGCAGCCACTCCCCGCCCTGGCCTCGAGTCCCGCCACGTGCTTCTCTGGCTCTGGGTCCAGCCGAGGGACACGACACTGTGAACACAAAACCACATCAACACACTGGTTCCTGAGGAGCCCTGGAGAGACCTCCGTGTCGGGACAGTGAGAATCTGGCAGGAGGGACTCTTGTGTGGGGGGTGGCTGGGAGCAGACCCCAGCCCACCCCTCCCCAATGCCCTGCACCCCACCCGCGCTCAGGTAAGCTGGCACGACTTCGGGAGGAGGGTGTGGGGGCGTGAACGACACTCCTGACCCGTAGCCCTGCCACTGGCACACCTGCAGGAGGGCACGAGACCTCGGCCAAGGGAGCCCCACCAGCCCCACCAGCTGCCTCTCATTAGTACAGGGAGAAGGTGGGGAGGTCGTCATCGCTGTTTAGTTGCTCCGGCGTGTCTGACTCTTTGCAACCCCCATGGACTTACAGTCCACTAGCTGTCCAAGGGATTTCCAGGGAAGAATGCTGGAGTGGGTTGCCATTTCCTTCTCCAGGGGATCTTCTTGACTCAGAAATTGAACCTCCTGCTTGGCAAGTGGGAAGCCCAGGTGGCTCAGTGGTAAAGAGCTTGCCTATAATGGCAGGAGACACAAGGGACATGGGTTTGATCCTTGGGTCAAGAAGATCCCCTGGAGAAGGGAATGGCAATCCACTGCAGTATTACTGCCTGGAAAACCCCATGGACAGACGAGCCTAGTGGGCTACAGTCCACGGGGCCACAAAGAGTCGGACACGACCGAGCATACACACACACACACACACACACACACACACACACGAGTTTAGGGTCTAAGTGATAGTTGCAGTCAGAACAAAAAGCAAAGGGTTAT
The DNA here is from genome assembly GCA_007570785.1 of Antilocapra americana. NCBI lineage: Eukaryota > Metazoa > Chordata > Mammalia > Artiodactyla > Antilocapridae > Antilocapra > Antilocapra americana. The sequence continues at coordinate 13,366,528 of ML663573.1, forward strand.
AATAATAAGTGACTGGAGAGGAACAGGTCAGCAGTTTGGAAAATATCAGTTAAATCTCCAGGATACAACTCATAATCTAAAATACCAGAAAAATTGTACGTTTAAATATGAAAAATGTCAACCAAAATACTAAAATAAAACAAGAGTGAACATTTATGTCATCTTTTGATGGATGCAGACTTTCAAATGAAATCAAGACTAAACTGCACACTTTTGGGTATCAAAACACCATAGCCAAAATTGAAACAAATTGCAAAAAAATTTCATAGCGTGTATAACAAAGGGTTAATGCGCCATCTAAGGAGTTTGTGCAAGTTAGTCAGAGAACAATGAATCTGTTTATAAGCTGAGAAGGGCCCAGCGAGTGGGAGGGACAGAAATGGGTGGATGGACAAAGTCTGGGAGGAGAGACCAGGGTGCAAAGGTGGAAGTTCAAGAAGAGGGTGGGGGAGGGATGGGCGGGAGGGACACAGACGTATCTGTGTGGGTTCCAGAAGGTCCCAGTGGTGCAAACTTGCATCCTGGAACAGCCCTAGACGTTCCATCTGCCGTGCTTTTCGTACCTAACCTGTACTTGGGGCAGGCGCCTTTGACAGATTCCTCACTGAGGATGGGGCATTTATTGGGCATTTTTCTACAAAGACAAAAATAGCTTTGTGAGTCTACCGTCACTTCCCCTTAAAGAGCTTCCTTAGTTCAGGCACAAAGGGAACCAGTGAAGATCGTATCTGCCAGGGGCTGCCAGTCTGCGGGCAGACAGCAGTTGCCACGGGCTGGCCTCAGGAGGAAGTCACGGCCGGATGGCTCCTCAGAGAACAGAGCTCACTCTTACTTGTCAGGCTGAACTCCAATTTACAAGAGGGCATCTAAACCAACTCATCAGGAGAAGCTAAAAGCCTTTGAAACTAATTTTCCCTTTAAGAATACTAAACATTCCATGTTTGTTTGAGTAGTTAATCATCTTAAGACCACATCAAACTCTAAATCATATATGCTGAGTTTTTAATCCTACAGTAAAATATCTGAAGATACAAGACAAAAGAGTTTGGGCATACATTCCTTTTGAAAAGATCACAATAACTTGACCTCAAAACATGCATTAATGAGCATGTGTTTCCAAGAAAGTAGCTAGCAGATATTTCAACACAGACGTATCTCGGAATCTCACCCTCTGTGGTAAGACATCCGCAGCCTCTCTCACACAGGCAGACACCGTGAGACCAGTTATGTCTCAATAACTGACCTTCGGTTTATGAAAGGTGAGATCCTAATATTTCTAGACAAACTGAAGAGGCCTTTGGCTTGTACATGAAAAAATTGGGTAGGAGGTGAATAAAAGGTTAGCTAGGTTAAAAGTCCAGTCGTTAGATTTTTTTCCTTACTTGCATGTATGTCTGTATGGGCATACATGTACTGATAAATAATTGGGCATTCGAAAGTTACTAAGAATTGTGGGAACCCGAAAACAGAATTGCCTAATAACCGCAGGGATGAAGCCCTCAGTCTTCCACCCAAGGCCGACTCCAGTCAGCGGAGCGTGGCAGCAGGGGGCGGTCTTCCTGCAGCAGGCAGACGGTAAATACTGCAGGAGCCCCCCCGTCCTCTGCCGCCATCATTCAGCGCTGTCGCTGTGGGGGAACCTCCACAGACAGACAACAGGTACGTGAGTGACCGAAGCTGGGTTCTGCCAATGCTTTACTTGCGGTCCCTGGAACTGGAATTTCACATTATTTTATGGGTCATGAAATATCCTTTTTTTCCCCAACCATGTAAAACTGTAAAACTCTTTCTTAATTTACAGACCACACAGACAGGCGGTGGGCGGTGGCTTGACAGCTTGGACTGTGGTGCTCCATCCCTTGAGGCCCAATAAAGGATGACCATTTCAGGGACGGGACCGAGAATGAACGGCGGCCAACGGTGTGAGCAACTCCAGGGAGACCACGAGCAGGGCCCTGTCCCTCCTGGAGAGAGTGCAGCCGTGCCCCACCCGGCCCCTCTGCTCTGCTCCGGGGTGGCCTCCCGCGCTGGCCCCTTTCTGGTTAGGTCTTCGTTCTTCCTGACCCTTCTCTGACACCTCCTAAAGTGGCCCCAGGCACTCTCAGAGCCTTCTTCGTTCTCCGAACGGCACACAACCCTGGCCTTTGATACCAGGGAGAACCTTGAGCAAATCTGTTTGTTTCAAAGTCACCTGTGTGCTGTCTCCCTCTGCCTTCTACCCCATTAATACCTTCACTTGAACAACACGCTGTCTCATTTCCTATATTACTTCTGCTTTGAAAGGTTTTCTTAAACCCCACGATAGATATTCTGGATCCAGTCCCCTGATGGATAATATCTCGTTAAATACATCAGATGAAGAAATGATTAAATGATGCATCTCAGAATCTGCTCACTGATCATCAAAACACTCATCAAATAGCAGATGGCCAACAGGCACATGAGAAGATGCCCAGCATCGCTAATCGTCAAGGAGACACAAACCAAAACCACGAGACACGGCCTCACATCTGTCAGGATGACCATCGTCAAAAAGACCGCAAGTAACGAGTGCTAGTGAGGACGTGGAGAAAGGAGCGCCCCGCACACTGTCCGTGCAAGTGTGGATCGGCACAGCCGCTGTGGAGAGCAGAACGAGGCTTCCTCAAAAAACTGGACGTAGAATTACCAGCGTTTGACCTAGCAATCCCACCTGAGCAAACACCTGGAAAAACAAAAACACTAATTTGAAAAGACGCATGCATCCCAATGCTCATAGCAATTACTGCTAGCTGCCGAGATATGGAAGCGACCTGAGTGTCCATCAACAGATGAACGGATTTTTTAAATGTGGAATATATACACGATGGAATTATACTCAGCCATAAAAAAATGAAACTTTGTCATTTGCAACAACACAGATAGACTTGGAGGGCATTATGCTAAGTGAAATAAGTCAGACAGGGAAAGACAAATATTGTTTGATACCACATATGTGGAATCAACAGACTAGTGGAAATAACAAAAAGAAGCAGACTCACAGATATAGGGAACTGGTTACCAGTGGGATGAGGAGAGCGGGGAGGCCCAAGATAGGGAGAGGATTAAGAGGACAGACTATTACGTGTCAAACACACCATGGGGAATATAGCCGGCATTGTATAACAGATACAACTGGATAGATACAATATAGGCAATAGATACAATATAACCTTTAAGAATTGTGAATCACTATATTGCACACCTGTAACATATGATTATTGTACATCAACTATACTTCATAAAGGGATAGAAAAAGAAAAAAAAGCACTCATCAAAGAAGAGATCATCAGTCTTACCATTTTTCAGATTGGTCAGTAATTTCAAAGGAGCATAATGATTAATCTTCCATTCTCCTCGATAAACATCATCCCAGTAATGCTGACTAGGGCGAGCCTAGGAGATCTGAAGAGGTGTGTTCATACTACAATTTGGAACACTCACCTATGATCTGCACAAGGGGATTCATGTCAGATGTCTGAACGTACAGCTACAGGGACGTCTGGGAGAAGCAAGGTAGATGGACACACTTGGCTGTTAAATTCCCAGTTTGGAAATCTTCAAGCCCCCAGGTCTTATCACTAACATCTGTAAGGCTTTCACCTACATAAGCACTTCGTACTGTTAAGAACTCAAGGTATATTTTAAAATATACACTGAACATAACAAAATACATTCATGTTTTCATTAAATACCTATTCATATTTTAGGTGGAAAATACTCCAGCGTTTGGTGAGTCTTGCGCCACCGCCACCCAGTGAACTCCTAACATGCGCCAAGTGCGTGGTGGGTGCTGCGTGAACCCTGCTCCCGGGAGCCTGGTGTTCACCACGATCTTCATCTTTCAAGTTCACGCCGAAGAGTAGGTTTCTAACCCTTACAATGAGTGGATGAATACGTTAACTCAATAAAACAAAATAAGAGAACTCAATAAAAGATACTTGAGAAGAAGATACTTTTTAAGAAATTGCCTTTCTTAATAAAGGGTAATTTCGCTGTTATAAAAAAGTCCTATTATAAAAACTTCACAGAAAAAGGAAGTGACTTTCCCAGCTTGCACACTTTATAACACCTGAGTTCACACCTGGGACTCTGCACCGTGGGGCTGGTATGAAAGGGGAATGGCGGCCAGGGGAGCCAAGCCAGCGCCATGGGCTCCAGGCGGGGCTCCGGGGGACTTTCAGCAGTCAGTCTGCCTCTGTGTGGGTAGATGTAGTCACTCCGTGAGTGTCCTCATCGTTAAAATGAGGAAGTTAGAGCCCGCACATGGAGTGGGGCCCTTCCCAACTCTGAATTTCCCATGTTGTCAACTCTAAGGCCATGGCAGGGGACTTGTTTGGGCCAGTTCACTATTAGTGGAACAATGGTCCTGAGATATAAAAGATGCATCGTCTTTTGCAATAGAAAAAACCAAAACTCTCAATACCGAGCTACAAGGAAAGGACTTGATACATGACAATGCTTGCTTACTGTTGTAGAAAAGGATATGGAGATCTACCTCCAAGACACGCTGTTGAGGGAAAAAGCAAGCTCCAGTTATAGCAATTATATGAGCCCTCTCAAAGTACTGCTGCATATTTTATGTAACCGAACAGATGTTTCTGCACTAAGGAGAAAACCCACTCTAGAAATGGGTGCGCTTGGCAGGACAAGGGTTTTAGACAGTCCATAGTCTAGTAGAATATCGCCTTATCTGTAATGTTTATATTTTTACAACGACACACTATTCAAATAATCATGAAAAATAAATTGCATCAATGAACATGAATTTGAGCAAACTCCAGGAAACAGAGGCGGGCAGAGGAACCTGGTGTGCTGCGGTCCACAGGGTCTCAAAGAGTCAGACAGGACTTGACAACTGAACACGTGATCCAAGCCGCCTGTGGGGTGCAGTGGTCCGGGTTATCTGGGAGCCCAGTCCCAAGGAGCAGGCCTCCCGTTGGGCACTCAGGGTCTCTCCGGGGCAGCCCCTCCCTCTGGAGCAGCTTCTTCTAGCGGACATGGAGCCAGGAGAGGAGGCAGAGCCCAACTGCCAGGACCCAGCCCACAGGACCCACTCTGGCCAGGAGGGAGCCCTTGGGGATGGGCAGAGGCTGGGTCACTGTCAGTTAGGGACCCTGAGGATGGGAGATCATGCCGACCGAGGCAGAGACACTGCAGGGTAGACCTCCAGGTCTGGAGTGAGGACACCAGCCTGAACCCTGTCCATGTACTGGTCGGGGCTGGGTACACGGTGTGGGCTCTCTGAGTGCCAGTATCCAAACCCAGAAAATGTGGACAGTCATGCCCGCGTCTGTCCTTTATCTGGTAGGTCTGGGAACCAACAAGACAGGAAGATCAGCTATAGACTACACAGGGCTTTAACTACATACCTGCAACGAAACACTGACTTCCCCTAAAGACCCCAGCACCGTCACTGCAGAGTAAAGGGAAGCCAACGAGAAGAGAGCTGGCGGATGAGGCCAATGCCCATGTGAGTCCACCAGGATTACAGGAGTAATGGTGGAGCTGGATGAGTATCAAAGGGCTAAACCAACCGTCTCACAGCCGATGAAAATCTCCCACGTTCTCCATCGTGACACGTAGGCAACTTCTCGCAGTGGGTGAGAGAGCGGAGGCTGCAGGTCAAGTTCCACGTCCACCATTACCAGCTGTGTGACCTTGAGCAAGTTACTTAACCCCTCTGGGCTTTAGTTGTCTCCTCTGTAAAATGTAATGATAGTATCACCTAATATTATGAGGGTTAAATCAGTTCATAGTGATAATGTACTTAGAACAGTACATTATTCAGTACTGGCAGGAAGCACGTACTGAATAGTCTTTGGTGAAATAGAGAAACAGAACAAAACTCGGGTCTTCATGCCCACCATCAGGACGTCCACTACTGTCTGGTCTTTCTGCATGTTTCCAAGGTGCCCTGCGGCTAATGAAGTACGTTTACATGCCGCATCCCGTGGGCCACCTGTGCTACCTGTGGCTTCCTGATGTTTCCCGCTGACTGTACTGGCTGTCCAGTACTGAGCAAGGTTGAGTGTGCAAGTGCCTTGTGAGAGCCTTCATTCACGCATCCAGCATTGCGGAGCTCTTTGCGGGGAGCTGCAGAGGACAGAAGGTGGTGGGAGTTCCAGCTGTCTTATTTCTTTGAGGTTGCTCGGCTTTGCAGGATTCTAGTTCCCTGACCAGGGACTGAACCCAAGCCCACCGCAGTGAGAGCAAGAGTCCTAACCACCAGGCCACCAGGGAAGTCCCGGTGTGGTTTTCACGGTGTCAGTGATGCAGAAAGGCGCTAGGTCATTGGGCAGATATTAACATCACAGTACTGCACACCTTCCCTTTGTCAAATCTCGCTCCCCGCCTTTCAAGGGAGATTGGTTATTTTGCACTCGGCAGTACCAGCTTCCAACTCCATCTTTCATCATCCAGTGGGGACAGTCACCGAGAGACTGGTACGCCAGGCCCACGTCCCTCCCCTGCAGGAGGTGCACAGGGCTGGATCTCTCCTTCCTCTAGTCCCTCTCTCACCAGGATTTTTTTTTTTAAGTGTTTTTCTGTTTTGTTTAAAGAGAAAAAAAAAGAAAAACCTTCCAGAAGATCTATCTTTTAACATATGGCTCTTTCTTAAAACAACAGGCTTGGTTTTCTGAGCAGAAATCACAGAAGAACAGGCTAGAGTTCCTTAAAAACTACCCGGCAGCATGCTCTCCTGATGGTGCTGGCTGATCCCCAGGGCAGAGCCCCGTGGAAAGCCCAGCTCACTGGGCTTCTTGGGGATATTTCCCTGGCTGGCAACAGAATTAGTGGAAATGGGAGTCCCACTGAACCCACCTCTTCGTCTGGCACCTTTGGTCCCTCAGCTGAGCCATTTGCCCTCAGGGGCAGCTGGCTCAGAGTAAGGAGGTGAGAGCCACAGAACCAGGTTCTTCCACAAAAATAGCCTTGTTTCTCCTGCACGGCTTCCTGCTAGGGTGCTCCTGAGTTAGCCACCCATTTCCCATAGTTGATTTTATCTGGAATGTCACAGTTGAGTAAATATAAAATACAGTAGGAAAATATAATTGAGACAAAATATAATCAAACCCAGAAAACTGAAGCAGAATAAATCAGTAGGCACAGGTTATTTCAGAGCCTGGCTTTGAAACACTGGATTGCCCAGAAAAGTGATTTCCAAGTTGGGAATCGGTTACGTGGAATCAGGGAGCGTTTCAGAGATCCACGCGGTTCATTCCAAATTCCGGCCCTGTGTTCTAACCTCTTTAGAGAGCCCGCTGCCTTCTTCGTGGGGAAGGAAGGGTGAAAAAAGATTTGGGGGAGAAGTGTTTTGGAGGGTCTGGCAAAGACTCCAGATGAAGTGGATGAAGAGGATGAAGAAATGGAGGAGCGGTGGGGACAGGGAGGCCCAGGCAAAGCTCGTAGGCAGCCTCGTGACTGCGTGCTCCTGAGGACAGACGGGCCACGGTTCTAAAGCATCTCAAGGGCCTCACTGCTGAGCTCAGCACCGTCTGCCAACCAACCGAGGGGAGTAAACGCCCCTTCGGCTTTGGGTTCACCCTGCACTCATTTATCACCCTTTCTCTGGAGTTCTAGAAGGAAAACGCCAGGGTAGCTCTCAGTGGGGGCTGCCTGAGGCCCACGCGACCCCCGTGACTCACACGGCACCAGCGCCTCCCACCTCTGTCCGTCCCTGGGCTGGGCGCCTCGGGAAGATCTCCGTGCTGACTGCGACCTTCTGGGCCTGGGCTCCCAGGGGGATTACAGAGAGGTGCCACAGGGATGAACAGTGCAAGGGCCTCGAGTACTGTGTGAGCAGGTACAGGGTAGAGCTGTGCAGAAGGCACAGGTGAGTTAGGGCAGGTGGGCCTTCCCCGGTGGCTCAGATGGCGAAAAACCCACCTGCAGCACAGGAGACGTGGGTTCGATCCCTGGGCCAAAGATCTCCTGAAGAAGGGCATGGCAACCCACTCCAGGATCCTTGCCTGGAGAATCCCATGGACAGAGGAGCCTGGTGGACTACAGTCCATGGGGTCAGAAGCGTGGGACACAACTGAGCGACCAAACTTTTACTTTTCACCTCCAGGAGGGCCCAGCCAGTGTTAAGAGGCTGGGCCATGGTCGAGGGTCCTGCCCCTGATCCCTTGCAGAATCTTCAAAGTCCTCCTTCTGAAAAGTAAAACCCTAACGCCTCAGGACCAATGAGACATCACATGGGTGTATACAAAACCACCAATACACACACGTGTGTACGACGTGGATGCAAAGAGACAGACGGAGAGAGAAATCCACACTGAATAACAGACCTTCCTGCCTTTCAAGCATCCACAAAGCAGATGAGGGAAACGTACTCTGATTTTGTCCTCAAAGAAAACCTCAGTCAGTTCCTGAAAATAGCTCGGGTTCAGATCCTTAGTCTCCAGTCACAGAGGATTCTCTGATCACAAGTCACGCCCTCCCTCTTTCTTCATTTATTCCAGTGGCCACCCTGAAGCACAGAAACCAGTCCTGGGGGGGACTGCTGTCAGTGCCCAGGGGACAGGGTGGAGACAGGCGGATCTGACCCGCTCTGGGGGCGAGGAAGGTGGTGGGGAGACGCGTGGACCCCAACAGAGGCCAGGACTCGGGGATTCTTTGCTCCTTGGATTTTCTACAGTTTTTCCTTCATGAACTTGGATGCTGCTCTTTGATTTATGGCTTCTTGTCAGTCAGAACTTCACTGCAGACTGTACTTCTGTTCTTATAATTGATGCTGTTCACTTGGTTGTGTCCAACTCTCTGCGACCCCAAGGACGGCAGCACGAAAGGCTTCCCTGTCCTTCATTATCTCCTGGAGCTTGCTCAAACTCATGTCCGTCGAGTCTGTGACACCATCCAGCCATCTCATCCTCTGTCGTCCCCTTCTCCTCCTGCCTGCATTCTTTCCAAGCATCAGAGTCTTTCCATAATGCGTGTCCTTTAATGCCTTTTTCCTTGATTTGAACCTTGTTTGTTATGAACCTTTTGCAAATTCTGCTTCCCTTTTAATTTGAAATCTATTTAGTTCAGACTTTCAGTCTTTCCCAGATACATTACTTAGGAGGCATTTTTAAAATACAGATAGGTAGGTTTTGTTCTTCTACTCAGTCTGAGACTGTTTTAAATATGTTTAACCCATTTATAGTTTTGAAATGAAAACTACCCTGGGTCTCAGTTTCGCTGTTGTATTTCATACTATGTTTTTTCATTTTCCTGTTCCCCTTGTTTTCTATGTTTTTGCCATCTGGTCTGTTTTCTGAGCTTTGTGTTTTGTTTGTCCCTGTTCTGTTACCTTGGACCAACTATAACTCACTTTAATTAAATGATTTTATGATAAAAGTAAACACTTACTCCTGATTCAGCACCTTTAGGCAGACTTTCTCAGTAACCTAGTTTGAAAGACAAATATTTTGCTTCCTTCCTGCATCTCTTTACTTTCCATTTCTGGCTTATTAAATCACAATATTTAATTTTTCTAGTAATTCAATAACTTGTCTCTTGATTTATCAAGTTGGAATCCTTTCTCTTGATCCACTGCTCTGAGAGTTGGGGGGGGGCAGAGTTAGGGAGGGGGGCAGGCTTTTCCCACCTCACCTTCCCCTTCCTCTGTCTGCTCTGATTTTACATGGTTCAAGTCAGTGACGTTCCATTCTCTCTGCAAAATCCCACAGTTATATGGCTTCATTTCTATATTTAAATAGATGCAATATTTTCTATTTTCCATGGCTTTTCCTTTTATCCCTTGGCTTGATGGACTTAATTTAAGAAAAATGAAAGAAAAGCTTAAAGTTGCTCCATTATCTGGTTTCTCCTTTATTTAAAACATGTCTCAGTTTTCCTTATCTTTGAAGAAAACTGTGGTTCAGTAGTAAATTTTCATGTGTCATGTTACAAGACATTTTCATTTTTAACCAGTACATTTGGAAAAACCTGTATGTACTGTGGTGTCTTAAGGTCTACAACTTACACTTTTAATCTTTATTTATAATATATTAAGATGAACAACTTGTTGAAAATTATGACTGAAAATCATCTGAGATAACCTGGACATTCAGACAGTGGTTTAAGAATCGTCTATATCAAAAGACAAATTTTTAAACCTGCATTTAATTTCAAAAATTGGTGGTGAGCATGACCAGTGCCTGATGTGCTTCCGTGTCCAATCATGAGAGAGACCTGTCTCAGCTTTCTTAAGACCTAGATCTCATCTTTTAGGTGCTAAAATTGCCTTTTATGTCTGGCTATGTCAGAGCCCTCTGAAGGTCTCATCACAAAATTCAGGTCATGGTGCTGAGTAAAACGCAACGGAGGGAGCCAAGCCTCCATCAGAGCGTGTGAGCAGAGCCTGGGAAGGAAGCTCTGCTTCCCGAGGGAGCGTTCCTGCAGCGTGATGAGCCTGGCTGGGAAGGGCGTCTCTGTCTCCCCGTTCTAGGGCCGCACGGAGGGGTCGGGGTCTGCTTTTACACAAACTGTCCTTGCATGTGTCAAGTGACAAGCCTGGCTGGGACGGGCGTCTCTGTGCCCCTGTTCTAGGGCCGCACGGAGGGGTCAGGGTTTGCTTTTACACAAACTGTCCTTGTCAAGTTCCTCTACAAGCTCAGAATGCAAGAGCTCTGCTCTGCTGTTGAGCAGCTGAATCAGGAGAGTGAAAGGCAGAAGGATGGCTCCCAGGGGAGGGCGAGCGGGTGACAACGTCCCGCAAAGGGGCAGGTGTGCCGGCTGGGGGGCTGGGGTTCGCCCTGGAGACAGAAGGCAGCCAGGCAGTGGGATGTCCTGCAGGTCTCAGGCTGGGGCTGGCGAGGACAGTCCCTTCCATCGCATCTGCTCAGTTATCTGGGCTCAAACACCCCTGAACCTCGCTCGGAGGAGCCTCCTCCTCCGCGGGTCCTCCTGGAGCGAGCTGACCACGGTCTGCGGGCAGCGGGGCGGGAGGCGAGTCACTCATTAGGCACCCGCCCTCGAGCTTGCCTGGCTCCGGCCCGCCCTGCCCGCCGCATGGCCCCTCTGGCTCCTCCTGACTCTGCGGCCCAGCCCTGGACCTCAGCCCACCCGTCCCTTCCAGTTTAAACCGAGATGGAGCACAGCGTTTTCTCCCTAAGTGCCGTCCACCCCCGGGGCAGGTAACCAGGTTCTCCTTCCCAAGTTCAGACTCTGGACCTAAACACAAGGTTTCAACAATCCCGCCGGCTCCTGATGCTGCAGGAAGACGTACTGCCCTGTTCTCGTGAGCCATTAGGAGGATCCAGCCATTAGCGCCTCTATCTGCCGATTAAACCTCAGCCGTCATTCCGGAAGGGCGTTAAGACAGCTAAGGGACTGAAACACAGGGGCCTGCGTGCAGGGTGGCAGCAGCCGACGCGCGGGCGTCTTCACACTTGCTCAGCCACAGCGGGAGAGCGTGCGGCTCGGCGCGGCACCGGGCCAGAGGCTGGGACCGACGCTGAGCCAGGCGGAGCAAAGCCATTGTCTCCTGATACAGCACTTCCTCCTTCGGGGGTATTTAAATATTTCATCAGTTTGCCCCATGAAGTATTAAATAACTCACCTTTCCCATGACAACCTTGTCATACACAGAATGATAAATAGCACAGATCTGAGAAGGTCCCATCTTCCGCTTACCCCGATCAGCAGAGCCTGATTCAAACAGAAAGCAGTCTCAGTTTACAAACGCCAAAACTCTGGCCCATTATCCTTGTGCAGCTTCAGTTCCAGGCTCTGAGTCTTGGTTCACAGCAAGATGACCTTGGACTAAACGCTCGTCTAATCTGAAAGAAGTCTGAGAAGCCCTTTGGCTCCTCCACACGGGAGAACCGCCGGTAGCGTAAGCAGGGCTGGCAACGGCTCATTTCTGCCCCCAGCCACCCCACCTCTAGGCACACGCCACAGATGCACGAGGAAATGCGTGCATGGCAACGATTTGCAAAGCAAAATGATACTAACACCAAAAACGGGAAAACCCTTGAATGTCTACAGGTGAGTGAATTGACCACAATACCCTCATGATGGACTGGTCTACATTTCCAGGAACATTGCAATAGAGAGCTCAGGGAAGTTAGGTAAGAAAGAGGCAGTGGGGACTTTCCTGACGGCCCGGTGGTTAAGAATCCACCTTCCAATGCAAGGGGCACGTTAGACCCCCACATGCTACATGGCCAAGAAAACAGAGGCAGGATAACGTATGGACTCCCACTGCATAATGTACTGATTGTTCTATTAAAAACATGTAGGTTCCCAAATGACAAAGTTCACAGTAAAACTAGCGGAAACAGCCAGACCCATCAACAAAGGCAGAACAACCCATTTTCTAGCTGCTTACCCCTGAAGTGACACTAAACATACACAGACAATTTGGAAGCTCAATCTGCATGTGACATTATCTGATGCCTTCAGAAAATTCTTGAGACTCGTGGAGCTGAACGCATTCGTGCTACACATCTAACAGGACAGGCTTTGAATCATTTGCATCAAAACTCACTCAGTCCTCTGACTCGTGCTGTTCTGCTCTGTTTTGGATGCTATTTCAAAGCAGTGACCTGCCGAGATTTCTTCTGAAGAGTCACATGACATCATTTTCTGCAGGAGAGCACTGTAACTGTGTGAGGCTTGCACACTGCTCTCAGATGAGTCCCAGATTAAAATTTCACTTCTTCCACCAGGGCCATCTCAATCAACAGAGTAGACCTTGTGATGTTCTCCCTGTCCTTTTCTTCTCGCTCCTCTTCATCTGTCCAGTAAAATTTATGCAAATACAAAACAGAAGCACAAAATATTCAGGTTGCATGTAGTGGGGAAGGTCATGTATGCTAAGTCGCTTCAGTTGTGTCCAACTCTTTGTGACTCTATGGACTGTAGCCCACCAGGCTCCTCTGTCCATGGAATTCTCCAGGCAAGAATCCTGGTGTGGGTTGCCATGCCCTCCTCCAGGAGATATTCCTGACCCAAGGATTGAATCTGCAACTCCTGTGTCTCCTGAATTGCAGGTGGATTCTTTACCAGCTGAGATACCAGGGAAGTCCCATGCGTGGATAATACTCATTTTAAATTCAGTTCAGTTCAGTTCAGTTTAGTTATACTGTCATGTCTGACTCTTTGCGACCCCATGAATCGCAGCACACCAGGCCTCCCTGACCATCACCAACTCCAGGAGTTTACCCAAACTCATGTCCATTGTGTCAGTGATGCCATCCAACCATCTCATCCTCTGTCTTCCCCTTCTCCTGCCTCCAATCCTTTCCAGCATCAGGGTCTTTTCAAATGAGTCAGTTCTTCACATCAGGTAGCCAGAGTATTGGAGTTTCAGCTTCAACATCAGTCCTTCCAATGAACACCCAGGACTGATCTTCTTTAGGATGGACTGGTTGGAGCTCCTTGTCCAAGGGACTCTCAAGAGTCTTCTCCAATACCACAATTCAAAAGCATCAATTCCTCGGTGCTCAGCTTTCTTAATAGTCCAACTCTCATATCCATACATGACTACTGGAAAAACCATAGTCTTGACTTTTGTTGACAAAGTAATGTCTCTGTTTTTTGATATGCTGTTTAGGTTGGTCATAACTTTCCTTCCAAGGAGTAAGTGTCTTTTAATTTCATGGCTGAATCACCATCTGCAGTGATTTTGGAGCCCCAGAAAATAAAGTCAGCCACTGTTTCCATCGTTTCTCCATCTATTTGCCATGAAGTGATGAGACCAGATGCCATGATTTTAATTTTCTGAATGCTGAGCTTTAAGCCAACTTTTTCACTCTCCTCTTTCACTTTCATTAAGAGGCTCTTTAGTTCTTCCTCACTTTCTGCCATAATGGTGGTATCATCTGCATAGCTGAGGTTATTGATATTTCTCATGGCCATCTTGATTTCAGCTTGTGCTTCCTCCAGCCCAGTGTTTCTCATGATGTATTCTACATATAAGTTAAATAAGTAGGGTGACAATATATGCTTTGATGTACTCTTTTTCCTATTTGGAACCAGTCTGTTGTTCCATGTCCAGTTCTAACTGTTGCTTCTTGACCTGTGTACCAATTTCTCAAGAGGCAGGTCAGGTGGTCTGGTATTCCCATCTCTTTCAGAATTTTCCACAGTTTATTGTGATCCACACAGTCAAAGGCTTTGGCATAGTCAATAAAGCAGAAATAGATGTTTTTCTGGAACTCTCTTGCTTTTTCGATGATCCAGTGGATACTGGCAATTTGATTTCTTGTTCATCTGCCTTTTCTAAAACCAGCTTGAACATCTGGAAGTTCATGGTTCACGTATTGCTGAAGCCTGGCTTGGAGAATTTTGAGCATTACTTTACTAGCCTGTTAGATGAATGCAATTGTGCGGTAGTTTGGGCATTCTTTGGTATTGCCTTTCTTTGGGATTGGAATGAAAACTGACCTTTTCTGGTCCTGTGGCCACAGCTGAGTTTTCCAAATTTGCTGGCATATTGAGTGCAGCACTTTCACAACATCATCTTTCAGGATTTGAAATAGCTCAACTGGAATTCCATTACCTCCACTAGCTTTATTCATAGTGATGCTTTCTAAGGCCCACTTGACTTCATATTCCAAGATGTCTGGCTCTAGGTGAGTGATCACACCATAGTGATTATCTGAGCTGTGAAGATCTTTTTGCACAGTTCTTCTGTGTATTCTTGCCACCTCTTCTTAGTGTCTTCTGCTTCTGTTAGGTCCCTACCATTCCTGTCCTTTATCGAGCCCATCTTTGCATGAAATATTCCCTTGGTATCTCTAATTTTCTTGAAGAGACCTCTAGTCTTTCCCATTCTATTGTTTTCCTCTATTTCTTTGTATTGGTCACTGAGGAAGGCGTTCTTATCTCTCCTTGCTATTCTCCTTGATTGTTATATAATCTTGTATTAATGCAGGTTGTTTCCAGTTCACTATTGTTATAAATGAAATGACAGAAAGGAAAGCTACAAATCAACAATCCTAAAAACTTCTGTTTTGGAAGGAAGTCTCCCAACATTTTAGAAACCCTTCCAGAAAACTTCACAGCTCAGCCTTCCAGACACATTTCTTACTGCTGGGAGGCAGTGGAGGCCAGCTTGGAAGGAGGACTTCGTGGAGGGGGAAGGGAAGGGTTAGAGCCAGAGGCTAAGGCCACTCAAGAGCAGAGTCAGATACTGGGCTGGCAGGAGACCGAGGCAGATCTCAGACACAGAGCGCTCCACTGTGATGGCCAAGGGCAGAGAGCGGTCCCAGCAGCGGAAACACGGGAGTCTCCATGGCGCCTTTGGGCAGGGGCTGCCTTATAATCTGGCATAGTTAACTGTCTTCCAAGCTGGTCTCCAGGGCCCTAGAAGCTATATTAACCAGTAGTGGTTCCATTTGACACACAAAGAGAACATGGCCTTCTTGGGTTAAAAAAAAAAAAAAATCAACACAGTTGGATGCAATGGGATCAACCAGGGAGATGGCAAACTTTTACCCAGAACTTGGGTGGTCCCAACCGAGGGGTTTCAGAAGAAATGTGCTGAAGGAGAAATGTCTGATACCAGCAATGGGCTCAGTCACCAAGAAAATACCCAGAGGCTTCAGACGTTATTCATTCCTCTCCTGCCAATGGTCCCACGTGACATTCCTGAGCCTCACACAGGGAGGAATGTTAGTTGCTCAGTCGTGTCTGACTCTTCGTGACCCCAAGGACTGTAGCCCGCCAGGCTCCTCTGTCCATGGAATTTTCCAGGCAAGAATACAGGAATGGGTTGCCATTTTCTTCTCCAGGGGATCTTCTCAACCCAGGGATCGAACCTGGGTCTCCTGCATTGTAGGCAGATTCTTTACCATCTGAGCCACCTGGGAAGCCGCAACACAAACCTCACACAACAGGGGAGTGATTACAGATCCAATACACTGATTTGTATGTTTGCCAGATAAGTATCTGTGAAAACACATAGGCGCTGGAAATGTGAACCATCTCATACAAATGCTAGCAATACTGCTTCAATGGAGACTGTAGAGGAGTTATTTTTAAACAGAGAGGAAAAAATCCTAACATCAGAAATAAAATTTACAAGTATTTGCAGATATTCATAAAACACATGACAAGCTAGCTCAGTGTCTGTACTGAGTCACTCAGATTTAACTTGTCTAAACTCATGTCTTTGCCGACTTTAACATTTCTTCTTTTCCTTGATGTTATTCACGGTGCTATTTCAAATTTAAATAGCTCGAAACCCAGAGGCCACTTAAAGCTGTGATGCAAAAAAAATCTTTGATCAGATAAACTTAAAGTTATGAACTTCACAAAACTCCCTAGGAATAAAGATCCCTAAATGGATTACTTGAACACAATTGTTAGGTCAGAAGCATAACCCTACGCATTTATGAAAATACTCCAATTTCCAATCAGAGACATCCTTATTAGAGCTTTCTCTGAAAACTGGCCCTGTCCTTTAGATCAGCCTGGGAGTCCATTAGCTCCAGTTGCTAGAGTTGAAGCAGAAAGAAGGCTGAGCACACAAAAACTGATGCTTTCACACTGTGGTGTAGGAGAAGACTCTTGAGAGTCCCTTGGACTGCAAGGAGATCCAACCAGTCCATCCTAAAGGAGATCAGTCCTGGGTGTTCATTGGAAGGACTGATGCTGAAGCTGAAACTCCAATATTTTGGCCACCTGATGTGAAGAGCTGACTCATTTGAAAAGACCCTGATTTGGGGAAAGATTGAGGGCAGGAGGAGAAGGGGATGACAGAGGATGAGATGGTTGGATGGCATCACTGGCTCGATGGACATGAGTTTGGGTTAGCTCCGGGTGTTGGTGATGGACAAGGAGGCCTGGCATACTGAGATTCATGGGGTCGCAAAGAGTCGGACACAACTGAGCGACTGAACTGAACTGAACTGGTGCCAAAGAATTGATGCTTTTGAACTGTGGTGTTGGAGAAGACTCTTGAGAGTTCCTTGGACGGCAAGGAGATCCAACCAGTCCATCCTAAAGGAAATCAGTCCTGAATATTCATTGGAAGGACTGATGCTGAAGCTGAAGCTCCAATACTTTGGCCTCCTAATGGGAAGAGCCAACTCACTGAAAAAGACCCTGATTCTGGGAAAGACTGAAGGAAAAAAGAGAAGGGGGTGGCAGAGCATGAGATGGTCGGATGGCATCACTGGCTCGATGGACATGAGTTTGAGCAAGCTCCGGGAAATAGTGAAGGACAGGGAAGCCTGGCGTGCCGCAGTCCATGGGTCGCCGAGAGTCAGACATGACTGAGCGACTGAACAACAACGACGTGAACAGACAATCATGTGGAAACCAAAACTGTCAACAAAATATTTCAGTAAATGTCCAACCTCAGCAGTCACATAGAAACACAAAATACGTCATGTACTACTTTGGCAAAATGTTTAAAGAGTCTGAAAACATCCTCCCACTTACTAGAAATTGAAATAGAGAGCGATTACCAGCACCTAGTAAAACTGCAAATGTACACTTTTAGCTGCAATTGCACTTCTGTGGCTGTAACTGCAAGAAACTCAAGATGCCACTGCAGCCGTGTCTCACAGCCAAAATTTGGGAATAATGTGGGTGTCCGTCAGAGAGGGAAAGAACAGAAAATCAGTAACACATTGAAGGAGCAGGGCAGTTGCAGGAAAACATGAGCAATGAAAATGCACAGAACAGCTTCACGCGCTGTCGGTACACAGACTGCCTTCATGTGAGTTTAAAATGTGAGGACGAGAAGGGAGACTGTGTCAGATTCAGGGTAGCAGCTGCCTCTGGTGGGAAAGGGGTGGTGGGCGGGGTGAAGGAGGTTTTCGAAGGTGGCGCCGGATGGTTTCCTCAGGACCTGGAGCAAACGCACTCTGCGTTATCCTGGCATGGGGGCTGCTCAGGCGTCATCTCCAAGCTTGGGTGCTGAATGTGCAGTCATCTTGTATCTGTCCCTAGATTCAATTGAAAACGGCAACACGCAAACACAAATAGAAGCTGGCACTTTCGTGAATAACTCAGCAGCTCCCGATGAGCACACCACCCAACTGAATCAGAATAATCAGAACCCTCATGCCGTTTAGAAAGGGCTTCCCCCAGTGGCTCAGACGGTAAAGAATCTGCCTGCAATGACGGAGGCCCGGGTTCGATCCCTGGTCGAGAAGATCCCTAGGAGAAGGGAGTGGCAACCCAGTCATTTAGAAAGTGTTGAGACGGGCCAAGGCTCTCCATGGCCCCGAATTCTCCCCACGACATTTAGTATGGAGTAGAGGACTGCTGAAAAGGAAAGCGGATACATTTCCCCGAAGCCTATTCTGATAAGGGAAGAAGACGAGAAAGACCCGTTTGCACTGCCACCCAGGCTAGCTTTTCTGTGCTTTATTTCTGCCTATTTCTCTGAGAAGCCAGGCTGGCCCCAAAGCCTGGGTCAACTACCACCATCGTCTTGTGAGGGTCTAAGCCATCAGCCCCACAACGGAAGCACAAGGAACCTGGAGGCAGGTCTGAGGACCGAGCCGCCACCTCCAGGGAGGTGCCCGGGAGAGCTGATGTCGCAGCATCTCGGATCACAGGTACACGGTGGGCAAGGACCTTCCAGCACACACCACGGGCAGCCTCGGTCCACGGGGCAGGATCAGCCCGGTGGGGAGGACCTGGAGAGCAGTCCCCGGAGGAACCACAGGGCCAGATGCCCAGGCAGAGTGCAAAACAGGCCTGAAGCCAAATGCTTCCTGAATTTCAGGGCTTCGCTGCGCCCCCGGCCTAAGTAAGGCATGGAGAACTGAACACACCTGGAGGCGAGGCCCCGTTTGCCATAGCGGCAGCCCTGCGGGGCCTCTGCCCTACAGGGAGCTTCACTGTGCCCCCTGCACCCGGGGTCATCTGCTCCCTGGGGACCCCCGGGGCAAGGAGACCCCGATACCCGCAGGCGGGCCCGACGAGGTTTTGGTCATCGGGCTGATTTGTGCACCGTCCATGCACAGGGATACCACAGGGGGGTTCTCTCCCTGCCCCTCCTCACCTTCCCACTGCAGAACCCGATACAAACCAGGCCCACATCATGCAGGCCTCTGCCACCCGGTCAGAAACCGTGGCAGAAATCCCCAGTGAGAAAGCAGAGTTTGGAACACTCTCCTTCTCGCACGAGCTCCCGCCCTGCTAGCGCGCCCCTCCCTCTGGGGCCCTTGGATATGACAGCATCGCCAGCCTGGGCACCTGAACCTGCCCCCGGCATCTGGACTTCTCCAGGTGGTTCCCGCCCCTCCGTCCAGGAGTAGACGCGGCTGCTCCCTGGCCTGCAGACCCCCAGGCTCAGGGAACCCCAGCCACTGACCTGCAGTTTCCTCTTCACAAAGTCCCTGAGGACACGCACGGCTGCAGCTGCGGCGGCCTCCGCAGGCCTGGGCCGGGGTCCCTCGCCCTCCGCCAGGCGGGCCGGCCGGCCGTGGGCCATGGGGGCTGCGGATGTGAACGCACAGCCACTTGGCAACCGAGACTGGCGAGGTGCCCGGGGAGGCCCCTGGAGTGATCAGGGTCCCTGGGGGGCTCCCTGCTTTTCAAAACACGCGCCTCCAGGACAACAGGAAAGAGAAAGGGCAGGGCAGCCTCGCTGCCCACGGATGGCCAGAGCCGCAGGCGCAGGAGGGGGCAGAGAGCACCCACGTGATGGCCCAGATGTTGGGGTCCTCCAGGGTGAGGCCACGAACGCGGGGAGAGCTGGGGCCTGCTGACGGCGTGGTCCCCACTTACAGGGAGCGGCAGGGACATCACCGCAGCACACCCGGTGGCCGGAGTCCAGCCGCGGACTCGGCACACCGCACCCTCGGGCCAGGCGCCGGCCCGCACCGCCTTCACTCTGCCTTCCTGCTCAGCCCACTTCAGCATCCGAGTCAGTGAGGGCCGAGTGACAGGCACCCAGTCTGAGGGATCGGGCCGCGGACGGTGGCTCTGGCGGGCTGGGACCGGAAGTCCTCAGGCCGGTCCCCAGCCCCTCTCCTCGCCCCACCCCCTGGTCCGCACATGCTCCTCTGCGCGGCCGTGCCCTGACCGCCTTTGTTGTAAGGATGCGACTCACGCGGGATCAGGGCCCACCCTAACGATATCGCTGTCATCTGATCACACTTGCAAAGGCCCCTTCTGCAAATACGGTCACATTCTGAGAGTCGGGCGGTCAAGGTCCTCACACGTGGACTTTTAGGACACAGCTCAGTCCCAGCGAGGACGGGATCCACGTGCTGGGTCTCTACCGGGCCCTCTTTCAGCAGGGCTGTGCGGGCAGCCCACTCCAGCTGCCTCGCCCTTGGGGCTCCAGGCCTGGCAGACTCAGTTCAGCTCAGTCGCTCAGTCGTGTCCTACTCTTTGCGGCACTCCAGGCCTCCCGGTCTATCACCAGCTCCCGGAGTCTACCCAAACTCATATCCATCGAGTCGGCGATGCCATCCAGCCATCTCATCCTCTGTCGTCCCCGTCTCCTCCAGCCTTCAATCTTTCCCAGACTCTCTGGCACGTCACTGTCTAGAATGAACTAACAAAAGTGGAGATTACAATCCCTTGTCTCTACAGAAGTGAGGATGCAGGGCCCATGAGATGATCGGCACACACATCCCTCCCCTCCCCTCTCTGGGTCCCCTGTGGTCAGAGTCCACCCTGGGTCCCCACTTCTCCTGCCCTGCAGGAGATGCCCAGCACATGCCTGAGCCCCAAAGGAGAGTCTGCGGCCGGCTTGGGCCTGCCGCCTCAGGGACCGTCCCCACCCAGTGACAGACCCCAGATGCCGACAGCTTCCGAGTGTGGGGGGACAGGAGTCTGAAACAGCGGTGGCCCCCGGGCAGAGCTTGGGAAGGACCCGCCTGGCCAGGAGCCTGGAGAGTGGTGAGTGTCTCTGCGCTCTGATCTGAGGACGCCTGCATTTTCAATTCACGGGCCCCATAAATTTCTATTTTTTCGCTCAAGCCAGTTACACTGGATTTTGTATCAGCAGTGGATTCTTACAGCCAACTGGGGGTTTCATGCAAAGCCAAACAAATGCAGAGTCTCCTGGAAACCCACAGCAAACAGGGTGAGGAGCAGGGAGGACCCTGAAAGCCAGAAGCCCGTCTTCTCATGAAAGAGACTGCGAGCAGCAGAGGGCGGGGCCAGGCGGGTCTGGGCATGTTGCGCATCACCAGACCTCTCCGGTCCAGTCAAAGGGCATTTAGTCTGTGCCTGGGTGTTGAAACTTTAAAAATCTTGAAGCTATATATTTAAAAATCAGAAGCTATATCAATGTGCATTTATTAGAATCTAGACCAAATCGATGACTATCAGTTTCAATAAAGGCTTCGCGTTTGTTTTGTTGCTCACTCAGTCGTGTCTGACTCTTCAAGACCTCGTG
The DNA here is from genome assembly GCA_007570785.1 of Antilocapra americana. Taxonomy (NCBI): domain Eukaryota; kingdom Metazoa; phylum Chordata; class Mammalia; order Artiodactyla; family Antilocapridae; genus Antilocapra; species Antilocapra americana. Next base: position 13,387,859 of record ML663573.1, read on the forward strand.
GACTGTAGTCCACCAGGCTCCTCTGTCCATGGGATTTCCCAGGCAAGAATGCTGGTGTGGGGTTTTGTTTTATTCATAGTTCTTGTGATGGGTCTGTTAATATTATCTATCTCTTCCTGGTTTAGTCTTGGAAAGTTGTACTTTTCTAGGAATCTGTCCATTTCATCCAGGTTGTCCAGTTTATTTGCATATAGTTGCTGATAATAGTCTCTTATGATCCTTTGTATTTCTGTGTTTTCTGTTGTGATCTCTCCGTTTTCATTTCTAATTCTGTCTGTTGATTTGGTTCTTCTCCCTTTGTTTCTTGATGAGTCTGGCTAATGGTTTGTCAATTTTATTTATCTTCTCAAAGAACCAGCTTTGGGATTGGTTGATTTTTGCTATGGTCTCTTTTGTTTCCTTTGCATTTATTTCTGCCCTGATCTTTAAGATTTCTTTCCTTCTACTAGACCTGGGCTTCTGCATTTCTTCCATTTCTAGTTGCTTTAGGTGTAAAGTAAGGTTATTTATTTGATTTTTTTTTCTTCTCATAGTTCTTAATAAGCTCTGACCCTCCAGACAGGCCTAGCCTAGCAACCTGGACAGTGCAGTCCCCACCAAGGCCCCTCGGTTCACAGGACGCAGGCTACCGCGGGGTGCAGGCTCTGAGGGGTGGGTCTGTGACTCACAGCCACTACATTGAAAGGGAAACCCGAGCACAGCCTGTCTTTGAGGACCTCAACCTCAGGTTCAAGAAGGGCAGGAGGCATTTGAGTTTAAGGAGACAATTTAGAATGAAGAGAGAGAAGTCTTACTTTATGAAGCAGACAGCAAAACTGTAAGGAGATGGCTACTTCCAAAGTCGCACTGGTCTAGAACACTGATGCATTATCGAGTGTCTAGCTAGCCCAAGGACGCCGGATCCACCGTGGGTGACACCACCGTAGCAGAGATGGCTCTTGGCTTTGAGCAGCCGTCCCCAACGCTCTTGGCACCAAGGAGTGATTGGGGGAAGACGGTTTCCCAAGGACCAGGGCAGCAGGGGACGGCTTCAGGGCGGTCCAGGTGTGTTACATTACCGCGCACTTTGCTTCTAACCTAACGTTATCACTGATCTGCCCGGAGGTACCAGGCCAGCAGGAGGCTGGGAACCTCTGGTCTGGGGGATCACTCACTATCTGTTGTGATCCCATACCCTCCCACAACAGTATGTTCATCGACGCACTGTTTACAATAGCCAGGACACGGAAGCAACCTAGATGCCCATCAACTGACAATGGATAAGAAAGCTGTGGTACATATACACAATGGAATATTACTCAGCATTAAAAAAAAATTCATTTGAATCAGTTCTACTCAGGTGGACGGAACTGGAGCCTATTATCCAGAGTGAAGTAAGCCAGAAGGAAAAACAACAATACAGTATACTAACGCATATATATGGAATTTAGAAAGACAGTAACGAGAACCCAGCATGCGAGACAGCAAAAGGAACGCAGATGTATAGAACAGTCTCGTGGACTCTGTGGAAGAGGGCAAGGGTGGGATGATATGGGAGAATGGCATTGAAACATGTTAATTATCATATGTGAAATCAATCGCCAGCCCAGGGTTGATGTTCGGGGCTGGTGCACCAAGATGACCCAGGGGGAGGGAATCGGGAGGGAGGAGGGAGGGGGGTTCTGGAGGGGGAGCATATGTATACCCATGGCGGATTCATGTCACTGTATGGCAAAACCAACACGATAATGTAAAGAAAATTAAAAAAAAAAAAAACAGTATGCTGACACTGGTTCATTCCTTGGTGAAGAGTAGACCAGGCAGATGGGTGCTCTTGGGGATGTTTCACTTGCGGGTTGCCGAGGCCCCATCCCTACCCCGTAGCGAGCGCACGTGCTCTGCTGGGAGCGACACATTTCCATCCACTCGCTGCACCTGGCCTACTTGCTCTGAGACACGGGCCGTTCCTGAAGTTTATTCCGTGGGTGTAGTCGCCGCAGAAGGCAGAAACGAGATGCTGTTTCCCTTGTACGTGGCTTTAAAAGCAAACTCCCCTCCCCTGCAGTTCTGCTATTTCTGTATCCTGTTTCTGAGCATCCTGTATCTGGGGTAAAGGGACTGACTCTCCTGCCAGACTGTAAGCTACTAAAGGGGAGCCCACCCATCGAGGGCTGCAGTGAGCCCCCAGAAGGTGCTGACCCAGAGCCCTGAAAATGCTTACAACAGGGATGGACCGTCACCCTCAGGAAAACCACAGGGACGTCTTACGGTCTGTAGCAGGACCCTCCTGATCTTCTCAGTCCATTTCAGAGCAAATCTCTCAAAACTAAAACTTCAGTCATAACTTAGAAAATAAATCTCTGTAAAGAACCCATAATATACCTGAAAATCTCTGTTATATTTTCCAGTGAAGGGGCCGTCTTAGTACTGATACTGTCCTGCATGACAGAAAGTGGATCCATGGTTCTTTCTACTCTGTTTTCCAAAAGCCATAAACAGGGAGTTTTAAGGGCTCAAAGCTGTTGGAGCCACACACGGGAAGAACCGACAGTTTCTTCCCTGAGATTCTAGCTGCTGATGCTCTTAACCCACTCCACTCAATTTCTCTGCAGCTTAACTGCCATCGATTTCCTGGGAACCTAAGTTTTCATTGATGACATGGGAAAGAGGATCAGTAAATTGGCGAATGCTCACTGGACACATTTTTCAGGCCCCTCCCTCTCCTCAGCCCTTGAGATGGTCCATTGTATTTCTGCAGACACTTTGTTACTACTCAAACAGCAAATGTTTGGGATTAGCTGTCTTCACATAATCTTTAATACAGACTGCTCTTCAAAACTCCTCTCTGCTCATGGCTCTTAAATGTGGTACAAATCTGTCACAATTGTATGTTTTTAAAACAATACAATTACATTTCTCCTTGCTAAGCTGAGCAAGTCAAACAGTGGTTTTTCTCATGTTTTCTCACACAAAGCATAGGCTCAGATGGCTTTAATAATAAAGTCACATCACTGATTAGAAATACATCCACAAGGAAACAGAGTAACTGCTGTCATTACAAGAGTTCATCACATCATTAGAAATCCATTTGGACTGCTACTTATTCAGTATGCGTTAATGTGATGTGTGGTTTTCACAAAGCTCCTATGATTATGACAGGCAGTGTGGTTGTTAAGCAGTCCTCAATATCTACAAAACTGAGAAAATATCCAGGACTGTTTGCCTGTGGGTTCTCAAGGGTTAACAATGAAGCTAGACAACGAAGATGCAGTACATATGCACAGTGGAATATGACTCAGCCATTAAAAAGGAACAAAACTGGGTCATTGTAGAGGGGTAGATGGACCTGGAGACTGTCATACAGGGTGAAGTGGTCAGAAAGAGAAAGACAAATACCACAGAGTAACTCATAAACGCGGAATCTGAAGACAGTCGTATGTACAGAGCAGAAAGACAGACACAGGCATAGAGAGAGACCTAGAGAACACACCTGTGGATGCCCGGGGGCTGGGGGGCAGGGTGAACTGGGGGACTGGGGCTGCCATACACACACTACTGACAGCACAAAGTGGATAACTAATGAGTGTGTCTAAAGTGTTAGTCACTCAGTTGTGCCCAGCTCTTTAGGACCCTGTGGACTGCAGCCCACCAGGCTCCTCTGTCTATGGAATTTTCCAGGCAAGGATACTGGAGTGGGTTGCCATTTCCTCCTCCAGGGTATGTTCCCAACCCAGGGATCAAACCCAGGTCTCCTGCACTGCAGGCAGATTCCTTACCAACTGAGCTACCAGGGAAGCACCTAACTAATAAGAACCTACTGTATAGATCAGGAAACTCTACTCAGTGCTCTGTGAGCTCAATGGGAAGAAAATCCAAAAAAGAGGGGATATATGTATACTTTGGCCACCTGCTGTGAAAAACTGACTCACTGGAAAAGACCCTGATGCTGGGAAAGACTGAAGACAGAAGAAGGGGACGGCAGAGGATGAGATGGTTGGGTGGCATCACCGACTCAATGGACATGAGTTTGAGCAAACTCCGGGAGTCAGTGATGGAGAGGGAGGCCTGGCGTGCTGCAGTCCATGGGGTCTCAGAGTCGGACACGACTGAGCGACTGAACTGAACTGAACTGAATCTGCACGCATGTAGCTGATTCGCTTTGCTGTAGAGACTTAACATTGTAAGGCGACTGTCCTCTGATAGAAGAATTAAAAACAAACCCCACAGAGGGCGTGGACCCTGGGTGTGCTGGTCTGCGTACAGAGAGTACCCTCCTGAGTAAGTGAAACAGAATCAGCATTAGCTAGCTGGGAGTGGGGGGCATCGCTCCGCAGTCAGCAGCCCCACGACACAGGGTCAGCACAGGCAGGTGGGGACAGGCGCTCACACCCCCGCAGCCCTGCTGAGCCCTCCCCATCATGGGACAAATCGCAGAACTCCGGGTGGGTGTCCAGAGCTTCCAGCCTGGCCCCACTCTGCCACTCACCCATCTTACGATCTTGGACATGTCAGCTTCTCAGACCCTCGGTCTCTTCATCTAGAAGATGACGGATACAGGCTGTGTGGTTTCTAAGACCTCTTCCAGTGCCCGAGTGTTGACTCCCTCCTTGTAACCGTAATATAGAGAACCTGCATTCCTGTACTTGTCAAGGAACCCAAACTAAATCCTAACAAAACTTATGGATTTCCTACCCAGAGTCACAGAGAACTGGGCTATGACACCCACATGCCTTCCAACATCCCCGCACAGGGCAGCTCTCAGAGGGCTGTTCACCAGGACCACACAAGCAGACTTTGGATGGAAGTGCTTTTCTGCTTTGTTATTTTGGTCTGACTGCCTCTGCTTGCAATCCACAGCATCACAAAAGCCATCAGTGAGAAATTCACTGCACTTAACAGAGGCTGCCCTTGGGGATGCTGCTTACTGCTCCGACATGGTGCCCTCTTTAGGAAGACCTGCGGGAGACTCTTGTCTCTGGGCTCAGGGACAGAAAGAAATGTGTCCGTCTGAACAACAGGGTGTGGGCTTTTGTCTGTGGTTTGAGCTCAACGCTGCACCCACCCCTTGGGCCAGCAAGCTCTAGCTGGCTGCCAGCCTGCCTGGCCTTCTGACCTCGCCTCTGCCTTCACATCCAGTTTCTACCTTCTTTTCTTTGCTTCCATACTAGCAGTTACTCATTTGCAAATCCCATATTGAAAATATTTGCAACCTTACTGACATCTTCGGGGATAAGAAAGGGTATCAAGAAGGGAATACTCCCAGAGATGTGAGGTTCAGAGCAAAAGCCCACACAGTAATGACAATGAGGACGTCGCAGACCTAAGGGCTGGGGCAGGCAAGGGGCTGTGACCAGGGGCTGTGGCTTTCACGAGTGGATCTGTCCAGGCTTCTGACAGTGCACCCATGCCTGGTTCCTGAAGGCCTCAGTTCTCTTAACTCCAAAAGTAGGAGGAAACGACTTTCATTCCCAGTGTAAAATCATTAGAAATATTCTTTTAGGAGTGGCTTTAAAGTGAAACATACATTTTCATACATTGAGAGCTACAAATAAAAACATTTATCAACAGCACATTGGCATATAATGCATACGCACACTCAGAGATGTTCACTAAAACGAGAGAATCAGAATATTTCTTGCCCAAATTAAACAAAATTATATGCACATTGTTGGAAACGCACAGATCTTCTTCAAAAAAGTGTGTGACTCACAGTCCTAACATCCCTGGTACGTCAGTGATTTGTAAAACCCTTCTGCAAAGGCAGTATGTGCGATACAATCGACAGTAACCTCTCCAGGAAGGCCGAGGGACAGACTGCAGGGGCTGTTCTGCACGACCTGGCGGGACCGTAGTCTGATGCACGCTTGTCACACATGACTGTTGTGTGCCTGCATTATTTCGCTTTAAAGTGGGCTAGCGCGGTAGGGGCGGGAGGATTGGGGAGTTATCTACCGGGGCCAGAGTTTCAAGTTGGAGAGCTGAAAGCCTCCGGAGACGGACAGTGTGACGACTGCGCCCGGCTCCTTTGTCCGGGGGGTTCTCCAGGCAAGAATCCTGGAGTGGGTTAACATTCAGGGTGTCTTCTCCGCCCGGGCATCGAACCCAGGCTTCCTGAATTGTAGGCAGATTTTTCTTGTTTTTTACTGTCTGAACCACTAGGGAAACTCTGTGTTATATATATTTTACTACAATTTTTAAAAGTTCCAAAAAACAAAAATGTTTTAAGAGCAAACTGCCAAATCTGATTCTCTTCACCTAAAACTTCTCCTTTCAGTTACAGCTGAAATAAACATCAACTTTGTCACATTTTTCTCCCCTTCGTTTCTAAAACTGCAGGAAAATGACTGAGCAGCCTGGGATCCCCTTGACTGTGAACACACACTGAAGAGCGGTAACATTAAATCCATTCTGGCTGTACCACCACCGCAGAACAGGACCTGCTCTTTGCGTCCATCCTCGACCTGTGACCCTTTCACAGAATTTCACTGGGTCCCAACCTGCCCTTTCCCGGCCAAGACCTGTCACCGAGGCAGGCTCCAGGCAGCAAACAGAAAACGTTGCTTCTTCCCTCCTGGGACTGGAGAACGCCCCGTTCCAGCGCGAGGGCTCGCCTACCTTTCCGAGGAGCAGTTTCTGCAGCTTCTGGCGCCGCAGCCCGAGCATCCTCCGTCCCGTCAGGGCCATCGCGCGCCGCAGCCGGCCCCTCCTCGGCGGCTCTCGCGGCCACGCCCCCGCGGGGCGGGCCGGGCTCGGGCCGGGCTCGGGTCCTCCGGCCCGCCGCCCTCGACCGCCGCGGGAAGGGCGCGGAGGGCCAGCGCCCGGGCCCGCGCGGGCCGTGCCCGGTCAACCGCGGCGCTGCGAGCCCCAGCAGGCGGTTCGCGCGGTCCGGCCAGAGTCCACGAGGACGAGTCAAGGGTCCCAGACTGTCCCGAGAGTCAGGGGAGCCCCGAGGGGCTGTGACCCCGCCAGAGCATCTCCCCTGCCCACCACCCCCGCCGTCTGTCCTTTACACTGAGGGCGGAGACATGGGGGGGCGCTCGGTGGCTAGAAATGATGCCTTATCTTTTCCGGCAGCCCCAGGTCAACTATACCCAGGGATTATGCAAGAATCGCCTTTTCCGGTTTTAGTCCTTTGAGTGATCCTTCCACATGCATGCACACACACACACAACACTCACATATGCACCCGTGCACACGGCTCCACAGGTGCACACTCTCCCACTCACACGCACCTTCCCCACCTACTGCAGGCCAGCTTGGAGTACGTCCCATCTGAGGAACGGAAAACCTGCTTTGCTGTCTCTGCAAGCTGAATCCCCAGCTTCCCCCGAAGAATCAGCCCTTCTTGGCTGGCGTCAGGCTTTGCCTTGGTACCGCGGAAACATGTCCAGCACAGCGTCAGAGCCACTTGGGAGGGCCCAGCAGCAGGTCAGAGGTGGACCTTTGCGGGTTAAGAGTTCCCTTTTTGAGCTTCTTTTTAATACAAAAACAGGCTCCTCCTCTGAAGACCTAAAATGCAATATGAAAAAACCCACCAACTAACAAACAGCTTTTTTAAAAGTCAACTGTTCGTCACTTAGTCGCGTCCAACTCTTTGGGACCCGGTGGACTGTAGCCTGCCAGGCTTCTCTGTCCGTGGGATTTTTTAGGCAAGGATACCAGAGTGGGTTGCCATTCCCTTCTCCAGGGGATCTCCTGAACCAGGGATAAAACCCTGGTCACCTGCATTGCAGGCAGTCTTTACCATCTGAGCCACCAGGGAAGCTTTATGTGACAGATAATAGATGTCATGGTTAAGGATGTGGATACGGAAACATATTGGTATAAAATTATAGGGCATGAGAAGAAGGAATCAAAGGCAAGAAGGAAATTCAAGACCGAAATGGGCCAAAATTGCCCTATTTGGGACAGCCCACGTGATATAGTCCTGTCCATCTCTTCCCTTTTCTAAAATGCTAAACATGTCTTTTCCGATAAATGAAAGTAGTTGAAGGACAGTTGCTGTTTTTCAAGAAGTTACTATTCCAGAAAATTTGTTTTTCCAAAACAATATTGCATTCGTTTCATTGCTTCTGGAGCTGTATGTTCTTTCCCTTGAATAAATTAACATGCATTTATCCATGTAAATGTCATATTTATGTGTAAGTGTGCAGAAATATATATATATACATACATATTTATTTCAGATAAACAAACACAGAAGAGAGTTTGGGGAGAGTAATCACTAGGTCAGCCCTCTGGAGGGGCATTCTAAGGTGTGATGTTTATTAATCATACCTTCCATTAGAAAGCTATTAGGAACTGAAAATACAGGACTTTTGAAATGTGCATCATACACCTGCCGTGATACGTGCATTTTTTCCTGTTCTGGGGCCACTGGCAATTAGTGCAGCCTAAGGGGAAAAAGTCACATATCGAGCTGTTACTGTGGGGACAAAGCATGGTTTGTTTCATGAGCCAGATTATGGCAACGGAGAAAAATGCCTCTTTAAAAATCTCTCAGTCTTCTGTGCGCTCCTGAGCGCTGGCACAAAATAGGAGGGGTAATAGAAACCGCTGTTCTCCCCATTTGCACCAAACTTCTCGTCTCTTATTTCTATTGGACTAGGCACCCCCTCACATTTCAGTCTTGAAGTCTCCTTTTGTCAAATTGTCGGAAATTTAAAAGACATCCAGTTCTATTCCTTTTCCCTAAAATCAACCCACAACTCACCCCTTGGAAAAGTCCTGGATCTTAACATCTACTTGCTGTCGCTCACAGAAATAAGCAATCTTTCTCGGGAGCACTCTTCACTTACAGAAAGTCCAGCTCACACCCAGCCCTGGCCCTGGCGGCGGCCGCTGTGGCCCCCCAAGAACAGGGGAAAGAGAAGTTTACACATTATCAAACCCTCCTCCCTGGCGTTTGGGGATGGTGAAGGAGGAAATTAAACCTGGACTCTCTGGCCCTTCATTAACATTTTGTTTAGATGTTTGTAATAGTCCTTTGCTTTTTAACATCCAGGCTTGATTGGAACTTAGAATTGGTTACTGAATTTTGGTGTGGGGGCGTGTGAGGCTCCAGTGTTACCTCAAACATATGGGACCACAACTGGGAAGCTAATTTGCAGTGTCTGCATCCTATCCAAGCCCTTGAAAAAGATGCTTATCTCACATGAGAGTGTTTTCAGCATCGCCAACATCAGGGTCAACTGGGTGTGGTTATCTGGAGAAAGAAAAGTGAGCTCATTTGGGGCACAGACATGTTCTCAGATTATTTTCTGTACAGAATAAGATAAAAGGCTTAAGAAATGTGTAAACATCTGCTTCTAAGGGTACATCTATCTGGTCTACTACCTGAAAGTAGAAACCCCAAGAGCGTCTCAACAGCATGCAAATCAGCCCCCCAAAGTTCCTTCACACTGGACGTGGGCTCAGTTGCTCAGTCGTGTCTGACTCTGCGACCCCCTGGACTGTAGCCTGCCAGGCTCCTCTGTCCATGGGATTCTCCAGGCAAGAATACTGCAGTGGGTTGCCATGCCCTCCTCCAGGGTATCTTCCTGACCCAGGGATCAAATCTGCGTCTCTTAAGTCTCCTGTGTTGGCAGGCAGTTTCTTTACCACTAGGGCCACCTGGGAAGCCCCCAAGGGTGACAGAGTGACCACTCAGCACCTGGGCTGGTCATAGATTATGAGAAGCACGAGGTCTGCCTTGGCTTTCCCGGGAGGAGGAATCAAGCCCAGGTTAGATGAACTCAAGCCACAGGGGTGCAGGGAAACAGTTCAATGAGAAAATGTCATCTTTCCTGTACCACACACTTTCCCTGAAACGCCTGACACAGTGCACTTGCGGACACGCCTTGCTCCCTGTCGTCTCTGGTGGTGGCGTGCTCAGAGTCTGAGACAGACAGAACAGGACAGGAGGAAGGGAAGCTGAGGGTCTGCCTAAACTCTCCCCGCCTAAAACCATCAGGCTTTTTGTAACAGTATTTTGGGTTACCCTGTTGCAATTCAATTCAAACTTCCATGAGAATTAAAAGGTAATTATCTCAGGCTTAGTCCCTTGGAAATACATTAACAAAAAGGTGGGGTCTTTGACCTGTGGCTCAGTCACAGTCATGCCAGATCTAGCGGCTTGTTTCGATTAAAAGCTCTCATTGTCGATAGAGTTTCACTGCAGGGGTATGTGAGTACGTGAGCGGGATGTTGTCATGGTGATCGTGGCGATGGGCTGCCTTTTAGTTTGTGCCGTGAAAAACTGTCATGACAGCCTCGGCTTGCTCGTCTTCCAAATACATTCTTAAAAGAGATTATTTTGAAAGAGAGCTACCACTGTTTGCTGGTCCCTGCTTGAAAGGAATTGTCAGACGGGCATCTGTCCTCCAGCAGCAAAGCCACAATGTGGGGGCGATCAGGCCCAGGAAGCAAACCACCCCAGCACCTGTACAGAGCACTCGATTCGTGTTTCAGTGGCACCGGAACATCAGCTTCGCAGCATTAGGCTCTGTCTTCCTCTGTAAAACCTAGAATTCCACTCCTCAGGGCCCCTGTGGGATCAGACAGACCATCTCAGAGCTGAAGTGTCCGAAAGCAAGAGAGGTGTCCAGCTCATGACCAGCAGGTGCTTAGAGCCGGGGGTGGGTGTTGGGTGATGGTCTTGTACCACGGGATCAAATTGGGGCCACAGGCCTCCCTAAGCACCCCAGCTGGAGGGTAATTATATTTTGAAAAACGCAATAGAAACCCTTGATAGTGAATGAGGCCCTCCTAATAACATGAGGGAAAAGTCTGTGAAAAGAATCTGGAGACCACAAGTGACAAATCCACCTATATCCTTATGAATGTATATATGTGAATGCTGCACGTGTGTATATTTACACACCGTACATTTGTGCATGTTTATATGTATGTATAAACATACATAAGACAGGAAAAAACTGCTGAGACGATCTGACGGTTTAGGTCCGATAAAGGATGGCAGGCCCATCCTTTCAGCAGCCACCCAGTCAGGTGACCTGGCCTAACCGAGGTCTCATTCACCCAGCCTGCGGGCTTTTCCTGGTCTGTCCTCTTTTGATCCCAGGACACGACCACCCTGCTAGTCAAAGTCAGTGCTGTCACGGACAGTATAAAGGACGGTTGCTGTGTTCTCAGGGAGGCAAACATCCCTAAGTGAAGTCGCGTGAGAAGGATCCCAGTAGGAGGGCGGCATCATGTCTCCGAGAGGGACACGGAGGTGGCGTCCTGTGGAAGCAGCGGTGGGTGCTGGCACCGTGAAGGCTGGGGCGTCCCTAGACCAGCTGGCCGTGTTCCCAGGCCGTGGGCCGCAGAGAGCCGGGGGCAGCTCCCGGGAGGGGCGGGGCCGGCCAAGCAGCTCACCGACATTGTTAATCCCCCCTGGTGGAGATGAAACGGCGCCCCAGACGGCATCTTTAGGTCCTGGGTGGGGGTGGACACGTTAGCACGGAGTCTCACACAAGGCCAACTCATAACAGGAATAGTAACAAAAAACAGTAGCTTTGTTTAACGTTTTGCAGATTATGAAAGCCATCATTTCCCACAGTTTAGAAGATGCCGCCCTGAACTGCAGCAGCAGGTGTGAGACAGCGAGCTGCGGTTTCTAACCGAGAATTGAAAAGCTTGCCGCTTGTGTGAAACACACAGGACTAAGCACCTTCTGGTTGCACGCCAGAGCAAAGGGCTTCGCTTCTTTTGGCCCATAGTTCCCCGTCTATGAGAGCAGTGACAACAGGAAGGAACAGTGTCCCTGAACTGGCTGGCCAATGGCAGCTGACCCTGGGAACTGGCTGGCCGACGGCAGGTGACCCTAGGGAACTGGTTAGCCGATGGCAGGTGACCCCGG